>JAGSMR010000032.1:1770000-1975000 GCA_029286605.1 Sericinus montela | reverse complement strand
ATATGATAAAGTTTTACGACTGCATTAAAAGACTATCCTTTTCTGAAATATACAATACGGAAGACCCTAACGAAGCCTACAATATTTTTCTAGAAAATTTTAAGCTTTTTTATGATTTATGCTTTCCCTTAAAGATATATTACTATAAAACAAAAAGTAATCAAAAATGGATATCACGAGGTATAAAGATTTGCAGTACGAAGAAAAGGGAGTTGTTATGGATGTATAGATTAAAACCTACTATAAATAATAAAATAAAATTTAAAGAATATTCCAAAAAGCTTAAAAAAATTATAAAACTTACACAATGAGCTCAAAATGATTATAGTATTAAAACTTCGACGAATAGAAGTAAAGCTACATGGCAAATAATTAAAAATACGAAGCAAAATTTACCAAGTGATACCATATCATCAATAAAAATTGATGATAAAATAATAACGAATCCGAAAGAAATATCATGTGCATTCAACAATTTCTTCGTAGATAAAATTCAACCAACAAATTTGAAAATGAACTAAAATTACAAATACTAAACAATAATCATTCAATTGTTTGTGCTTTATACTGCGATATGACTCAGGCATTTTATTGTGTTGACCATGATATTTTGACAAACAAACTAAAGCATTATGGTACACGAGGTAGAGTATTAGATTTGATAACATCATATCTTGACAACAGAAAGCAGTACACTGAAATCCATCGAGTAAATTATCGCGATAAACGGGAACATGCATATAAATCTGATGAACGAACTATACGTTACGGAGTACCACAGGGCAGTGTTTTAGGCCCCTATTATTCATTATTTATATCAACGACCTTGTTAATGCTACAAATCATCAAATGACACTTTTGCTGATGACAGTACAGTGACAATGGAATGCAAAAATAAAATTTGTATCACAATAACATCAATAATACACTTTATTTAATTATTGAATGGTTAAAAAACAATAACTTACGGATTAATTTAAGGAAAACGAATTTAATGCATTTTAATCAATTACCTTCAAATACAAACCTGAACATAATGTATGAAAATCAACTAATTAATGAAATTGACACTACGAAATTTCTAGGCTTAATCATCGACCGGAAGCTGAATTGGAAAAAGCATGTTGAAGAACTGTCTAAGAAAATAAATACGTCTGCTTACGCACTTCATAAATTGTCTTCATTATTAAACTTTGATTCGTTACCATATTAACGATTTTTTTAAATGATAAATTTAATAAAGATTTTGACAATTGAAGAATGACATTTAAGATATTTGATTTCAAGAATGACGTACGATAATCCATTAAACTGTTTATTTTTTAATATTTAACTTATTACTTTTGACAATTTGATTCTCTGTATTTTTTTTATTCACATGAATTAATTAATTTATTGACATGAATTTGTAAGACAAGATATTCTAACAAGACGTTCTAATTTTGAAATAATTAGTATTTGTACGCCACACAAGGCAAAGATATGTTGGACATTACTCCTAAATATTATGTAACAGCTTTTTTATACATCATTTAACAGATAAATTATCATTATTATATATATTTTCTTCACCATTCGGTCTTCGCTCATTCGCTCAACGTGTCCAAACCATTGAAGCACCCCCTTATTAAGTTTAGTGATAAGGTCATCTTTCAAACCTTTGCAAATCTTTTCGTTTCGTTTTCGGTCGGCCAAGGTAACGCCGCACATTTTACGAAGATATCGCTTCTTATTTTATGTACATTAATAACCTTATTGGTCCCTTACAAATTAGTTATTTCAATGTTGAAGTCTAAAAAATAGGAGTTGTAATAATTTCGTTTTTCGAGAGTTTCTTTTAAATTCAATTATATATTTTGTTTCAGGTGGATATAACGCACTACAGCGCATGTATCGAGACATTCAAGAACCAATGTTGAATGTAGCAAGCAGTATGGCAGGAAATCCTTTCTCGGGGCTTGTTGACAATTCTGGTATGTTACATTAAGTTGAATCCTGTTATTAGTATTAAACTCTGTCACAGCCAGATTTTTTTGCCAGTATAGAGTTCTTGTCAATTGGTCAAGCTAGCAAAAAAATAATACATATATCAAAAGATTCTTAGGGCTCATTATATACATACACAGATAGGGAAAACATCACATATAGTGCTTTTATCCCAAAGTAAGCTTAAGCACTTGAATTGTAGAATCCGAAAACAACAAAGGTACCACAAAGACCTAGACCCGAGACAATAGAATAAGTGGTGTTTTCGACATTGATCCAACTGGGAATGGAACCCGGGACCACACAAGCTGGCTGCACCATTAAAGCCGATCTGCGCCACTCGTTCACGGCGGTCGTCAATGTCATTAGAGAAGACTTTCTCATGAGAAACGAAACTCGAGGTTAATAAACGTCTAAGGCAGCGACAGAAACGTGTTAAACTTTTAAAAATAATTGCAGACGGTTCGAACCCGCAACAAGGCGCCGAAAACCGGCAACCGTTGCCGAACCCCTGGCAGCGCGGCGGCGGGGGCGGCGGCGCGGCGGGGGCGGCGGGCGCGGGGGCGGCGGGCGCGGGGCCGGGCCTCATCAACACGCCCGGCATGCAGTCGCTGCTGCAGCAGATGTCGGAGAACCCGCGCCTCGTGCAGTCCATGCTGTCTGCCCCCTACACCAGTAATATGCTGCAGGCGCTCTCGGCGGACCCCGATATGGCTGCTCAGCTCATTAATCAGGTATTTTTCTAAATTTTATTTATATCGGCTTCATAGAGTTATTAATATATAACTGGGGGCTGCTATTGACAAATTGTAGTGTTATTGCCTAACTCCTAACTGATATGGTGTCCTTTGATTTTTATCGCAGCTGCTTTAAAATCTTGGATACAAAAAATTTAGTTACATAATAAATTTCGCTTACACACGAACAAACCGAGAACCTCCTTATTTGTGAACTTGGATAAAAAAATGAGAACTATAATTATTTATAAATATATTTTTGTTCCACAGAATCCAATGTTCGCAAACAATCCACAGCTACAAGAACAAATTCGCACAATGATGCCTCAAATGCTGGCTCAGCTACAGAATCCTGAAATGCAACAGATGATGTCTAATCCTCAGGTAGTCACTCCCACCATAAAAATCCTTATATGATACAATTTAGAAATTTAAATAAGTAAAAAACCATAATGGAATTTTAAAAATAATTTTTTATAAGACATGATTATATGAAATAAGAAATCATGTATATTTCCTTTCCTTGTAAAATGCGTAGCCAATTAAATTTATTTATTAATATAGACTACCTCCGTGGGTGAGTGGTTTATACACCGTTTTACAAGGTGTCCCCTGCTCTGAGGTTCAAGATTATATTCCAAGACCTGAAAATTATTTTTTCAATATTGTACCATATCTGGGTGCTTGTGATGCCTTTGTTGTTTCTGATTTCATAACCCTAGTAATGCTTTAGCTACTTACCTCTGGACCAGATTATTATATTTAAACTTTCCTATCTATTTATGTTAGAAACATACATTCCACTTATTACTTAAATCTACTACAGTTGCAAAAGAGAAAAAATACTTAAATAAACAAAATTTAATAGATTGCCTTTCGATTGTTTATTATTTTGGTAAGTGATAATGAGCATTGTATGACATTTTTTCTAAGAGAGCTGGATAAAAATTAAAAAAAAAATAGATATAAACCATTGGAAAAAGTGTAAACTCTTAGATACATACATACATAGATACATATATAAATAGGGACATCATCACATACATTGTTCCGATCCCAATGTAAGATGCTAAAGCACTTGAGGCCTGGAAATCGGAAACAACGAAGGCACCACAAACACCCAGACCTGAGAAAATGTAGAAAAAGTGGTTCGATTCCCGGTCAGGTCAATGTAGAAAACATTGACCTGACTGGGAATCGAACGACACCTCGAGATGGCGACATCTTGAAAACCAGTGTTTACGCCACTTGTCCACGGAGGTCGACAGCTCTGTTCTCATCTCTCTTTTCTTTTATCTCTTTGTCCCTTCTTCACTTCCCTCACTTTAGGATACTACTCTAGACACCTCTACTATATGTTATATTATATGTCGGTTTTATTATTGTTATTAATTGTATATTTTTATTACCAATGAGTTTTTCAAAAACTTATGTGCGAATATCGTTGGCTTGAACATAAAGACGGCGACGGGCTCACCACCTGTCACGTTGTCCCGAAAATATCTTCGGTGGAAGGTGGGTCGAAGGGATCGTCTTAATTGTCTAGACTCGACCTCTGTCTACCCCTGTATTGGGAAGTGCGTGAAGATATTAATATTAATTTAATTTTTTAATTACTACATTTCCACTATAAATCAGTTTTAATCGGGCTGTGTCCTTTCAGGCTCTGAACGCGCTGCTGCAAATACAACAAGGCATAGAGCAGCTGCGCACGGCGGCGCCGAGCCTCGTGAACAACCTGGGGCTGGGCGCGGCGGCGGCGGGCGCGCAGCCCCCCGCGCCCCCCGCCGCGCAGCCCCCCTCCGCGCCCCCCCTCCGCGCCCCCCGCCGCGCCCGCGCAGAACAACGCGCCGCCGCGCCAGCCGCAGAACACCGAGCTCTTCACACAGGTGAGCTGCTCATGTGTAACACTAGTGTAACATACCACTGTGCGATGCTAGGTATTTTTTTTAATAAGTCACAACTATACCTTGTGAATTTATATGTAACGCCTGTTACAAAGGAATTCAAATTAAATTATATGTACATTTTGTCTTATAAGTAATAAAGTTAGTTAGTAAAATCTCGTTAATTAAAAATAGTTATATTGCTATAATTAACTAAACCCTAGTATTTTTTAGGGTTAAAAAGTTATTGTATGTAAAGACGACCCAATAGCCGAGTTGGTTTAGGTACTGTGCTGGTCTATTGCATACACTTCAGAGGCAAACATTTGGGTGATGTTTATATGTGTATATTAATATTTCTGTATGTAAAATACATATGTATGTAAGTAAATTGCACCATTAACTTGGACACTAAGACGCTGACAGGCTTACGACCTGTCACATTATACCAAACAAGCTTTGGTAAAAAGTGGGACGAAAGAACTTTATTGTCTGAAGCTAGGCAGAGTAATGTACTAAGAGAAGTTTCATAAAGATTGCCAATGTAATTTGTTATATTATTGCAGTTTATGCAACGAATGATGGCAGCCATGTCAAACAACCAAACAAACACAAACCAGCCACCAGAACAGCGCTACTCACAACAACTTGAACAGCTTGCTGCCATGGGCTTTCTTAATAGGGAGGCCAATTTACAAGGTGGGCTCCTATTTATATAGTTCTATGACTTGACAAGAGATAACCATGACTAAAGGCTGTATAATTATGTACAGTTATATCGAGTTTTGGTACTGTGATTTTCAAATAATTTTCCATAACATGGTCATGACAAGGCCATTTTATGAATGGAATATGAAATTTTTACAAATAGCCTACTCTACCTGAATTTAGACAAAATGTTACAGTGAACTTTTACATAATGTAATCATAATAATAAAGAATTTAAATATTCGATAAAAATATATATATATATATATATATATATATATGTATATATATATATATATATTTATCGAATATTTAAATTCTTTATTATTATGATTATTATGTTTGGTTTGCAAATAGACTTTAACTATGAAACTAATTTTACGAATTATTTTGCCTTTTTTACCACTTGTACTTTTTAATTCCCAAAGTGATAGGGGTGGTATTTTCGTTTTTTTTTTTTCTTCAAAAATCAAATTAAATTTATCAGGCACTTTTCATTAAAAACTGCTAAAGTCACGTGATGGACGAGGTCCTTCATCAGGGTGAGTGGGAGGAATTCTCGGCCACCTAGCAAGGCGCGCCTGAGCACGCAACGCGGCACCGGGCACCTGGTGCGCCCGAGATTCTGACGAGCACGGCATTTGTCACTGTTTGAGTCGTACTATTTCACTCTCATCTGACAAATTTTATTTTTATTCATACGTACTATTAATATCCACTACGTAATCGTGACACTAACAGCAGCTAAATTCACAACCATCAGGGTTGTGAATTTAGCTGTTTTTAATTATTGTAGAAAAAAAGTGGTCATGGATTTTTTAACCTTTTATCATTAAGTATGTTACAGAGTTAAAATATTTATTTTATAATGATGATAGTATATTCTTTAACTTGAGCGTTTAATTTCAGCGTTGATTGCAACCTTTGGCGACGTGAATGCAGCTGTGGAGAGGCTATTGGCTCTCGGTCAGTTGTCCATGAGCTAACATCCCCGCGCTTAGATATTACTGCTCAGCCTTAAAAACTAACTTACACCACACAATTATTTAATTTTCCTTTCTGCGAATCCATTTTAATAATTATAATTTACCATTTTAATGTTATAAATGGTGCAGATCGATTTGGTTTCAAGAAGTATTTATTCCTGTCTGGTTCTTTCAAATGTTAGTTGTTAAAAATAATCTAATAGCAAATATTTTGGTGCTGTCACAATGCTGTATGCGTCTTGGAATCAATAAAAATTATTGTGGAAGTGTTGTTAGAATTATTATTTTTGTTACTTTTATTTATCTATATTATAGTGACATATATATTTTTTAAACATGCCTGATCAGTTTTTATTCAGAGCATATGAAGCTAAGAGAAATGTGATCATGCTAATGTTTTGTTGCATTTAAATCATTCATTTACGTATCATAACAAAAGAATTTACATTGTTTCAAAATTTCAAAAATTATGTCATGAAATACTTAATATATTCCAAGAAACCCTAATAGGTAGTGTCTGAAGACTTGTTTGTTCCACTAAAGAATTTGAAAAAATATTTTAACATAATTAGATTTAAATTTAGGGAAAATGTTTATTTTAATTACTTTATTCTTATAACAGCTCACCGTCGATAGAGTTTTAAAATTCTCTCGTTGACTTAATTGCATCTTGTAAAGATTTGGTTTGAAACTGATAATAATATATTGATACATTGACTTTAAGTATATGGTGTAAGTAATCATAAGGCCATTTAAGTACCAGCATTGTGAGAGTATGAGCCTTCTTTACTAGAAACATTTATTAGATTGAAAAACAAATTGTAATTTTATTAGGGATTTATTAAATTTAGTAATTTAATTTCATTCCTTTATATTCCTAGGTAAAAAATTTGTTTCTATGGGGAAACAAACCTTACCTGTTATGTCGGGCAAAGGTCGTATTTTAAGTTTGTCTATTGTAGTATATTATTTCTGTATAGAAATATATATTCTTTATTTTGTCATTTATCATATTAACACTTCCTCTCTTATTACAATGTTTGATTTTATTTTAAAAATAGACTAAAGTTACATTTATGAGTGAAGGTTATGTAAATAGTTTTGTCTTACAATAAAGTGAAAAAGGTTATAAATATAAAAATGTCATGTTGTTTATCTACCCACATGAACATGTGTGTAACATTGTTCATTGCTTATAAATTATCTTAGTTGCTTATATAATAATATATTGTAGGCTGGTGACTGATATCTGATTTAGGATTGCAGTATAAAATTTGTCTTTATATTTCCTTTTTATTTTTAAGTGACACTCCTGGAAATTTAAAATTATGTTTGACTCTTATTGATGAAAATCTAAAATATCGGTTTTCTTATAACTACAATTTTCTATAATTTGTCATTATATGTAACATGGATAGGATGACGATCTTACTCGAAATCCACGCTCGTTAGAATCTTTCACCAAATAAACTGGATAATTGGTAATGATTCATGTATTGCTCTTTCATTTCTGTCCCTTGAGCTAAATAACTACCATAAAACAAATACTTGTACTGCTTTACAAATAATGATGTCTACAAATTTTCACCAGCCTCGAGTATAACACAGTGATTTATATTATACTCTTTGGACTTAACTAACAACTGCTTGTTGGTGAAATTATTTATTTATTTCCGGATCGAAAATTTTAAAATGTTGCTAACAAACTATTTGTATTTTTATGCGACTTCAAAAAAGTTACACAATTCGGCTGGTTATTCTTTTTATGTTTGTTAACTTATAACTACGTCATACATACACAACGGCCTATTAAAGTCCACTGCAGGACATAGGACTCTCTCATAGGGAGGTAGATCGCAGTAGCAGACCACTCGCACCTCAGATGCTGCTACTCATCTTTGGTCTGATTTTTAGAGGTGTTTATCCCGCCATCTACCGGTTGCCGTAACGATATTCAAAGCTGTTTCCCTTAGTCGCCTCTTACGACACCCACGGGAAGAAAGGAAGTGGCTTTATTATTAGACCGTTACCACAAGGTAACTACTACATATATAACCAAATCCGAAAATTCTTATCTTCCTTATAATTAGTCACTATAGCCGAGTGGTAAGGTGGTCAGAATTTCGAGTCTAGAGACCTAACTTCGAACATCAGGGGGCAGGCTCGTACCAATGGGTTTTTCAAAAACTTATGTACGAATTATATCGTTGGCTTGGACATAAAGACGGCGGCGGGCTCACCACCTGTCACGTTGTCCCGAAAATATCTTCGGTGGAAGGTGGGTCGAAGGGACTTAATTGTCTAGACTAGACCTCTGTCTAGTCTAGTCCCCCTGTATTGGGAATTGCGTGAAGATATTTATTTATTATTAATATTTCTTATCTTCCGGTTTGGCCCCATTGTCACCACGATAATGGAATCTCAAGAAAATTCCTTAAATATTATAATAATTTTGAGTATTTCACATCTTTTGTGATGTAATTGTTTGTGCTTGACTTATTATATAGCGACGCTGAGCTGGTGATTTAAACCTGCACTTCCCAATTGTTCGGCATTTGGATTTGATAACAGATACTGCGCTATGGATGGTAAGAGAAGAATTGGGCGTTTAAAGCCGCGTACGGACAGTACGTACATTGGGACACGCTAAGCGTGTCCTCGAGTACGTCTCCATGCTTGCAGCTACGCGTACACTCTTGGGAAAGGCTTATGCTAGGAAATATGCTATGCTTAGGAAGGTTTATGCACATCATACTCATTATCACCATTAAGATCGCTGGCTTCACCTACTTCTCCTTAAGTTAAGGCCGTCAAAGAGTTTTAGTACTCAATATGTACGTTAGAGTATTTTTGTACTATAGTAAAGTTTTATTTTTAAACAATAAATAGTAGATGTCGATATGCTTACCTAACGGCAATAAGATAGGTGAAAAGTGGGTCGAAATGACTGACCTCTGCCTACCCCAGTATGTAAAATTGCGTAAAGATATTAAAAATTGACAAAAAAAGACAAGTACTACTTTCTTAGCTTGTTACTTAAACGAAACAAGTATAGAAAGTTTTTCTTTACTTTTTGGTGTTCATATTGAAGGCGGTTCAATTTAATTTCTTTTTTTTTCCACTGTCACGTTGCCAATAATTATTTTCTACCGCTGCGATAAGAACCTCTGCTTCAACAGGCTATTATAGATAACACAACAATATGTATAATTTATTAAAGTTGTAAGTGTTGTTATTTTTTTTTGTAAACTATATATTATTACAATGTAGAGTATACAAATAGAGTACAGTGATATAATATCTACAAAAAGCTCAAGGTAAGTGCAAACCTCAGGAGTAGGTAAAAATACTACGGTGCAGGCTAGTTAACGGCGCGACAGGTCTCAAACCAAAACAGTCTGAACATAAGGTTCCAATAAATGGTAAAACAGATGTGAACAATCCAAGTAATAATCCTATAAACATGCTGATTTATTATATAAAAGAAGAAAAATTAAAAAAAAAATATATGACAACAGATATTTAGTAGTCACAATAGCCGAGTGGTTGGGTGATCGGAATTCGAGTCAAGATCGAGTCGATTTCGATCCCCAGTTGGCAGGCACAAACCAATAAGTTTTTTTAAACTTACGTACGATTTATATCGTTGGCTTTGATATAAAGACGACTACAGGCTCACCACATCTCACGTTGTCCATTGGTGATCACAGACGTGACAGAATCTAGACGCCGCCCAACATTGACGCTGCTTATTTTTCGAAATGGTTATCACCTCATTAAAAAAAAGTTTACTTCTTCATTAATAAAGAATCAAGTGAACTTATTAAAAAAAAAGATTTTATATCAACGATCAAGATAGTTTTTTGTTGAGGCCGACCCATATCAGCTTGTATGTGTGCATTACACATACAAGTTGATATGAAGTGTGATACACTCTTGCGTGCGGCTTCCGCGAGATGCAGAAAACCGGGCCCAACGATTTTGTAATAGTTCTCTTAATCGTCTTGATCTCTGTCAATCGTAATATTGGGAATAGCGTGAAGATATGCACATATATTTTTCAATAAAAGATTGTTAATATTTTAGTTAAAGTTGAGTTTGTTTAAAATAAGTCAAATCTAATAATATTAATTGAAAGGTGTAAGAAAAAATGTTTGTGTTTTTTAAGTTCAAAGAAGTAGTATAATTACTTATAATACCACTGTAAAAATCTTGGCATTCACATACTGCCTTTTCGTGGACATATCAATTATAAGAAGTAAGTAGTAGTTAAAGTCACGATAGCCGAGTGGTTGCGTGGTCGGAATTTCGAGTCAATAGACCCGAGTTCGATCCCCAGTTGGTAGGCTCATACAAATGAGTTTTTCAAAAACTTATGTACGAATATCGTTGGCTGGGACATAAAGACGGCGACGGGCTCACTACCTGTCACGTTGTCCCGAAAATATCTTCGGTGGAAGGTGGGTCGAAGGGACTTAATTGTCTAGACTCGACCTCTGTCTACCCCTGTATTGGGAATTGCGTGAAGATATTTTTTAAGAAGTAAGTAGAAAGACATTCGCTGTTATAGGCATCTTGAGCCGCTTACTCTTTTTCTTCCCATACCTACTAAAATTATGTTAGCACAATTCTTACTCCTGCTCATTCTCGATAATGCGGACAAAAGCTATCTTGACTTAACTGAGGACAACCTAAACAAACTTGAGCGAATTCAAAATCTATCTATTCTCCGAATTTCGATCAAAGTTCAAGTGGTTACCCATTCGCCGTAATCTGCAAACTGTTTCTCTTCTGTACTGTGTTTTGTTCAATCCAATGACACCGAGCTATTTAAAGGAGAGCTTAAAGTTCCTCTGACACAATAGACCAGTTCTACGTAGTCTAGTCATAAATACTTTTAAAAATTCTTTTACTGTCAAGACTATCTTCTTTTGCATTGAGCTTCTACCGCACATCCACCGAGCGATCAAGATAAATTTAAGACACAAGTCAAACATCGTTACTAGTCATTATGCAATCACTAGGTATTGCTAGCAATACTTAGATTTTTTATGTATATTTTTTGTATATAAATACAAAAAATATATACTTAAAAAATATATTTAAATATATTGTTTATGTATATATATTATATTTTATAATTTCTCTCTCTTTTTAAAAACTCGGGTCTCCTGACTCAAAATTCGATCACCCAACCACTCGGCTATCGTGACCTATAAAATATAATATATTGGTTTATGTATGATGTATGGAAGAGATATTTTTTGAGCGATAAGATCGCCAAAGAAAGGTGGGTCGAAAGGACTTCATTGTCTAGATCTCTAATAAGTATTGGGAAATGCGTGAAGATATTTATTTATTTATTATATGTCACGGCAGGACTGCGTAAATTACCGCGGTATAAGCCTTCGGTAAATTCGTCAACAGCGTCGTCGGTAAATTGTATGCGAAAGTGTTGATTGAAAGGGTTGTGAATGAAACGGACGAAAAAGTATGGGATGCACAAGAGGGATTTAGAAAGGGAATGGGGTGTACGGATCAGGTCTTTTCCTTGCGGTGCATAGCCGAAAAGTATCTGGCTAAAAACCAGAAGGTCTATTGCACGTTCGTGGATTTAGAAAAGGCCTATGATAGAGTGGTGAGGAATGAATTGTGGTCACCATTGTCCGTGAAAAGTGTCAGCAGTATTCTCATACGAGCATTGCAATCTCTTTATATGGATTCCTCTGCTTGTGTAAGGATAAACGGGGCATACACTGAATGGTTTAATATCGAAAAAGGTGTTAGACAGGGATGTGTAGCGTCACCGTGGCTGTTTAATCTGTTTATGGACAATTGCTTGACAGATTTAAAAGAGAATGAAAGTGGGTTGAGAATGAATGAGTTACTCGTCAAATGTTTTCTCTATGCTGATGATCAAGTATTACTTGCGTCTTCAGCCGAGGAGTTGCAGGAGATGGTAACTGCTATGAGTGAAGCTTTTGTTAGAAAGGGGATGAAGATGAATATAAAGAAAACGAAAGTAATGGTGTTTGAAAGAGATGATGATGAGAAGAGAGGTCATGACAGACTGCAATATAGTGATTGGAGATGAACAAATTGAACAGGTGAATGAGTTTGTGTATCTGGGTTCAAAGTTCACAAGAGATGGAAAGTGTGAGAGTGATATTGAAAGAAGAGTGAATGCAGGAAACATGGTGAATGGAGCTTTGCACTCCTTTATGAGCGGATGGTGTCTTACAAGGCTCGCTGAATCGAAGAGAATGTATGAAGGGAATAATGAAAGTGGACGAAGCGAAACAAGTATGTAAGGATCGTAGCAAGTGGAAAGAAGTGGTCTCTGCCTACCCCTACGGGAAAGAGGCGTGATGATAGGTATGTATGTATGTATTATATGTATTATGTACCGCACAGATAATAATAAACAGAGACTGTTAAACAAACTTGCGTGTGTTTTATTGTAGAAAGGACTCAATTGTAGCCAATTAGGCACTTTCGACTTATGTCTACCACAGTATTGGGAATATGCGTGAAAATATTTATGTTTCTGTTATGCAATTGATGCTATCAACACCCTTAGTATCTGTTACTGTCAAGTCATTTCGTCCTTTTTTTTGGATTTTATGGCCCGGTCTGATTACATTATCTTTGGGCTTGGTAACAGTAATTTCGTCGAAAATCGAAACTTCAATGAATGCTCTTCAAAACTTGTGGTTACATTCACTTTGTACCCTTTTTAATGGCGCATAGAGTAGGGTGTTTCAGTTATATATGTATTATTTATGGTAAGATGTTATGGCACAGCTCATGATAAATTTCCAAAGAACGTAATGGTTATATACTCTTTGAAATTCACCAGTAAAACTAAATTCTAATATCCAAATGTCAGGTTCAGGTTTGCAAAATAGGCAACAACAAACGAACTCTGTGAAAAGCAATAGAGATTAAAACGGAAAGTGACCACCTTATATCAAATTTATTAGTTCTCTAAGCCAAAATGTGTTTATTACATTTAGGTCATTAAACAAAGTGATTATATACTTATTGAAAATCAGTATATTCTTTTTAAAGCATACCTAATTGTTATGCTAAATTAAATTTAATCCGCGTTATGAAGTTAACTATATTTACTATTATGTGAGTTACAAAGTAATGAATACATTAACTAATTAGGTTTACGACCTAATAAAATATACAAAGTATTTTAATATTTTAGTAGTTACCTTTACTAAAGAGACCTAATTTTTTTTCAGATAAAATGTATTCACCACGACAAAAAATTTTGTGGTTTGCATTAAATACAAGAATTGCTGTGATATTAGTACAAGCAATATCTAATTTTTTAATTCCTGATCATGATGCAAATGTTTTTCTTAGCCCTGAAGATCCAACACTGCGTAAAACAACAGCAGATATCATTGTTGATAAATTTTTGGGTGGTCTGAAAAGATGGGATTCCCAGTATTTTATTCATGTAGCACAATATGGTTATACTTACGAAAATTGTTTAGCATTTTTTCCATTATTTCCACTATTTGTTAGATATATAGCATACATGTTAAGTAGTATTTTAGGCTCATTTTTTAACTTTCACAGCTTGTTACTGATATCAGCAACACTCCTTAATCTATTATTGTTCATTAAATCAGCAGATGTATTACATAGTTTGAGTTTAAGAGTCATAAAAAATGAATGTAATGCATATAAAGCAGCCATACTGTACTGTGTAAATCCAGCAAGCATATTTTTCACAGCTCCGTATTCTGAAACACTGTTTGCTTTTATGTCCTTTTATACTATGTATAAATGTACAGAGAATGAGTCTCTGAGATTTGCCAACATTGATTTGACTAGTACATTCCCTGCTGGATTCTCTATGATAACTAGATCCAATGGTTTGGTCAATTTAGGTTTTATATTTTACACAAGTTTTAAAAATGTTGTAGAGAGAACTTTACCTGAAATTATATACAAATACAGAACCATAAAACATCGGTTAATGCTGCCTGTCTTGTTATTGCCATTATTAACATCTGGCATGACACTGTTTTTAACTGTTATCATAGCTCTGATTCCCTTTTTGCTTGTTCAAGTATATAATTACTTTAAATTTTGTATTCCTAATGAACATAATTTACCAGAGTTTTTATCCAATACTGAGTATATTTTGCCAGGTTCTGCTGCAAGCCCTTGGTGTAATCACTCAATACCATTATCATATTCATATGTTCAAAGTCATTACTGGGATGTTGGGTTTCTTAAATATTATAAATTAAAACAAGGACCAAACTTCCTACTTGCATCTCCGATTTTATTTTTAATTTTATATCATTGTATATCTTTTGTGAAAAACAATCTTAAACTATGTTTTAGACTTGGAATAAAGGATAATATTTTTACTTTTGGATATATGAACAAAATGCCTTATAGACCAAAACAATATTGTAAAGGATTTGGGGCCAATGATTCTAATAATATTTTTGTGTATGTAATTCATATCTTGTTACTCAGTGGTTTCTGTAGTATGTTTGTGCATATTCAAGTTTCAACTAGACTTTTAGCATCGAGCAGCCCTATTCTTTATTGGATTTGTTCAAGCATAATGAATGTTGGTCCTACACAAACATCAGACCAGAATGCTATAAATGAACATTTTCGCCGCGTTGGCACTGGGAAGAGAATTCCAAGTCACCATTTATCAATCGTCAACTTGGAAGGTGTTGACAACATGTACAGTAAATGGAGAACTTTTATAATATCAAGACAGATGCCTGACTTTCAGTCGCGTTTGATACAGTGTTATTTTATTGGATACCTGTTAATAGGCACAGTCTTATTTTCTAATTTTTATCCATGGACATAATTAGGGTTTATCGATATTAGCATACATATCACTTAATTGATCACTCTTCTTCTATATAATATATACATTTTTAATAATTTTTTTAAAAAGGCACAAGTATAAATATTTTGTAGATACATATCATATGGTATGGATTTTAACTTAAAATTTTTAGTGTTCAGTCATCACTTGATCTAACAGATACCTTCTAATTCTAAATTTAAATAAGATAGACTGCCAATATTTCTCATAAGTAGGCAGGCAAATATTTTGCTTATACAAAATGAGGCCTTTATTGATATATTGTCTAGGTTTTAATTTATACTATATGATGGTCTTTGGTTTTGTCTATTTGTGGATTAAGTGCTCCAGTGAGGTATACATCAATTTTTCCATAAAATCAGTATTATTGTTCTATAATTTATATACATAACAAACTGTTTTGTGTTAAGATTAAATAATATGTTTAGGTTTATTAAAATTGTCATCTAGTCTTTCTGCATTTAATTAAACTTTGATTTTATTGTAAGGGTATTTAAACTTACTAGAAAGTTTAGCTGATTTAAATATCTATTGATAAGTTAGATATGTACTCAATCGCATGGTGCTTGCCAATACCTTGTATTTAATTAAATAATAAGTAACTACAGTAGTAGTCAATCACTAATAAAAGTGCTTGTTTTGAAAATTGAATTGGCAATTTTCATATTTATTGAAATGATGAACTTTAGGAATCATAATAGTACTTTGCAAATTAAAATGACATTATTCTACATGTATTCATATTAAATATTCAGACTGTAGTAATAAATCGTGACATTTATATGTTAGCATTAATTTCGAACTACCAGGTCAGAAAAATTATACACTGCTTACGATATTTAATAAATTTTTTCATAAATCTGGTCTTTAATAAAATTGTGGTTGTGAATTTTTAGGTATTAATATACACTAGGTTAGTTGTAAATGCACAAATATTGCTTAGTGCTGCTGATTAAAACAATATAAAATTGCGATTTTTTATTGTGAATTTTAACAATATTTATTGTTAATCATTATACTAATTCCATCACTGCACGATTTTTTTTTTACAAATATACCACTCATATTACACAATTACAAAACATTATAAAACTTACGATCAGACACTAATTTCTAATATTAAATATAATTTACATAGCCAAAGCATTGCTTATTTTATACATATATCTGAATGTGGCAACACATTAATTGCTTGAATCGACTGGATCATTTAATGTTGAATCATGTTGCAAACCTAATAAGTCTTCAGTGGAGTCCGGTAGCTGGGGTGGTTCTGATTCATGATCAGCTAATGCGGCGGTGGCTGTCTCTGGAGACCTAGCCCCGTCGCTGGCGTATTCCTATACACCAGCCAGCGCTTCTCGAAGTCGTTGTCGAGCGCGCTTCACTCTGTCTTCTTGACGCCTTACGTCCTCTTTAGTTATCGTCACTGCTGCGATGAGTGGCTGCTCGGGATTTAAAAAAACACCCGGATTCTCCATTATTGTCTGCTTTGATCCAGTTTGGCCTTAAAATAATTATTTAAAAAAAGATATTTATAGAAAATTGAGAGTGTATTCATTAAAACTAATACATCAATAATAATTTAGGAATTTATAAGTTAGTATAGATATGCCTTGTAGTGTCTGAGTGGCGACAAACACGATGATAACTACAACAGTTATTCTATCGACTGTTACATCACGTCACAGGCAGAAAAGACTGATGATGGACAGGCTTGTGTACTCGACAGTCGTTTCTGAATGAAAACGTAATGTCGCCCGTTAGTACACACACACACATATATATATATATATATATATATATATATATATATATATATATATATATATATATGTATATGTATATATATATATATATATATATATATATATATATATATATATATATATATATATATATAAGACATTGTGGTCTGCTCCATCAGGTAGCAAAGATTTAAAATAAAATTGCATATAATATCCAACGTTCCGTCGAACGACACAATTTATATTAAGAAAAAGCCACACAACAAAACAAAGAGAAAATACTGAAGGATTTGAAACTCAGGCACTTCGAAGAAGTGGAATTTAAATAAATAAAGTGCATTGAGCTTCAGGGAAGGTCACTTCTGTTACAAAATAACCGATCACTGTTCTTTAGTGAGTTTTTACAGGTCGTAATGTATGTTTAGACATGCTATCAACGTATTGCGCCTTAATTAAATCCTGGTTAAGAACCTCTATATAGAAAACATTCTTATAAAAAGGTCACGTAGCCGAGTGGCAGGGCGGTCGGGATTCGAAGTTAAGTGACCTCAGTTAGATCCCCAGGTGGCAGGCTCGTACTAATGGTTTTTTTTTTTTTCAAAAACTTAAGTACGAATTATATAGATGGCATGGACATTAAGATAGTGACGAGCTCACCACCTGTCAACTTATCCCAAAAAATATCTTCGGTGGAAGGTGGGTCAAAACGACTTAATTGTCTAGACCTCTGTCTAACCCCTGTATTGGGAATGGCTTGAAGATTTTTTTTTCTATTTATTGTTGTGTAAACAGGCGGGATAAAATTTATAGTTATTCAAAGTTTCTTACGCTAAAGAAGTATTAATACGTAGATAAGGACAACATCACATACATTGCTCTGATCCCAAAGTAGCTTAAGCCCTTGCATTATTATTTTTTTTTTTTTTTTTGAAAATGAAAATGTCTTTTATTTCTTTATCTTAACCATACAAACATAGGCTAGTGTTTGGAGACTCCTTTTAGGCAATGCATTACCTGTAGTAGGAGACTCCGCTCTTCCATAAAATAAACATTAGGGAATCAGAAACAACGAAAGTACCACAGAGACCCAGATAATGTAGAAAAAGTGTTTTCTACATTGACCGGGAATCGAACCCCCCTCGGAGGAGCTGGAGACACCATGAAAACCGGTGTGCGCCACTCGTCCACGGAGAACGTCCGTATAACTTCTTTTTTAACTTTCGTATACACAAGTTTCATACTATGTACCTACATTATATAAAAAAAAATTCATTGTAACTATTATACTTACTAAATTTCATATACAGCACGTTAACCATTTATTTGACATATTTCGTTTCTCGCAAGTAAATCGAAACCTAATAAATAAGTTATTTCCCGTTGATGTAGATCATTATGTTATTATTACAGATATTACTAAAATTATCTTATGTATAAAATTGTCGTGTCACAATGTTAGTTACCTAACTCCTCCGAAACGGCTTTACTGATTTTTACCGAATTTTATATGCATATTCAGTAGATCTGAGAATCGGCTACTATCTACTTTTCAAACCCCTAAGTGATAAAGGTTGTTCACCCTTAATTTTTTTTAAATTTTTGGACAAAAATGTGGCATTAAAAAATACATACAACCCTAAATTTTTACCCTTATACGATCAACCCCTATTTTTTTATATGACAAAACAACGTTTGCGGGGTCAGCTAGTTATTATATAATCCTTAAATAAATTTTTTAATCAATATCTGCCAGAATAAATAAAAGAATACGCTTTGTAACTTAAATCTCACGAAAATCGATATGTGGTACAATTTTTTTTTCAAACGCTAAAAGCTTGTTTGTCTTTATGTTTTAGTCAGAATAACGTTATTTGATTTCATAGTTAATGGACTTTTATAAGTGATTTTAATTATTTTTCTGGAAGTAGCTATACAATGACGAATTTGTATGATAGTGTCGGTGTGATAGTCTGGTGACAGAGTCACACCGAGACTTTGTGACTTTTTTTTTAAATTTCGTATTGCTTTTATGTTAATTTTGTTAAATTTACCTGTAATTGGCTGCGAAGAAACATGCAAAGCTGTTGCCAATGACTGTATGGTAGTGGCATCAGATGTAAAAGGTCCTAAAGGTTTGATGTATTTCGGCAGTGTGGTAGTTCCTATGACACCATTCGCGTCACAGGCGCTTAAATTCTAAAATAATGAAATATGAAAAACGTAAAGAAATCATAATAACAATTTTTTTATTTAATACTTTTTTGCTTTCTAGACTTATAATTTGAATCGACTTGACTGATACTGTTTTGTTTACGTAGGTAATACTAATGATATTAATATCAATGTGCAGCTTGAATATATTTGAAGAGAATACAGAAACTTAAGTGTCCAACAATGAATTTATATATATGTAATTTACTTCTTTAGGGTTATAAATATGTGGCGATCATGATTGACCCTTCGTTACGGAGAGGCCTTTGTCCTTTAGTGGATATTACAGGCCATTATGATGAGGATGTAAAAAAATACCATGCCAAAACTACGGTAGAAAGAGGTCTAGACAATTAAGTCCATTCGACCCAGCTTCTACTGAAGACATTTTTTTTGGACAACGCGATATGTGGTGAGCCCGTCGCCGTCTCTATGTCCAAGCCAACGATATAAATCGTAAGTTTTTGAAAATACCCTTCGGTACGAGCCCGCCACCTGGAGATCGCACTGGGTCTCTTGACTCGAATTCCGATTAAATTTAAGCTTCAAAACGAATGTGGGGGAAACAGTGTGGCTTTGTTTACAAGCATCGCTATATTATGGAGGAAGCGCACTCGTATTCTGCAGTATCGATAAATTTTAAGCGTTTAGTAACAAGCAGTAGCTTTTGACATGTTTTACCTCTAATCGTTTTTCCCAAAATAACTGCTTCGGCTTTTCTTGTGTACCTTGCTTTAAATCCGTTTTAACTTTACTTTCCTGTGTCTTATAAACAGTAACTGGTTGCTTAAATATCGATGCAGTTTGACGAATTGGGGGTACCAGCGACGCATCAGAACGAACTCCCCTGACATAAAACACATTTAGTTAGTAACAGTAACATGAACAAGCAATACATTTTGAGTATTTAGTTTTTAAATTTATCTATTATTAACTTATTGCTAATTACTAAAAGTCTTTCTTTTTATCTTGCAATTGAATACCAGTTTATTTCACTTATCATGTATTGTCTTTTATTGTATTAATATGTAAAAGTTGTACTCATTTTTCAATATTATTAGACAGTAAAATATATTAATAATAGTATAATCAATAAAAAAAAATCTAAATTTAAAAATTCTCAACAATAACTTTACTTCCTTATACTATATTGATGTTGATTATCATACCTGAATTGCACTGAAAGTTTGTAGAACTGCCCAGTTAGAAACAATGCCAATGAAAATTTGTTTTAAATTTCAGTTATAGAATGCTTTGCTAACCTTATGGGATATATAGTTCATTCCTTTGTTTTTGAATGAAGTATATTTAAATAATGAAAATTAAGTCACTAATACCTCAAAATTAATGTGTCTTTAAAATTATGGTCCACAATTATTACGACTTTTGTTGTGGCCTACTACTATTAACAACAAATCTATGACAGACCTCGAGTGGCATATGGTAATGTCCCTGATCCATCCCTGATCGAGACTGACTATAGACCAGAAAGGCCATTGCATGGAATGTTGTCACAAAATGTTAGAAAAGTTCAACAGAGAGGATTCCAATGTTGTTTTTGACATAGTAACAGATGATGAAAACTGCATATATTGCTATGAATTCAGAACAAAAAGACAATCAGCTCATGTGCTGATACCTTTTGAGGGTAGGCCAACTAAGGTAAAGAAAGGAAGTCATAGAAAAAACATGATTGCCACATGCTTTGGTATTTCTAACCAAAGCAAGTGGCAATTTTTGCATAACAGTTGTCCTAGAAGATAGAAAAAAGGGGCTCATTGGTTTTTCTTACTAGTTCCATTGAATGAAAAGATGTATAGAGAAGAATGGAAACTACTACACAATATACTAAAGTACTAGCAACTTTCAGTGCATCCTACATAATAATAAATTTCAAATATAATTTTCAAAATACATCACAAAATTAAGTAATCATAAAAAAATATCAATGCAAATCAAATGTAATTGTATAAATATTTCCAGAAATATGATATTAACAACACTCATTAAAAAATATATAATCTTTAACTCAAAAGTATGAATGACACTCCATTTGCATGCTTTAAAACCATGCCTCCAAGAAATTATTAATTATAACAACACTTACAACACAGATTGTGAACTAAACTACACATAAATACTTTTTAATAATGAAGTCACAGATTATGATATTAAATGAAACATGTAAAGCATGAACTGAGTTTGGTATACCAACCTTAACAATTTCACAATACCAGCATTTATATCTATTGTTATTCTTTACATAAAGCACTGTTGACAAATAAGCATGAATGTAAGTATGTGGTTGTTACAGCCCACAATGTCAGAATTAGTGGACCAGGTAGTTAGTTTGGAAATTGAGTCTATTTCTACAATGTAGCTAAGGTAATGCCGCTAATTTACATAATTTTGAGGCTTTGTGACAATCCATCAGTCTAGCCAAAAATTATATGTGCAGTGCCATTATCTAATTGAATTAATTAAGTATCAAAGTTGTATCCATCCATTTGTGTAATTATGACTTTGTAATTGATAAGTAATATTATTATATAATTTAGCTATTATGTTAAAGCTTTAAGGTGAAAGATAAGCTATTAATTAAAAAGAAGTGCATGGAAATAAACAGTGCCATTTTTATTATGGGGCTAAATGTTTTTGTGCTTCATTATACTATGCTTATATAACTAGTAAAAGCTAGTGATACCAAGAAAATTATTCCACACGAGGTTGTAAAATAGGTAAATGGGACTAATACTATGGCTACATACTAAAGCTTTATCTGGGGTACTAGCAAAATAGATACAGGTATAAACACAAAGCAAACAACTGCAGTAATAATCACAACACAAGTGAGAGAAATATTGACACTCATGGAACCTGTAATCAAACTGGGCTCGAGCTTTCTTGGCCTTGCACAGGAGCATTGTGTTTATTTGACCCTGTTGAAAGTCGAAACACGACAGGTCCATACTATCACCCAGATAACGAACTAGCTCGGGTTTACTGCGAAACTTTTTACCTGTAGGGCTATAGAAAATTTATTATGACCATAGACCTATTGGCTATGTTATAACAGTGAGTGGTTCAGTTAACTGTGAGTAATGCAATGAAAGTTCAAAATATACACATTATGCCGAACATTGTAATAGAATAGAGAAGTTGTAATTTTCATTTTAATACACAAATTACATGTCACAACCTCTGCAGGTTTTTTAAATAATTATTATTTATTACAATTTTTTTAATATGATGAACAAGACTATAAATTTAATTATGACTGTGGGTTAAAATTTAGTTTATGTTGAAATTGGTTAAATTTTCCTAAAGAATATCTACACGATGATTTGATAATTAAGTATACCTGTAATAATAAACATCAACTTTCCCTGCAGAAAGACCTGTTTTTCTTACAACTTCTTCTCTTTGCCAGCCCTTAGGAAGAGCTGTACAATCCACCTTCTTTCTTTCTATGGAAATGTTCATATTAAACATTAAATCTATTACTTAACCTTTTGTACTTAAATATAAACGAGTCTAATACTCTCTTAATTTAAAATTTTACTATGCACTTAAATATTTATTATTTTTTGTTTTTGTTTATTGAATAAAGTAATGCTATAGCCAAAGAGAATATAATCACTACGTTATACTTTAGCAAATACTTTAGTAATAAGGATTGAATGGACGATATAAATCGATGCATTAAAAACACTCGATGTAAAGTATCATCACATCGAATCATTTCGATGAATTTCATTCGAACAATTCATCGACATCGAGTAAACATCGATGTTTCTTGTTCGATGCTTCGAAGTAATAAAACATCATTGAATAGTAATCTAAGCGAAAAGAGAAATTCATTGAAATATCTACATGCAAAAAGCGCTGAGGCAAAATTCACTTGCTACATTTATTATTTTGTTAAATAAAGGTTAAGATTTTATAGTTACCGGTTACTCATCTGTTCTTTGACGAGCGATAGTGGGAACATTAGTTCCATCTGATATTTCCTAGAGGCAAATGAGATGACTCAACGTACAAACCGATTGAATAGCAAAAGATTAGGCATATTTTTATTTTTAGGACGTGTTAATAAGAGGTACTAAAATATTTAGACTCCATAATTAGTTTTTTCTTCTTTAATTGATGTTTGTTTCATTCTTGTCCCTTTTCTGACTATTAAATTTATGTCAGCTGTTTCTAAGTAAAAAAAACGTAATAAAGTTTTTTAAATATATGTATGTTCTGACATGATATTTCTTTTATATGTATGTATATATATATATATATATATATATATATATATATATATATATATATATATATATATATATATATATATATATATATATATATATATATATATATATATATATATATATATATATATATATATATATATATATATATTACTGTGTCCACTTTAGTCATGTGGATATATACATAGATTGAAGTAACATCACTAAACTGCAGAAATGGTCAAGTATGGTGGGCCACGCGTCTGGGACAGCTTTCATCTGCTGTGCAATTTGTGCTGTGAAAAAGTGCTACGAAAAATGTGACTGGTCGAGGCAAACGAAAGTTGAGAAAGAGATATAAGTTAGTGAAAATAGAAAGGGAATAAGAGATATATTTTTAATATAAAACTAAATACCCCGCCTGGAACTATACTTGAAATTATAATAATAATATTATAATTTCAAACATTGTCAAGTATCATTACCCTTATATACCTCTTTCACTTTTGCTCCTTTCATATTCGTCATTTTATTCATACACGCACGTGTTTCCTTTTGGAACGTTGTAAGTACAGCGTGAGTATGGAGTTAATGAACTAAAAGTTCACTTTCAATTTGACCCAATTCTAACCGAACCGGTAACACCGGAATGTTGATGCCGAGGAAAAAAACAAATGGTGCAGAATAACTGAAACCTTCGACCTATATTTAACATTTTTGATTTATACCGACCTCCTAGGAGTCGACCTCCGGCGACCTCCGTGGACGAGTGGCGTAAACACTGGCTTTCAAGGTGTCGCCATCTCTAGGTCCCGGGTTCGATTCCCGGACGGGTCAATGTAGAAAAACCACTTTTTCTATAAAAATATAGAAAAAATATAGAAAACGAAGGCACCACAAACACCCAAACCGAAAAACTTGGTTTGGGTGTTTGTGGTGCCTTCGTTGTTTCCGACTCCCATACCTCAAGTGCTTTAGCATCTTATATTGGGATTGGAACAAAATATGTGATGGTATCTCTATCTATCTATCTATCTAAATACTCAATGGGTTTTTCAAAAACTTATGTACGAACTATATCGTTGGCTTCGACATAAAGGCGGCGACGGGCTCACCACCTGTCACGTTGTCCCGAAAATATCTTCGGTGGAAGGTGGATCAATGGGACTTAATTGTCTAGACTAGACTCCTGTCTACCCCTGTATTGGGAATTGCGTGAAGATATTTTTTTTTTATCTAAATACTCGATGTCTTCACAGTTGAACCTTGAAACAAAATTACAACACTAAAAGATAATTTATACTTGCGATGGTTGTTACTTGGTGAAATTGCATTATATTAAAATTGATTGTTGAACAGGTGATGCCGTAAGGCGAAACCGGTCGGTTAATGAATGAATAATTAAATAAAGTGCATTGTGTACAAGTGTTGAACAATTAATTTTAATACAATATAGATGTGTATTTAATAATATGACGTAATTTATATTTACTGTTTTATTTGCTTTAATATAAAATACTTTAATATTTTTCTAGAAATAGTTGAACCTTCAAAACATCACTGGTGATATATAATGTAATATAAAGACATAAAAAGCCAAGGAAAATTTTACTATACACTTTTATTGTATTATGAATATTCCTATTGCGTGGTGTTATGGGAATATTCATAATACAATAAAAGAATCGCCATCCCTGAGGGTTCAATTCTCGGACAGGATAATGAAGAAAAACTACATTTTCCACATTTATCAGGTCTGGGTGTTTGTTTACCTTCATTGTTTCCGATTCCATAACACAAGTGCTTAAGCTGCTTAATTTAGGATCGGAGCAATTTATGTGATGTTACTTCTTCACGCACAATCCCTGACGGGGTAGCCAGAGAGAACAGATCGCCAAGTGTCACAATCCTTACATACTTCTTCGCTTCTTTCAGATTCATCATCTTCATCCGAGTACTCTTGACCCTCCTCTCTTCGAGCAATTTGCTCACATGGTCTTCGAACGTTAGTCTCGGTCTACCTCGACACCTTTTAATATTAACTTTCGCGCTATATATTTTCTTCACCATTCGGTCTTCACTCATTCGCTCAACGTGCCCAAACCATCGAAGCACGCCCTTATCCATTTTTGAGACAAGGTCATCTTTCAAACCTGCCATATTGCGAATCTCTTCGTTTCGCTTTCGGTCGGCCATGGTAAGGCCGCACATTTTACGAAGAGATCGCATCTCCACTGCATTCAACCTGCTTTTATGCTTCTTCTGGCATACCCAGGTTTCGCTGCCATATAACAAAGTCGGTACCAACACTGCGTTATGTATTGCAAGGCGTGCACTTTTCACAACGCCTTGCCTTTTGATTAACGCAGTCAGGGCACCATTGACTTTGTTCCCGGCAGCGACACGCCTGTCCAAATCTAAATCACATCTTCCATCCCGGCTAAACGCACTCCCCAAGTATACAATTTCATTCACCTGTTCTAGACATTCCTGATTCACCCAAATTTCGCACTTCGTTCTTTCTTCGTCCCTTTCAAATACCAGAACCTTAGTTTTATTAGCATTCAAACGAAGACCATTAATTTCACATTCTTCTTTCATACACGTGACTAATGCCTGCAGTTCTGCCTCTGATGGTGCTATAAGCACTGCATCACCAGCATAAAGCAGACAATTTACTTTTATGTCACCCAATTTCACACCCAAACAGCTATCTTTCAGCTTCTGTAAACAGCTGTCGAGATACAGTATGAATAGCCAGGAAGACATGACACAACCCTGTTTTACGCCCGTTTATATATATATATATATATATATATATATATATATATATATATATATATATATATATATATATATATATATATATATATATATATATATATATATATATATATATATATATATATATATATATATATATATATATATATATATATATATATATATATATATATATATATATATATATATATATATATATATATATATATATATATATATATTACTGTGTCCACTTTAGTCATGTGGTTATATACATAGATTGAAGTAACATCACTAAACTGCTGAAATGGTCAAGTATGGTGGGCCACGCGTCTGGGACAGCTTTCATCTGCTGTGCAATTTGTGCTGGCGAACGGGGTTGTTCCGGATGATTGGCGATCCGCGGTCATTGTGCCTTTATATAAAGGTAAAGGTTCACATTATGACTGCGGGTGCTATCGGGCGATCCAGCTTGACCAGTTTAGCAAGTAAAGTTTACTCGAAGGTTTTGACACGTAGGATGCAAGATAAATCGGAAAGATTTCTATGGGAGGCACAATGCGGATTTAGACCTGGAAGAGGATGCACGGATCAAATGTTTTCTCTCCGCATGATCACGGAGAAGCTTCTGGCTGCTAACCAGAAGATTTTCTGTGCTTTTGTGGATCTTGAGAAAGCATTTGATAAGGTTGTAAGGAAGAAAATGTGGGAACTGTTGCCGGGGTATGGTGTGGATGGTCTATTGCTAAGGGCTGTGGGTAGGGCATGACCTGTCACCCATGTTTAGCGTCCAAACGGGCGTAAAACAGGGTTGTGTCATGTCTTCCTGGCTATTCATACTGTATCTCGACAGCTGTTTACAGAAGCTGAAAGATAGCTGTTTGGGTGTGAAATTGGGTGACATAAAAGTAAATTGTCTGCTTTATGCTGGTGATGCAGTGCTTATAGCACCATCAGAGGCAGAACTGCAGGCATTAGTCACGTGTATGAAAGAAGAATGTGAAATTAATGGTCTCCGTTTGAATGCTAATAAAACTAAGGTTCTGGTATTTGAAAGGGACGAAGAAAGAACGAAGTGCGAAATTTGGGTGAATCAGGAATGTCTAGAACAGGTGAATGAAATTGTATACTTGGGGAGTGCGTTTAGCCGGGATGGAAGATGTGATTTAGATTTGGACAGGCGTGTCGCTGCCGGGAACAAAGTCAATGGTGCCCTGACTGCGTTAATCAAAAGGCAAGGCGTTGTGAAAAGTGCACGCCTTGCAATACATAACGCAGTGTTGGTACCGACTTTGTTATATGGCAGCGAAACCTGGGTATGCCAGAAGAAGCATAAAAGCAGGTTGAATGCAGTGGAGATGCGATCTCTTCGTAAAATGTGCGGCCTTACCATGGCCGACCGAAAGCGAAACGAAGAGATTCGCAATATGGCAGGTTTGAAAGATGACCTTGTCTCAAAAATGGATAAGGGCGTGCTTCGATGGTTTGGGCACGTTGAGCGAATGAGTGAAGACCGAATGGTGAAGAAAATATATAGCGCGAAAGTTAATATTAAAAGGTGTCGAGGTAGACCGAGACTAACGTTCGAAGACCATGTGAGCAAATTGCTCGAAGAGAGGAGGGTCAAGAGTACTCGGATGAAGATGATGAATCTGAAAGAAGCGAAAGAAGTATGTAGGGATCGTGACACTTGGCGATCTGTTCTCTCTGGCTACCCCGTCAGGGATTGTGCGTGAAGAAGTAACATCACATAAATTGCTCCGGTCCTAAAGTAAGCAGCTTAAGCACTTGTGTTATGGAATCGGACACAATGAAGGTAAACAAACACCCAGACCTGATAAATGTGGAAAATGTAGTTTTTCTTCATTATCCTGTCCGAGAATTGAACCCTCAGGGATGGCGATTCTTTTATTGTATTATGAATATTCCCATAACACCACGCAATAGGAATATTCATAATACAATAAAAGTGTATAGTAAACTTTTCCTTGGCTTTTTATGTCTTTATATTACATAATATATCACCAGTGATGTTTTGAAGGTTCAACTATTTCTAGAAAAATATTAAAGTATTTTATATTAAAGCAAATAAAACAGTAAATATAAATTACGTCATATTATTAAATACACATCTATATTGTATTAAAATTAATTGTTCAACACTTGTACACAATGCACTTTATTTAATTATTCATTCATTAACCGACCGGTTTCGCCTTACGGCATCACCTGTTCAACAATCAATTTTAATATAATGCAATTTCACCAAGTAACAACCATCGCAAGTATAAATTATCTTTTATTGTTGTAATTTTGTTTCAAGGTTCAACTGTGAAGACATCGAGTATTTAGATAAAAAAAAAATATCTTCACACAATTCCCAATACAGGGGTAGACAGGAGTCTAGTCTAGACAATTAAGTCCCATTGATCCACCTTCCACCGAAGATATTTTCGGGACAACGTGACAGGTGGTGAGCCCGTCGCCGCCTTTATGTCGAAGCCAACGATATAGTTCGTACATAAGTTTTTGAAAAACCCATTGAGTATTTAGATAGATAGATAGATAGAGATACCATCACATATTTTGTTCCAATCCCAATATAAGATGCTAAAGCACTTGAGGTATGGGAGTCGGAAACAACGAAGGCACCACAAACACCCAAATTAAGTTTTTCGGTTTGGGTGTTTGTGGTGCCTTCGTTTTCTATATTTTTTCTATATTTTTATAGAAAAAGTGGTTTTTCTACATTGAATCGTCCGGGAATCGAACCCGGGACCTAGAGATGGCGACACCTTGAAAGCCAGTGTTTACGCCACTCGTCCACGGAGGTCGTCGGAGGTCGACTCCTAGGAGGTCGGTATAAATCAAAAATGTTAAATATAGGTCGAAGGTTTCAGTTATTCTGCACCATTTGTTTTTTTCCTCGGCATCAACATTCCGGTGTTACCGGTTCAAGCGGTTAAGTAAAACTTGAGCGAAAACCTTGCCTGGAGAACTTAACAGGGAAATTCCTCTATAAGAATTGCAATCAGCTCTGTCGCCCTTATTCTTGTATAATGGACAGATACAAGAGACTTTAAAGTCATCAGGGATACGTTCTTCCTTTCACGTTGAACAGTTTCCAAATGGCTTGATGCAATTCTGAGCCACCATACTTTAACAATTCCCCAGGCACATAGTCAACGCCGACCGCTTTGTTGTTCTTTAATTGCTGTATAGCAACGATAACCTCCTGAAGAGACAGTGGACAGTTCAACTCAGCTCCTTTATGCCTCTGAAACGCGAGTCCTATACTCAAGTTTCAGAGGCAAAAAGGAGGTTAGGCAGATCGACTGCCATGCTCGTAGTTTTCTTTTAACTTTCGTAAAGAGCTTTATATTGTGTGAACGAAATATCTTGGAACGAATGTTGCCAAATTCTGCGCCAAAGACAATAGACACATAAGAAATTGTTGAGTGTATCAAAGACAATAAAACCAACTAACTATTTAGATATTTCAAATCCTGCATCCAATCACAGCTAGAGATCTGTGACTAATGACTACATTCTAGAGTCTATGGGTGACTGATAGTTGTTATGGTGTGTAATATGTGACACTCTACACTTACAATTTTAATAAAAATTTAGTTATAATTTTCAAAAGTGAATCTTAATCATCGACTGTAAGCATTGGAAGTGGCTCGAAAAACACGTAAGTTTTGTTCTTTGTTATTACGCAGTTAGTTTTTGATTTGTGTTCGTGTTCATAGTAATTGTCAAGATTTCAATACTTTCACTACTAGTAAATCTGTTTTCACTTTTATAAATATCACTGAAACTATAAATCTGTAGTATCTACTACTTGATTGTCATTACTGTAAAGGAACAATTTAGTTATAAATTAGAACATATCTTCTTTCAAGAAAAGTTTAAGTGTAAGGTTTTCAACAATTTAATCTTATTTTTGGCTAGTCTTTTAGCTATAATTTTAATTCGACATTATATTAAAAATATCCATAACACAAATGTTAAAATTTCTATATTTTTTTTTGTTTATAAATGACTATCTATTGGTGTATCTTTTTTGTACAATAAGTTAATACATAATTTTGCTGTATTACCTTGCTACATTCACACTTTTCCACTCTTCTCTGTCAATTCCTAATAAGTGCCTTGACTTTTCCTCTATTTAAGGATCATATTTTCACATACCTTGTTCAACGCTGACTTTCATAGCTGATTCTAGAATTGTCTTCATTATAAAACTGCTGTTAAGGCCCCTTATCCTTACAGTCACACCTTTGGAAATAAAAAAAAAACTAGACAAAGGAGAGAGAAGCACTTAATTTGCACTTTGTTTTAGTGCATTTGATAATATTATTTAGATTATCATCTGGTAGTTCATGAGAGTGAGTGTCAATAATGCAATATTGAAACAAATACTATTAAAATGACTTTTAAAACATATACATAGAAATAAATAGACTCTTGCAGAGCTATACCAGATAGCATATAAGTTATAATGAAGATACTTCTAAGAAATGTTTATTTCTAATCACAATATAATTTCTCTTAACTTCAGTTATCACCAAATCATGTTACTAAAATTACTAGAGACTTAATGTTAAATAAGTAGAAATTGAAATCTAATCATTCAGACTAGACTTTTAATCTAAAACCTTCACTTAATTTGACTTAATTTGACATATCTTGGAACGTCACGTATCTTCACTTAATTTTGCTCTGACAAATCACAAACATAATTTAAATTGAAGTTAATTGAGGTAAAACTTTTATTTTCTAACTATTATGAGTCTTTAAGTTCCCATTATTTTATATACAGAAAGTTGAGATAGAAGTCCTCCAGTGACTATGAATCCTACAACTAGCAAATACTGAGAAATTATAAGTATAAATAATAGTTTTATTTAAAAAAGATTTCAACTTGCTTGCCTCGTAATTAATACAATATATGTAATAAAATTTACAAAATATCTCATAAAACATATAAAACCTATGTACATATCTTAGGATTATCAACAAAACACACTGAAGCTTATTTGGAACAAGGTGACTGCTGGTGAGCCCATCAACCTCTTTTTGTCCAAACTAATGGTACCATATATATACATATATATTTAGACATATAAATAGTAATATATGGATAACCAGACATGAAGATAGGTTGAGTGGTTGGGTGATCGGATTTCGAATCAAAGAGACCCATGTTCAATCCCCAGGTAGGTTTGTAACTTTTTTCAGAAGTTATCTACGATTGTTGGCTTGACATAAAGATGGTGACAGGCACTCCACCTGTCACATTGTCCCAAAAAAATTTCTTTGGAGAAAGGTGGGTCGAAAGGACTTGTCTGGTCCTCTGTCTACCCCAGTATTGGAATTGGCGTGAAAATATATATTTACTTATTTTATAGACAACCTCTGTGGATGAGTGGCGTACACAACGTTTTTCATGGTGTTGCCATCATGAGGTCCTAGGTTATATTCCCAGTTGGGTCAATGTAGAAAGCACATTTACTGCATTTCTCTCAGTTATAGGAGTCTGTGGCAACTTTCAACATATAACATTGTTGGCTTGGACATAAAGACGGCGACGGGCTCACCACCTGTCACGTTGTCCCGAAAATATCTTCAGTGGAAGGTGGGTCGAAGGGACTTAATTGACTAGACTAGACCTCTGTCTACCCCTGTATTGGGAATTGCGTTAAGATATTTATTTATTTATATTCATCACACAAAATGTTTGCCCCTAGTGGGATTCAAACCCGTTGTGGGTTTAGCTTTGAAGGCAGGGTTACTACCAACTTGACTATCAGGTTGTTATCCATAACTGAAATGGTGTCATAAAATACATATGCACTGAGTAGTATGTACTTGAAAAATCCAAGCAAGTAAAAAAGTTAAAAACAAGAATAAAGTCACGATTGCCAAGTGGATTTAATCAGAATTCAGAAGACTCATTCACTAACCCCAGGAGGAAGGCTTGTACCAATTAGTTTTTTCGATAATTATATGCAAATTGTACCATTCGACTTGGGCACTAAAAAGCGGTAGGCTCCTGACCTATGAAATTGTTTGTAATAAACCTCAATTAAAAAGTTGGTTGAAAGTAATGAATTGTGTTGCCGACTCTCCCAGACTAGTGCTGGGACAGCCAAATGCGTTAAGCTCCAGAAACAAAAAAATCAAAGGCACATTGAAAATTTATAGAATTCAATACTACAACATTTGCTAACATCTTCATGCAAATACTAAATTGTTCTCAACTCAACTCAAAATAATTTGTTATGTATATCGTTGAGTGCTAGCGTATCGCGTGACTTCAGTTGTGAAGTGTGGACGTTTGATTATGAATTATTGCATATTTATGTATTCAGTAGTTCTCCCTACTCTTTCAAATAAAATTTAGCACTCTGCATAGGTTTTTAACGGCGACTAAATAACGGTTCAAATAGAAGTTTTGTGACATTATTTTCTATTAATATAGTACTGATTCTAAATTATTTTGTACTGACATTGCATTAAAATGTTTGTACGTCGTTATTTGCTTCATGTTGATGTTTTATATACTGGCATGCTAAGATATAAAACAAGTATTACATAGGCTTTTCGCATTAAATGCCAAGGTAGAATGGTTATAAAGCGGGTGGTGTTAGTAGGACGGCAAACTAGCGTGGCATATAGTTGGAATAGGCATTATACCATTTTTTTTTTACTTATCAGTGGTAAGCAAGGTAGGGCTATTGTTGCTTTATCCAAAATGTCAGGAGTGGCCTGTGACGTCATTACGCGGTGAAATGGCGCGGCATTTCACGGTGCGCCAACCACGCCCCAACCCACCCTAATCTCCGTCACGGCTTGTCCAAATCGTCCCTCGGGCCGCCCGTTGAGCATCGACCTAATTCCTTTTTATGTTGCTCGTTAATCTGGCTATATGTATTGTGACAATAGAGTAAAAGGGTCGGGGTGACGTGGTTGTTTGCTTAATTGTCATACTTGTGATTTAGATCGAATCATATTTCATTGACATCGCATCTAATTATAACAAACTTACCTCCATCCTCCACAAAGAAAAAAAGTTGCTGCAAGATTTCCATGGAAAATTAGTAAAAGCTGAAAAGCATAGCAATACTAATTCAAAAACAGCTTTTGTTTTCGTAACGAATTTTCGTAAGCCTAACAGAAAATCGAAGAAAGGAAGAAAGATCTTTTTTACGTAAGAGGTGAAAAACGAGCGTAAGATAATCCCTTTTCTATAAAAAAAATTCAATTCGGTACGATTGTTACACTGCTATTGGACGCAAGTTGTCTACTACCTTCTTAATTTTCGATTATACCTAGTTTTCTCGTGCCCATACCTTATTCTTGTATGGTCATGACATATACATTATATACACATTTTTTGAAGTTTTTTCAAACCATTTGTAATGTACCTGTAAAAGTTCGTTGGATGACATTTTTTTTATATTCAATACGGGGATTTTCATGAAATCCCGGCTGACAATTGAAACCTGAAATTTGAAGAGTTTACCATAATTGTCAAGCTTGGCACGCGGATTAGCGTACTTTCAATAATTGCAACTATAAAAAAATATCTTGACGCCATTCCCAATACTGGGGTAGAATGAGGTCTCGACAACGAAGTCCTTTCGACACGCCTTTCCCCGAAGACATATTTGTAGAAAACGTGACTGGTGGTGGGCCTGTCGCTGTCGTTATGTCCAAGCCAACGATATAAATCGTATATTTGTTTTGAAAACTGACTATCGGCCGTCGTGACTGATACGAGAAGTAACTGGGTGCAAATAGGTTTCGGTGAAAGGTGGGTTGAAAACAATTTTCTAGACCTCCCTTTACCCCAGTTTTGAGAAAATGGATGAGCATATAAATAAAAAAAAAACCTTTTTAAAAAACGGATTGATTGTTTTAAATAATTTTCAAAGTCATAATCATTATCATTAGAAAGTAAATAAAATTGCTATTGCTGAAACAGCTGACGCTAGTATTTATTGAATATTAATGTAACTTTTTACGGTACGGTAAATTTATTGCGGGTAACATAATTTTTCTAAATAATAACAAAATAGTAGCACACGTCAAATATTGATTTTTATAGGCAAATTTTTGATACCTTGGGATATAATATTGTTATTATTTTAGTAGAGCACTCTAATTAAAGAATACAACTATTTTACTCGCTGATATTGTAGCTTTCTATTGGCGGTAGAAATTTAAAAATCGCTTTAGTGTGGTAACCGTGAAAGCGTAACAAACAAAGTAATTCAATTAGTTGGTATAGTCAACTTATGCAGAAAAAGTGTTTAATATGTATCTTGCAATCGTGCAGTGCCAGGAAGTAACGTGCTTCATTTCATGTTTCATCACTTTAGATATATTAGAATACTGGCTTACCGACTGCCACTACTCTCTTGCGGATGAAACGAATTGGGTTGTTTAATTTTTCTTCGGTCACGTGGGATAGTGCAAACTTTCCAAACATATTTTTTATCAATCTTTTATATTGTTTGATTTTTTTTGGGTAATCATACTATGTAGCATCCTACAATCTACGTCACGATTCGTCATATTACGCTATTCGCACTTACATTGGACATTAAGCATTTTTATTTTAACAATGTATCTTTGTTTTACCAATTTTTGTCAATAACAAACACTTTTGTAAATTAGACAATCCAAAGCCTATTACATATTATATTATACTCTCAAATTATACAATTATGTTATGGTATATTACCAAAGACTATTTTTTCACCTTCAATAAAAACGATACTATTTTAAAAAAATTCATTCCCATTTTAACCCCCAAATTCGAAAGAGAGAAAGAAGTGCGAAATATGGTCAGAAATGTCTATAACAGGTGAATGGAATTATATATTTGAGGAGTGCTTTTAGTCGGGATAGAAGTTGTAATATAAATGTGGGCTGGCGTGTGTTTGGCGGGGAGGAAAGTAAACGGTGCCTTGCCTGCGTTAGTCAAAAGGTAGAGTGTAGTAAAAATGGCACGACCATGCGAGGCAATTGCTCGAAGAGGGGAAAGTGAGGTGTTTCGAATAGCTAGCCGCGCCTGTATGAAGAAAATGTTGAATTTTAAAGAAGGTACACGAGGATCATGACTTTTGACGATCTCTTCCTCCTGGCTACTACGTCAGGGACTATGTGTGAAGATATAATAAAAGATAATGTTTAATTTTGACCAATAACTTACCTACGCCTATTTGTCATTCTTCTAAGCCAAAAATGATATAGTTGCACATAAATTGAACCCATTGTACCCCTTAATGGCTGGAGTTTCTTTTAGTTGATGTCTCCTACCTATAATCCTTCTTGGATTATAAATAGAATATGATACATATAGATATTTGATTCGGCGCCCTGGCCTCTAGTCACTAAAATTATTAAAAACAGTTTATTAAGTGCCGGATTTACCACGAGCTAGGTGTTGAAGGAAAACATCGTTAAGAAACCTGACCGTCTAAGAAATAAAAAATATATTTATACGGACATGGGAAGTACGTCAACATGCACAGGAGGAGCTTGGTGGATGTTTAGTGATGATAATATTTGAGAGGAGGCCTTTGCCCAAATAAGGGCATTAACATGCTGATAATTTTTTTCTACATTGCGGTAGATTTGTATTTAAAAAAAAAGATTACTAGCAAATGCCGAATAACATTACTAGTATACCTGTTAACCACTCCAATTAAGCTGCAATGCTTGTGTCTGGAGTTGGTTTACGTCAATAGTCGAATGGCGGGGCCCGAACCTGCGACGTCATGTTTCGCAGTCCGTACCCTAAACCATTTGGCTATTGCCGCTCTAGATTGTTGTATTGTGCGTACATTAAAGCTTGTGGCACGACTAAAAAGTAACTTGCATCTTACATGTAAAATACTGTCGTATCGGTTTGTATGATTTAATAATAATTATATGTTATAGTACGTATGTGTTATATTACAAGAAGCTTAATAGAAGCCTCCGTATGAGTTTTGTATAGTAGTTTGTGTTTGAACTCTTACCATTATTTAGCGTCGCAATGATAGCACATAGACGTTACTTTAAATGATATCATTATCTATATCAGTGACGTGATAGACCGCATGCCGCTCCTTACTCAATCACATGGCTTGGACTTGTGCTTTTACCGCATCAGAAAGTAGGACGCGGCCCTTTATAAACCACCCTAACGTAGTATATTTTTAGTGAGACTAATAAAGTTATCTATGTTTACTTAATTACTTATCATCAAGCATAAGCCCTGTTGGGGTAGCCAGAGAGAACAGATCGCCATGTGTCTATTTCATCATACCCTACCAATGAATCATTTTCTTCTTACACGCATTTCTTACCTTGACGTGTATGTCTAATATATGCATCTAATACATCTTATTCAGATTTTGACCCTCTTCGAGCAATATGCTCATATGGTCACCGGAAGTTAAACACGGTCTACATCAAACCCTATTAATATTAACTTTCGCTCTATATATTTTCTTCATCAATCGGTCATCACTCATACGATCAACGAGCCCAAACTATCAAAGCACGTCTATCCGTTTTAGTGATAAGATAATCTTTCAAAACTGAAATACTGCGAATCTTAGTTTCTTACCATTAGTTTTATTACCATTCAAACGGAGACCTTCATTTTCACATTATGCATCTTTGCTATGTAATGTATTTTAAAAGTAAATATCTTTACGCCATTCGCAATACAGGGGTAGACAGAGGTCTAGACAATTAAGTTGTTTTGACCCACCTTCCACTGAAGATATTTATGGGACAACGTGACAGGTGGTGAGCCCGTCGCCTTCTTAATGTCGAAGCCAACGATATAATTCGTACATAAGTTTTTGAAAAAACCCATTGGTACGAGCATTGTATTCTATATACTCTATATATAATCATTAAAATTCCATTTTCTGCTTTATATCAAATCTGATTGTACTAACGCTATCAACCATACCATATGCCTACATCGTAAAAATTTTAGTAATCAAGTAACAATCCAAACTGATTGTTTGTGAGCACATGTTGCGCGAGTGAAGTCATGGTCCCGGTACTGTTTGTAATAAATTATTGTTTGTCTAGAGTCCTGCCAAAGTCGAGCTAAAACAATTATGGACCAAAGTATATTTATAGAATAAAATTTTTATGTCTGCCATTAACCTGAGTATGTAGCGTCTAAATAGCAAGTGCGACAGACTAATAACTTGGCTTTTAGTATATAGATCTATATTGTTTACCTGCTTACTTCATATTATGATAGGGCTTACTGTGTGTATGTGTATACTACACAATTATATTGAAACAAAAGTAATCCACATTATAAACATGTAATAGCATTCTTCTTCCTATATAAATAAATACATATCTTCACGTAATTCCCAATGCAGAGGTAGACAGAGGTCTAGTCTAGACAATTAAGTCCCTTCGACCCACTTTTCACCGAAGATATTTTTGGAACAACGTGACAGGTGGTGAGCCCGTCGGCGTCTTTATGTCCAAGCCAACGATATAAGTCGTACATAAGTTTTTGAAAAACCCATTGGTACGAGCCTGCCACCTGGGGATCGCACTCGGGTCTCTCGACTCGAAATTCCGACCACCCAAGTACTCGGCTATTGTTCCTTCTTCCTATCTTATCAATTTAATAAATTGCAACTATTGGGAATGTTTTAAAGTTTGCGCGAACAATTGTTATTTTTTGACTTAGAAAACTAAAACAGCTGAAAGTAACGACTAAAAAATTTGCAAAAATTGTGAAACGGAGTTAGCTTCTGTAATGGGCAGTAGCATCTGAGGTGCGAGTGTCTGGTACTGCTATCACCAATCCGCTTGCCAAGCGTGGCGATTAAGGAAAATCCTCCCTATAGGAGAGGCCTATGTCCTGCATTGGAATTTATCAGCCCGATATGTATGTATGTTACATACATACATATCGCAATTAAATTAATAATTACTTGCATGGGAATTTATTATTAAAGAAAAATCTACCTCACAGGAAGGATTTGGTTAACCGTAATTTAACCGTAATCGTGATTTATTATTCTTATATTATTTTGATAAAGAAATTATTATGTGCTAAAGGCGAACTGATAACCTAGTTGGTAATGACCATGAATGAAATGGCTGTTCGATTCTCGCTAGGGACAAATATCTCTATGAGAAATATAAATTTTGTACTTGAGTCCTGGATATTTCATATATTTATTTTTATAAATAATGGAGGCAAATGAGCAGGTGGCTCACGTGATGGTAAGTGATTACCGCTGCCCATGAACACCCGCAATACCAGAGGCATAGCAGGTGCGTTGCTGGCCTTAGAGTGCCCCCCCCCCCTCAGAATTGTGGGAGGGGGGTGTGTGGGCCTCCGGTTACCTACACTTACCAGACGAAACGCAGAAGCCTGTTAGACTTCTACTTCACGTCGGTACTCTGTGAGGTCCTGGTACTTCCCCGGTCGAGCCGATCCATTCATGCAACAACATAAGCTGATGCGTGGCTCTACCACTGTGAATTTATGTATGTATGTATGTATGTATAATATAATTATACATCTGTAAGGCGTCAAGACGGCGACACACTCGGTACGTGTCCCGTGAAGTGTTGATCGAAAGGACTGAATTATCTCGACCTCTCAATAACTCGGTATAGGGAAACGCGAGAAGATATAAAAAACTGTGTTAATGAAACAAACAAGGCCATGGTTGCATCAGTAATTAAATTCCATTAATGTGATTGATTTACACAAAGCTTACGTTCCTGTTGAGTTGTTATTGCGAATTACATAAATGTCTGCCGGTCCCGCTGGGCTTCGTTCCGTTATCCATTTGTTAAGGTTTCATGTTGTTTATATTGTAGAGGTTTTGCAAATGCTGAAGGTGTTAATTTTAAAATACACGACCTACACCAAAGGTATCATATTTGAAATTAAATACAGCGAAACCTTTTATGAAATGATGTTGATAAAAAAATCAGATCTCTAGGAAAGTGATTGAAGAAAGTAAAGCTTAAAATATAGAAACATATTTAATATGTAAAGAAAAAAAAACTTGGTCGCAAAGTGTAACAACCTTACATACTTGTACCTCTTTGCTATCCTACATAAACACACACTTAGGGGGTTCAAGAAGTTGTATCACTATTCAAGTTCAAGTTACACATCGAAGATACACGGGACGATTTAGAGACACATTAGATGAGTGGTTGGTTGATCGGAATTCAAGACGAGAGACCCGAGTTCGAATCGGTGGCAGGCTCGTTCCAATGGGTCTTCGAAACCTATGTACGATTCATATCGTTGGCTTGGACATAAAGACGCCGACGGGCTCACCACCTGTCACGTAATCCCAAAAATTTCTTTGGTGGAAGGTGGGTCCAAAGGACTTAATTGTCTAGACCTCAGACCGGAAACACCGGAAAACCGGAATGGCGTGAAGATATTTCTTTCTATTTCTAAGATACACTATCTTTAAATGTGAAAATTCTCCATTCTTCATCAAAATTTTAATTGCACGTTGGTTGTTGAATTGTTGCTTTCATAGTATCCCGGAGTAGTGAGATCGAGATAAAATAAACATATTTATTTCTTGAAAACTATCAGTGTAATGCATTTAAAACTCCTTTCACTAAGTATTTAAATATAGTTCCATATAAAAATTTAAAACCGAAAATGTTATTGAGAAAGTTGTTAATACAAGACTTGTTTGATTCAGTAAACAGTTATTCAGTAAACGGCATATTTTGTAAATTTTATTAAAACTGGTTTTACATCGGCATTAATTTTGATTATGAAATAATTTCTCGATCTGTGAAACTTTTCACGAGTTTTATTTGATTGATTCAAGTTCGGTGATAGAATATAAGAATGAACCATCTTTACTTCCGGTTGTCGTTATATTTGTCAAAGAAGCAAATTGAGCTTTTACCTCCTAGTAAGAATTTCCTAAGCTCAATCAAATATTTTGGATGCTTTTTCATGCTCTGGGCATTGCCATAATATGTCTCTCATAAACGTGGGCAAAGATTGTGTTATTTTATCTGTATCCGAGATATCTCCATTTATTTATTGTTAGATTTGACAGGCGTGGGCCTGGAGATGTTTTTCTGCAAAAGGTTACGGATGAGTTGACCTCACCTCTAAGTAATAAGATGGAAAATCTATTAACCTGTAGTTTACGGGCTCATGGTACCGAAGTAAATCCAGTGACCGAAGTAATTCAACAGTGGTAGAGCCTCGCATCAGCTTTTGTCGGGCCGGCTCGACCGGGGAAGTACCACGACCTCACAGAATACCGGCGTCAAGTAGAAGTTAAACAAACTTCTGCGTTTCGTCTGGTGAGTGCAGGTAACCGGAGGCCCACACACCCCTCTCCCCCAAAACATGGTAGCGGATGAAAAAAATCTACCCCAGGGGGGTACCAGCACCATCGGTACTGGAGAATCAACCTCTGGGCACCCGCGCTCGGGCAACCAATCGCTGCCTGAGTGTGGATGCTCAGGCTGCCCCTCGTATTCTGGGGGGGGCAAAGTTCCGCTCTGTTCCCACACTGACCGAGGCAAACGAAGCAACCTTCGGCACCCCTTCACCACCTCTTCACCACCCCAATATCAGGGGACTACACTCCAATCTAAATGCCGTCCACTACCACCTGGAGACGGCAAAGCCGGCCTTGCTTTTTCTTACCGAGACGCAGATATCCTCTCCGGCGGATTCCTCTTATCTTTCCTACCCGGGGTACAAGCTGGAACATTCTTTTATGCCACGCGCCGGGGTTTGAGTATACGTCAGAGAGGATATATGTTCTCAGCGCCTCGGCAGTCTTGAAGGTAGGTAAGGTAGTACTTGTCCACCCTTTGGCTACGCATAGACAGCGACGACCACCCTCGCGTCTATGGGTGCTTCTATAGGTCCCACAGCGGTAATGCCGAAACTGACCGACTCATCGACCACATCCAAATGGCTGCAGATTCTGTGCTACAGCAGATCCCATCCGCAGAGATCGTGGTTCTCGGCGACTTCAACGCCCACCACGCCGAATGGCTACGATCTCGAACCACTGATCATGCGGGGAGATCTGTTTTTGACTTTGCCTTAGCGTATGATCTGACACAACTGGTTACTTCGCCAACGCGGGTTCCGGATGTCGAAGATCATACACCTTCCCTGCTGGATCTTCTGCTGACCTCTCATCCGGACGGCTATGTGGTCTCCGTTGATGCCCCTTTGGGTTCATCGGACCACTGCCTGATTCGGAGTAAAGTGCCTATCATGTGCCCATTGCGGTCGCGATATGCAGGCCATCGCCGTGTGTGGCTCTACAGGTCGGCAGATTGGGAAGGGATGCGATCTTTCTTTGCATCCTACCCATGGGGGCAGGTTTGCTTCTCGCTGGATAGTCCCGACGCCGTTGCAGATTCCGTCGCCGATGTGGTGCTTCAAGGAATGGAACTTTTCGTTCCTTCCTCTGTGGTGCCCATCGGTGGTAAATCTAAGCCTTGGTTTGGTAGCGCATGCAGAATGGCATCTCGTCAAAAGCAGCAGTGCTGGGTTAAAGCATTGGCGTCCCGGGATTCAAATACTAGCGTTTTTAAGAAGAAGTATAACTCTGTCACCAGGTCCTTCAAAAGAGTAGTTGCTGCGGCAAAGTCCGAGCACATTGGCAGAATTGGCGAGAAACTGGTTCGTCTTCCTTCGGGAACTCGTGCGTTCTGGTCCCTCGCCAAGGCTGTCCAAGGGAATTTCAGTCAGCCATCATTACCATCTCTGCACAGGGAGGACAACTCGCTGGCCCATGACGAAAAAGAGAAAGCCGATCTTCTAGGTTCTCTTTTTGCGTCCAACTCGACTCTCGATGACAGGGGGAATTCACCGCCGACCATCCCGTGCAGTGAGTGCTTGATGCCAGACATCCGGTTCTTTCAGAGCTCAGTGCGAAAAGCACTCCTCTCCCTGGACATCCAGAAGTGTCCCGATGGTGTCCCCCCTATTGTGCTGAGGATGTGTGCTCCAGAGTTGGCACCGGTTCTAACGCGTCTTTTTCAGTACTCCTACTCTGAAGGTGTCGTCCCGATGACATGGAAGACAGCTTTGGTGCACCCGATCCCTGAGAAAGGCGACCGCTCAGATCCGGGCAACTACAGACCGATCGCTATCACCTCCTTGTTCTCCAAAATAATGGAGTCCATTATAAACTGCCAGCTCTTAAGGTACTTGGAGGAGCACCAGTTGATTAGTGACCGCCCGTACGGCTTCCGTCGGGGTCACTCAGCTGGTGATCTTCTTGTGTACCTCACTCATCGATGGGCAGAGGCAGTAGAGAGTAAGGGGGAGGCCCTGGTAGTTAGCTTGGATATAGCAAAAGCCTTTGATCGGGTGTGGCTCAAAGCGCTTCTCTCGAAGCTTCCGTCATATGGGCTTCCCGATAAATTTTGCAATTGGTTCACTAGTTTTCTCACAGACCGGAGTATCAAGGTCGTAGTTGACTCCAAGACTGTGAACGCTGGTGTCCCACAAGGCTGTGTGCTATCGCCAACCCTGTTTTCTCTGCATATCAATGATTTGTTACAAATTAGTAATATTCATTGCTATGCAGACGACAGTACTGGTGATGCCATGCCAATATTTCTCGGGAACACGTCGACGAGTACCGGAACAAACTTGTGTCTGAAGTCGAGATTTTGTTAGACAAAGTCTCGGATTGGGGCCGACTAAATTTAGTTCAGTTTAACCCTAAAAATACCCAAGTTTGCGCGTTTACCGCTAAAAAGAAACCCTTCGTCGTGTCACCTCATTTTGAGAGCACTCCCCTAGTTGCCTCAGCCAGTATCGGAATCCTTGGCGTCGACATATCGAGCGACGTTCAGTTTCGCGGTCACTTGGAAGGGAAGGCCAAATTGGCCTCTAAGAATCTTGGCGTGCTCAGTAGAGCACGACAGTACTTCATGCCGGCCCACCGCATGCAACTTTATAAGGCGCAGGTTCGGCCGCACATGGAGTACTGGTCGCATCTCTGGGCGGGGGTACCCCAGTGTCAGCTCCTTCCATTTGACCGTATCCAACGAAGAGCGGCTCGAATCCTTGACGACCATGTTCAATCTGATAGGCTAGATCCCCTGGCATTGCGAAGAGATGTTGCATCTCTTTGCATTTTTTACAAGATTTACTACGGGGAGTGCTCTGAGGAATTGTTCGGATTAATCCCAGCCGCTGAATTTCACCATCGAACCTTACGGCATAGTCAAAAATTCCATCAACACCATCTTGATGCTTGGCATTCTACCACAGTGCGTTTTTCGCGGAATTTTCTGCCACGCACTTGCACTTTATGGAATGTGCTGCCATCAGCGTTTTTTCCGCACCGATACGACTTAGGGACCTTCAAGAAAAGAGCCTATACCTTTCTCAAAGGCCGGCAACGCATCTGCTATGCCTCTGGTATTGCGGATGTTCATGGGCGGAGGTAATCACTTACCATCACGTGAGCCACCTGCTCGTTTGCCTCCCTTCCCCTTAAAAAAAAAGTAAAACCAAATCGAAGTAAAACACATGTTAATCTGTTGTTTGGTGACAGAAATAGGTATGTGATTACACTAGATGGAACCAATCAACTTTAAACATCTAAGAGTCTAGTACAAATTCAGCTTTGAAGGCAGGGTCTCAAATAACTAGGATAATTAAATAACAAATAACTAGGTCTCGTAAAGAAGGTATCAGCCCGTGTCCATCTCCAGAGTATTTATGAAAACTAAACTGATTTATATTATTATATTTTATTTAATACCTCAATATATCGAAAACTATGTGCTATATGACTTTGAAAAACTGTACCTAAATAATGATGACATTGGTGGCACGTCAAGCTGTATAAAGCCTGTTTAAAAATTACGTCCTATTCTAAAAAATATGTGGCGATTCATGAATATTTATCATGAATCGAATAATATATTAAAATTAAAAAAAATTTAAATATAATAATATATAATTTGTAATAATAGCCAACTCTATCATCATTTACCTTTAATATTTTATAGAAATCATAGATTCAACACAGATTTCAATGTTTTTATTGATATTTATATAAAGGTTCACAGTAGGCAAAAATATACATAACGAGTAAAGAAAGAAAGGAAGGAATAGATAATCGTCTATTAAAAAGCCGTGTCAATCAAATATTTTTCCTTTTACGCGGTGCAATAGTCTAATGGTGACGTTTCTAATCGCTTTATGGTCAGCACGCGATGACGAATCAGTCCGCAAAGCTATTAGTGCGTCCGTCCGGACATTTGTAGGTACTCTAGTATGTTTGCGCAATGAGTTCTGTGCGTGTCTTTAACCGTGAGTGAATGGTGCGTATGAATGTTCGCATTTTGTACTCAAATTTCAATGTAACCTGGGTATAAAACAGCAACAATTTTGACCGGGTATTTTTCGAGGTGGTTTTCCTGACGTTTTACTGTATTCAATTTTAAAAGGAATACATTTTTAAAGGCTTTTTCTTTCTCTTAGTCGCTGCCTAGGACAACCAAGAGAAAAAAGGGGGTGTTGGTACATTCTTACGCCGATATTTTTTCTATTACATATTCCTTTTTTTAGTTTAATGTAAAAAATTATATTATATATTTTTTTGTTTTAACATGGATATGTTTCATCTTGATCCAATAAACCTAGATTTTGATTCATATAAATAATATTCATTAATCTGACTTGCGAAATGGCATTGCTGCTAGTCTTGACATTTCAGCACGGTCATTCGTCGCCCAAATTAACATTTACTATACGTTTGTAATCCTTTATCTTTAAAGTTCAATGAATATTTGTAACATGACTAGGGCCAATTACGTTTTCGTTTACGCTTTAGATGAGGTCAGTTGTTATTGATTTAGTTACATAGTAGATACGTGATTTAGAAACCTATAGCAACCCACATAATTTTACCGATCTCAATATGTGTGTAATAAAATAACATCCAAGTTGCAACAAGTCTGGCACTGCGATCGCCAATCCGCTTGTCAAACGTAGTTTTATATGGCATATCATTCCTTACGGGAGAGGCCTGTGTCCTACAGTGGACTTACAGGCCGATATGTAATGTGTGTATTTAACTATATTACTTTATTATTAATTGTAAAGTTTGTAAAATAAGTATCTTTTTTAGCGATTAAATAATTTTGGCTTATTATAAAATTTGCTCGTTTGATGACAAAAAATAATTTTAGAGCCCTCGGTGTGTTGCGAAATGTGGAAAGACTTAAAATGTTAAAAGTATTACATAAATTAATAAATGTTTAATATAAAGTAGCAAAGTTTGACAAGAGCTTGAACTCACCAGCATGAGTAGAATTTGTTGTGGGGAATGAGTTTGTAACGTGTTTAATATTTTCCACTTCATCTTTAAAATTCAATTTAAAGTAACCATAATACGTATCAAGAATGTTGATTCGTCTACATATGCAACAGCACGCGAAGAAGCCAAAAAATTATGTTACTTAATCATTAGTGGTCATAGTTATTATTTACACTGAATTTCGGGCACAATGTCTATGATACAAAAGGTTGATAATCCAATTCTCAAAACAGCAATATAAATATATTTTTTTTTTTCATTTTCATTAGCAATTTCATGTTCTATGAAACCATTAATGAAAGTGGGAGCATGACTGCCACTATAGCAACTGCCGCTCACCTTGAGGTTTTGCTGTTATGTGCTATGATACGATGAAATGAAACATTATATGATTACGATATCAAAATGAAAACAGTACGCTGTGCTCGCTACTACTAGGTGGACGTCTCTGTGACATTGTCCCCGTACGAACGGTTTTGGAAACTACGCTGTTTCTGTTGAATATAAGCATACGGCTTAACAAGCAAGTGATTGTGTAAACATATTATTTAATTTCATTAAAATATAACCAAAGAAGTTGTTACCTTTGCTGTGAGGTGCATTTTCCGATTTATCGGATTGAGTTTCTTTTCACCGAACTGAATTTATGATGTAAGTCTATTACAGAAATTTAGGTTACATTTGTTATTTTGTAAAGTGATTTTTAATGTTCGTTCCTTAATTACACAAACAGTAATGACAGTTATTGATTCACTTACGAAGGAAATTATAAGTTTAATTAATATTGGCAATGAAAAACCCGTACCCGTACCCGTACCCGTGGTTTTAGTTCCTTATTTTAAGTAATAAATTCTTAAGGTCTACATCAAATTGTGTTATAAGTTTTTTTAATAATATTAAAAATGTGGTAATTATTTAATATATTTAACATATGCCGTCGGATGCAGATGGTACAGAACCGTTCAATGTCGCAATCTTTGGAGATTTTTAACAATTTGATGCTTAACAATTTGATTTGATTGAGATGCATAAGTTCGCAGTGGACAAAAGTCTACTGCTGAACTTATGAATAAAATGTTTATTCCTTAATCATATTTTTTTAATATAATTTTTTTCAAAGATTGTTTCTTAAGTTTAAAATAAACACTAATTCTTTTAACGCCTGCGTAAGAGTTTTATGAGACAATCATATTATTATTATCTATTTTTATAACACTTGTCAGTTATATTTTCACCTTGAGCGGACATAATGTGTTTATGTTTTATTTTTATATACGTAAATTTTCATAAATGTAACTCACTACCATTATAAATGTATCAAACAAAGCATCGTTATAAGATAACCATTTTCACCTTTAAATCGATTTGATTCTTCGTAATTGTGTAATAATAACTCTAGACGATATCGGTATTAATTATAACAGTTTTGGGGAAATAATTAGCGCGTTTTTATAAACTTTTAGAATATTCGTTACTTTGCTTGAGCGTATTTCAGCTAATAATTTTTAAACATTTGTCACTGTATTAAAATGCATCCATAAATAACACACAAGAAAGAAAATAAAAAACGTCCCTCAGTCATGTGCTGAGCAATCACGAAATCGCCTAAATCCACTTGATCTGTGAAGATGAAATGACATTGCCCACGGAAGATCATTTAATCCCAATGTCATTAGCTTTTTTTATTAATTTAATATTTGTTTAATCAATTTTTTAAACCTACAGAAATCAGGTCACACAAGAGAAAAAAAAGCTTATTTTAAGAGCCTCTCTCGTTCAATTTAGACAACACCTTCATAGTTGTCAGCAGTCAACAATCTGCTTCATTTTCTTTTCCTCTTTTTAAAGTGGTCTACATTAAGTATAATGGTAATACGTTATGTCCATTATTTGTATATGTGTGTGGTATGTGGGTTCCATTATTTGCTTTTATTCCCCTCTTGCTAAATCACAGTTTCCTTTAAAATTATTTCGTATACTATTTAAGGGACTAAAGACGCAAAAATTGCTCTTTAGATGATAATGTTTTTTCCTGGATGATAATTTTTAGCAAAGTTAGAATTTACATAATATGCTTATCAATAAATCCGTATATTATCTACTCTGTAGTCTCTGTAGATAATAAAAACACAATCTATTGTTGAACTGGTTTAAAAACCTGTATCTCTCACGATAATTTCTTAAGGAATAACATAAGTGGAAAACCCGTATTAATGTTGTTTCGAAACTAATATACGGTTTCTTGTAATCGTTGACTTTGACATAAACACGGCGTCATGCTCACACCAGTCATGTTGTCCCAAATAAACTCTGTATGTGGACTTAGTGTAGTCCTTCGGGACTAAACTATGTAATCCTTTGATCCCACCAGCATTAGCTACAGTCGTGAGAGCCTATAGAACAGAAAGTAAAACCGTTACCTTAGAATTAGTGAAACTGTTTCCTAGTAACTAACGAGTGGGATTATGCTTATGTGTTTTCCGCCACTTCCAAGTGAAGTTATTATTATATTTGGAAAAGGTATTCGGTCATTTCTCAAGATATCCTCGAATAACTATTTAAAGATAAAAAGGAATACTGTCACAAATTTATTGCAGCAAAGTTTGTGGCAGTATACCTTTCCTACCTGCCTATATTAGATGAAATTGGTAAAGGGTTTTACTCATTAATAATAATGCCTATTGTTTTAAAAGTAAGTCCTGAGTCTACATCAAGCCCATAACTACAATGGGCATCCTAACGATTTAGAGATTTTTTTACTGCTAAGTAGTAACTATTTTCTATAATGTAATTATTTATGTTTCTCGTGTTTTCATTAAGCAAAGTAGGCGCCTCACACGCCTAAATGCAATTGACCCAAATGGACCCGCCATGTGAATTGAGAAATGTAAAGTAATTATGCGCAGATTGTATCTCATGGCCGTAGTGATGTCAGCGTTAACTCATAGGTTTGTTCTTGAGTGCCATCATAGAGTTTGCCAATGGCGTGTTCAATATCGCAGCTCATTTCTAGCAAGTATCGGCCAGTAGGTATATGTTATTACGCCCGGCGCCATGGAAGGAGTTTCATTAGTTTAGTTAACGCTTCGCACGCTTAGCCTACCATAGATTAACAACACAGTCAAAGAAAAGGTTAAAGTAGAAAACTTCAGGATAGCCATGGCTTCGGGTCCTATAGAGTATTAAAGAAAAATATATTTCAATTTGTAATTTCAATGTGCAAATGTGCAATACATTAAAGTTTTGGTGGAAATAATTTTTAGTTCACGACATTAAGACTGAAGATATAAGTGGAGTGGTTATTATGATACTTCTATAAGTTAAAATATCTACTACGTACTAAGTACTAAATATCTACTTTATAAGGAAAACGTACTAAAGGAAAACGAAGCCAGCCAATAATAATATAAAGATATTTGAAGTGCCATTGTAGACCACGTTTCCGTGGGTGTAACATTATTTTGTAACCTTGTTATCAATAAATAAACTATATAATTTCTTGATATCAATAGATTTGCTATCTGTAGTAGCTTTTATAATCTCAATTATATTTACTACATGAATATTTAATAATAAATTAAAACAACTGTTAATCATTATCCCCTTAGCCTCAGTAGGCAAAATATTTCGTGTACGAGTTTTCTATTTTATTTTCAAAGTATTATCAAATTGTAATTTTTTTATAAATATTTCAGTGTAATCATGCACCACTTAAGTATTTTTTTGAAAATATAAGATAAAAGCGACAAGACTATTTTTACTGGGCTTTAAGTTTAAAAATTAATATTTTGTCTGTTACTTACATTATCTCTGTTTTAAAATGTTTATGAGGCTACTGATTATATACGTGATTTAGAAAATGCATTTAAAGTAGTTCAAGCCCAAGTAGTAAGTCACAATAGCCGAGTGTTCGGGTGGTCGGAATTCGAGTCAAGAGATCCGAGTTCGATCCTTAGGTGGCACCTGGGTTTTTTCAAAAAACTTATGTAGGAATTATATCGTTGCCTTGGACATTAAGACGGCGACGGGCCTGTTACGTTGGTCCAAAAATATCTTCGGTGGAAGGTGGGTCGAAACGACTTAATTGTCTAGACCTCTGTTTACCCCTGCATTGGGAATGGCGTGAAGATATTTTTTTAAAGTAGTCCACGCGATCAAAGCCGCGGAAGTAAACATTCTATTAAATAAATTCAATCAGATGTCCCGCAACTAGTGGTCTTAATTAATTTTGATGACAATTAATTTTGATGATAAATAAATTTGAGAACTTAAATATACTTTACATACAAATTTGCTCTATATTTAGACATCTTAAATGTTTATGATATTTACAAGTTATTCTTAAAAAATCGAATTAGATTATAAAAATGATAGCAAATAACTTATTTATCATGCCTCATTTTATGTCACAATATAAAAAGTAATATACTTTTTGAAAAAAAAAAAATATACTTTATACTATAATTTGTTTATTTCGTGCCAAAAAATCAATCCTTTGCATAATTGTTTTATTGACCAATTTCATATTTGAACAGGCCCTTTTATAAAAAATGCTATGTTTACTGCTTTGAACACTTCATGTATGATCAGCGTTACTTTAAAGATTTCTGCTCCTAATACCCATTTTAAAAAAGCGATGTACTAAAGTAATTTGACCAGTTGCTTCGGATGTTTAAGATTCAATTTCAATTATTCAAAAGTAGCTAACCGTTTGTGGCTTTGCCGCGTGTACGGACTAACTATAAATGACATTTATAAAAGAGGTCATAAAAAACTTGATTACTGACATAATAAATAAAACTTTAAAAATGAATTGAACAGGGTGCAATTTTAAAAAAGTTTTTAAAGGTCATACTCATTTGTAATTGTTAACCAATAGTCTACATACATGTGAATTTTCTAAAAACATCTCTTAGCTAACGTCTACTTCGACACCTCCGTGTCTAGTTTTACCTTCATAAGTTAAGATTTAAGATTTAGTGATTAGTCGGTGTATTCATATAACGGCCTTTTACATGTATAGAATGATTTGGACTACGAGTTACAGGACGCCATGTACATAGTGCTTGTTGTATGTGGTGAACAGACGTACCAAGCGCTACATTTCAATTCTGCCAATCTATTTTAATTGTGTCATTGATAGCAATATTTTTACGATCTGTTCTTTACAATATAGTAATCGCTGGAAACTGCCTCATGTAGATTAAGCAGTAATAAATAATCGTAACATTAATTAATTTTATGTATTTTTCGTGAATAGCCCCACTGTGCTATTTGACTTTTAACTGTTAACGCTATTTTTATTAAAATTGTAGTAACCCTTATTTTTCTTAAAAAATTGCGTGAGTTATTTTTTTTTTCTTTATAACATTATTTACCTGGTAGTCAAATTCGTTACATCCCTTGCAAAGATTAGTTAGTTGGTTATAAGTAAGTTGCATAGTTATATAATTATATTAATTTAATTAATTGACCCGTCTGAGATTAATTCTCAAAAGTGGCGGCATCATGAGAACTGGTATGTACGCCACTCGACCATGCAGGCCGTCATATACGTTTAATAAAAAGATATTATTATGAAATTGCAAACAGACATTTTAATTTTATTTATTCATTAGCATTTGCCCGTGTCTACTTCTGTTTTAAAGGAGCTTCTAAAAATATTTTATAATCGTCGCTATCTATCTGAATACCAAATATCATTAAAATGTGCTGTTCGGTTTTAGCATTAAAACGTCACATGGAAACTTGTTTGTTTTTGTATTTATAATATTAGTAAGGATAGGAGCGACTTATTGCGACAACGTAACAGTAACAATAAGTTCTTTAACATGTACATCACAATCAAGGAAAACCGATCTAGTTTCATTATATGTCCGTACCCACTGAGTAAATTCTATTTATGTATTGTGATCATCTCAGAAATTTTAAAAACATTTAACCTATTTTAAAATACATTTTTGTAGTTTATAACATACACACATAACTGTATAAATTACAGTTATGTGTGTATGTTATAAACTAACATTGTAGTTTATTAAATAATTTAAAATACATATTGCAGTTTAACGTTAAAACCGATTTAAAAATGAATCCTTTGTATATAAAACTCTTTATTTTTGTAACTTCAGATCATTTTTAGCAGTTTGTAATAATTTTTATAGTGATTTCTCAACTCTTGACGATTTGATTTATCCGTTGATTGTCTTGACCAGTTATGACGTATTTAACATAGCCTAAGAATCCAAGAATTAATATTATCTGTAGATTATATTATCTGTAGGCCTAGTCCGCAACGGAGAGTTTGTAATAATCACATCGCTTGGCAATCGCAGCTATCGCAGTACCAGACCCTTTGCACCTTAGTCGTTGCTGCCCGTCAACACTAAACAAGAAACTTTGTTTTATAACTTTTTTTTTTAAATAGATGAGGTGCATATAATACATGGATATAGTTGTAATAAACTTAACTAAGGCACAATGTTACTTGGCCACCTTATAAATGTCTACTGTACAGAAAGCTTGGTATAATCGTCAAGTTCAGCAAGTGGACTTTCGATTATAGAAGCTAGTACCTTTCAATATTCATCCGCTGGAATTTTAGATGCCGTTTTTCATCTAAGATTCCTGCTGTTTGTTAGCTGTCTAAGATGCCGAGATCATCTGTTAGTTTAATTTTAGTGTGATAGTTTTCGAGATTGTTAGTTTTAGAGATTGATAGTTAGATAGATTGTTGTCACTTAAAGGTTGCTATAACTGTCACACAACAAACAGCTTTTCGCTCCATCTTAGGATACCTAAAGAACCAAGAGACTGACCAATTGTAAGAATTAAAGAACCAATTTTTTTTTTACGAAGAGGGATCAAAAAGTAGTGAGAACGACATACTCCTTGGAAAGAAAAAAAATACTAGGAGGCACATCTCAGATATATATTTATAATATACATAAAGTAAAAAAATCTTCGATTCTCTTTTGTTTTTTTTTTTAATGTAGTCATTTGTTTGCTTCGTGTCGGAACGTGTTCTCGAAAATTGAGGAAAACGAAGTGCTAGCCGTTATGAAATACCTCTGTTTAAAAGAGTTCAATACACACGCAAGAGATTCATTGTGATTTGGAGACAACATTAGGAGAGTCTGCTCCGCCGTATTCCACTGTCGCAAGGTGGGCTTCTCAATTTCGAGTAGGGAGAACGAGCACGGAAGACAAACATCGTTGCAGCCGTCCCTCAGCGTCAGTCATCCAAGACAATGCAAAAGTCGAGAAAATTGTATGGAGCGATCGAAGTGTTATACTTACCTATACTTAATTCAGAAACGGGCTTTTCATACAGAAGTATTCAATCCATATTGAATCAATCTTTAAATATGAAAAAAGCCTCCACAAGAAGGGTGCCGAAATTGTTAATCGACAGTCGGAAACAAAATCTACCTGACATTTCGAAGATATTGTTGGACAATTTTCAAGAAGATTCAGAAAACTATTTGTCTCGTTTCGGAACAATGGACAAAACATGGGTTTGATCGCGGGACAAAACATCAATCTTTGCAATGGAAACGGCCATCATCATCGACCCAAGAAGTTTCGTACCGTGGCATTGACTGGTAAGGTTATGGCCTCAATATTTTGGGACTCAGAAGGGATATTGTTGATTGATTAACTGGAGCGGGGAACCACTATTACTGGCCAATATTATGCAGCTTTCATTCTTAAGTTGAGGAATGCCATCAAAGAGAAAAAGAGAGGAAAATTTTGAAGGGGCAGAAGAAGCACCCGCGCACAGGTCGACAGTTGCGATGGCTGCCATTCAGCAAGCTGGCTTCGAATTGGTTGACCACCTCCCTTATTCACGAGATTGGCGCCTAGCGATGATCTGTTCCCCTAATTTATAGAATACTGAAGGAGAAACAGATACGAAGACGATAACGAGGTGATGGATGCCGTAGAGAGATTTTTGCAGGGGGGTAGACAGAGGTCAAGTCTAGACAATTAAGTCCCTTTGACCCATCTTCCACCGAAGATATTTTCGGGACAACGTGACAGGTGGTGAGCCCGTCGCCGTCTTTATGTCTAAGCCAACGATGAAATTCGTACATAAGTTTTTGAAAAACTCATTGGTACTGCCACCTGGGGATCGAACTCGGGTCTCTCGACTCGAAATGCCGACCACCCAACAACTCGGCTATCGTGACTTATTATTACACAGTACACTTATATTTTTGCAGGACCAAGACAAAACTTTTTTTGAAAGGGTTTGAAGCCTTGGAAAGGTGCTGGACTCGGTGTGTAAAGAGACTCGGAGACTATGTAGAAACATAAATTATTAAGTTATCAATATTCATTACATTCTATCTCATTCTCACTACTTTTTGATTCCGCATAATCAAGCACTAGTTGTTTTCGTATTTACATTTTATATTATATTAGATATTCTGAATTTTATCCGCAGCTTCTCTCGCGTCATTAAATAAGCGTCAGTAATTATTTTTGTAAATGATAGGTTATGTAAAAGAAAATGAAAGATATATAATACATTAACAGAAAATAATTTTGATTAGATCACACAATAAAAGTATTTAGCGGTCGTTTTTTAATCATGCACGATTTGTTTGATCCATCGATTTGAGTAAAATCAAGACCGTAGATTGCTATAGGTATAACTTTAAAGTAAACAACAAACTTTAGGATTAAGTAGCTGAGTAGAAAATAATTACTCCGTTAGTACCAATTACCGTAATATAGCGCTATTGCTTGCATCAATGTCGTAAAAGATTATGACTTGTACAATATTATTACCATAGTTTATGCTTTGCAATTACTAACAGTATTTAAGAAAAGTACTATCACTAATATATGACTATTCCCCAGTTCAATATCTTAGAATAGGTTTATATCCGTCGTAAATTTCTCTATTAAATCAATGTGTATACAATTTCATTCACCAGTTCTGAATATTCCTGATTTCCGTACATTTTGTTCTCTCTTCGTCGCTGTCAAATATCAGTCAAACGATATTTATTAAACAAATGTTTCTTTCTATCAGAATTTGAATCCGCAACCCTTATCCCGAAAAGGAATCACAGTCGTCAAAAATTATTAACTTCTACACTTTAATTTCTCGGATGGACTCATCCGATCCGTTGATAGTGTAGGTTTTGCATATGAGTAAATTGATAATAATGTATGTAAATTTATGTAGTTCATATAAATACAAATAAATAAATATCTTCACGCAATTCCCAATACAGGGGTAGACAGAGGTCTAGTCCACACAATTAAGTCCCTTCGCCCCACCTTCCACCGAAGATATTTTCGGGCCAACGTGACAGGTGGTGAGCTCGTCGCTGTCTTTATGTCTAAGCCCACTTTATGATTCGTACATAAGTTTTTGAAAAAACCCATTGGTACGAGCCTGCCACCTAGGGATCGAACTCGGGTCTCTTGACTCGAAATTCCGACCAACCAACCACTCGGCTATCGTGACTTCGTAGTTCATATAATGTATTCTAATGCCAGATTTGATATTTGATTTGGCTTAAGCATTTAGCAAACTATTTTTGCTTTTGGGTGTCTTAAGGATGATTAAGCGATAAAAAGTCTTTAGTAATGGCTACCGATATAGCAGGATAACCATCCAAATATACCAGACCAAAAACTAAGCAGACCGGTAAACAGGTATCTGCGACTTTGATACGTGGCGATTTTGGCAAATCCTTGTTATGAACGAAGCCTATATTCTGCAGGGGTCTTTTGTGGGCCATTGTGTATTATTTACTCTTAAATTCCTTAAGCAGTATTTCTTAATCGTATATAGTAATGTTAGCCTGTTTAATTAATCACATCCTATTATTTTTTTATCTATCAATCCGAGTTGCACTTGTTTTTTTCTGTTATCAGACTATAAGACTGTTCATTCTCATTTCAAAGGTAGATATGAGAAAGAATAAATAAAAAATCTTAGTTGATGTTAATGTGTGGTATCATTTGATGCTCTTAAATAGTTTTATATTAAGTAATAGTTTTATATATTATTTTTTTTTTGTAATCTTTGCAGGAAGCAGTGCAGTGCGGTTCCGCAGGATGCCGGTCGCACCGCGTGGCCCTCCGCCCGTTTCAATATCTCCGTACCACTTAGGATTCCGTAGGAGACCTATTTTGACCCTCAAGTGCCCTTAGATAGAATAGTATAATCTTTTATACACCACTTTTACACCAACCCACTTAAATTTAAGTAGTTACGTGTAGTGCGCACAGTGCTAGTGTTAAGTATCGCGCGCGAGTGTGTGCATGTGTGTCGATGGTGCGGCCGACATGGGAAAGTCCTCGGCGAGAACACATGGTCAAGGTAAGTGAAAATTCACTAGTGTCTACCAAGTTAACTTTATATTGAAACATCTGTGCTTCGAAGGTCTATCGAACGCTTTATAATGTTTTAATAATTTGTTGCAAAGTTACCTATTTTGTCTGTGAATTTCCACTACCCTAATCATTAGGACAGGCAGCCCAACAAATGACTTTAACTTCGTTACTTTTAATAAATATGAAACCGAATTTATTACTCATAAATTTTATTGAACTATACCTGTATTGTGGAATTCTTAGGAAGAAGGATCCTTGATTGATTGGCATTTTGAAATACATTTATGTTTCTGAATAAGGCTTTACTTAACGGCGTTTTACAGTCTATTCAAGAAAAACACACCTCGGACTCAAGGACATCTAGGCCTCTTCTGTTAGGACAATACGCGAATTTCCATTTAAAAGGTCTTCAAGTAATGGCTTCTTCCGACATCCATGGAAAGAAAGAGGGTGATAAATTCTTATGGTCTTTTTTTGGCTGAAAAAATTTTACTTATGGTATTATATATATGCTTCCATTCTCTAAAAATCAGTAGGTGCTCGGTTGCGCAGCAAAGATCTCAAGTACGTATTATGTTTAGGTGAAGTTTGCACTTTCAAAAATATATAGACATGACGCTACTATCATTTATTATATTTACGCGAATACTACACATTAAAATAAAACGATTTTCGGATTTTATCGCGATTTTAATTAGCTTTTACAAACTATTTTTATTTCCCGAGGTTTCGGATGCTTTACAGCATACACGGGGGGTCCCCCGTGACCACGGATGCTATAAAGCATAAAATATAAATAGTTTGTAAAAGCTAATTAAAAACGCGATAAAATCCGAATATCGTTTTATTTTAAATAACATTTATTATTTTCGTCGTTTGGACATTAAAGATATGTTATTTGTACAAGGAAACCATTCCGTACGTAATGTTATTCACGTGTTAACCGTATTTAAAGGAAGATATGAGAAATCTCACTAATTATTAGATGCGATTACATTAGTCTCATTAAGAAATTTCTATGTGGATTAAATGTGCTTAATGCTTATGTCGATCACCTACCATAACTTTACTTTGGGATGTTTAGATAAGTCATATAGACACCTATTTGAAAACAGTCTTTGATTTATTGAGTATTCAACATTGAGCTTCTATTTTTGCTATGCATCGGTGACGCGCTTGACCCGAGGTATTGAAAGTTAAATGGTCTTTGCAGTGGCAACATATTAATGTTTAATCATTTTCAAAAAAACATTAAAGTTTCAAATTTTTCAAGTGTAGCTGTCATATCACCTTAAAAGCTAATTTTTATAACATATCTTTAAGGCGTATTAAGGTATCATTAATGTTTTATTCTCAGTATTTACAAGAATTTATTTGTAAATTTTATATTATGTTGTGTGAGAATACATACACGTGTTCGTATTATTTGACATTGTTGTAACTATTGATTTTTGTATTTGATGCAAACAAATCGCTACCCAGCACGGTATCAGCATTCCTTTTTAATTTATTTTTATTTTATTAAGTTGCTTTTCAATTTATATTTGATAAAATTTAAATTTACATTTCTTTTTGTCGAAAAAAATCATGATGCCGAATGGTTGCGTGTTTGGAATTCGAGTTAAGAGACCCGTCAAGTTGTTTCAAAATAAGTTACTATATATGTAAGACGTATAATAAGTTGTTATCTATATATATATATATATATATATATATATATATATATATATATATATATATATATATATATATATATATATATATATATATATATATATATAGACGTATAATAAGTTGTTATCTATATATATATATATATACATATATATATATATATATATATATACATATATATATATATATATATATATATATATATATATATATATATATATATATATATATATATATACATCAAAATGATGTATCGATTTTTTTCGTTACATTCACTTAATATAATATACATAAAAAAAAAATTTTTCCCAAGCCGAATTTGAATGTTGTTAATCTTACTTTACTCGTCATTAATCTTAAAATGCAATGCAGCTATGACTTTAATAACTTTGTAATAATAATAATATCTTCACGCAATTCCCAATACAGGGGTAGACAGAGGTCAAGTCTAGACAATTAATTCCCTTTGACCCACCTTCCACCGAAGATATTTTCGGGACAACGTGACGCGTTTAATAACTTTAATGCGCTAATTGAGTCAATTGTTACCTGTAACCAAACATATAATCCAAAAATAACTATTAATCTACTTTAGAGAACAAGAAATTCTAGGTAGGTAACCTGAATATCTCAAAAACTAAGAATGCTAGCATAATGAAATAAATTGTGTATTTAGACTAATAAACGTTCCATGAAATACATTAAATGAACGTCACCTTGTAGTTTCCTTTAAACAAAAAATTACCTACATCAATAAAAATAAAAAAACCTTTTTTTTATTTTACCGATTTTCTAGGGTTAGGTTTCAAATTTTCTAGGGTTTTAGTACTTTGTATTTCCACGTACTCTCATCACTGCGCTTATGTGGTTAGGCATGCTGTACACCAAGTTTGTTAAATGATATTTTATCTTTCTTATTGGGGAATATTTTCCCATTCCTCTACGTGAGCCTATTCCTTTACGAGAGACTATAACTCTACGACAGCTCATTACTCTTGAGGCATGATGGGGAAATTTATGGAGAAACATACCCGTTCAAGATTTCTTCCACGTATCTTTTACGAGTTATTATGGAGCCGTTTTCTATAAGCACTAGCTCTGTGCGATACTCTGCAGAAATTCCGGCCCATACGATTGCGTATCCCTTATCTTCTATGTACAATGGACTCTTAGGCGACGACATGCTGAAGCAAATTTGTCACCATTGAGACCTACATACGGCCGTTCATTGGAGCGGGAACATTGTATTTCGATACGCTAGGAACCACAACACTCTCAGACGAATCAAGATTTATGCCTCTTAAGCACGACGGAAGAACAACTAAGAAATTTTATTTACTTTCATCTGAGAAATATTTGACTACAGAACAAAATTTGTTTCATTGAGCTAAAATTCTTGTTTTTTGCGATATGCAGATCTGAGATATGCAGATTTGTACATGACTCGAATTCATTGCTCTCGAGTGTATTTTAGAGTTTCTAGTTTCAAACTGTCGCGTATTTGCATGCATTTTACACGGTAGGTTAATGCTTACATATACGAGGGGTGATCCAAAAGTAATGATAATCGGTTACTTCAGGTCCGCATAAAATCCAAAAAAAAATATTTTTGCTTGCTTATATACTCACTACGTCAGCCCTAAAAAAATCATATAACTAAACCATCCTGGGTTTAGGCCTGATAACTTAGTAATTTATCCTTTAGAAAAACTGTCCACAAATTTTTTTTGTAACAAGTCGAATTTAAGAACTACAGCTGTTTAGATGCTGAAAGTCATGTACGTTCAATGTATGATCATATGTGAGGAAAGTTGAGCAAGGCTACGGAGCAAGTTGAGCACCAAGAATGTCTAGCCAAACTATGGGTTCAATTCGCAACTAATCAGACAACAGTAATCATTATCATCACTTTCCTCATTTGAATGGAGTATTTTTTTACAGACACTCATCTTTCTTTTCTTATTAAAGTTCTCCTTTGGCTTCTTAACTTTTTTGTGGGTTTATTTTGCTGCTCTTCCAAAGTGTTTTTTTCGGGAGTGTCTGTTTGAATTGAGGCTTTCCTCTTTTTTCTGTTAGTTTTAGCTGCTTTTCTAAGACCCTGTAAAGTACAATATTTTTTTTGCAAGATTACCCCATGATTACGCTTTCGCGACCTTGTTCTACATCATTGACTGGTAGAGAATGCCATTGTAGCCCTAGAATTATATGAAATGTCTACTTCAGCAGAATATCCAGTTTTAGTTTAATTTATAAAGATTGAGAGATAAGAAAAAAAAATTTTTCCGTCAAAGAAGCGTGGGCAGATAGATGTCAACTGTTATAAATATTATATTAACAAACAATGATTGAAAAAATAACTTGTACTTTTAGTGTAACTCACTTTTTATTTTATGTTTTATAAAAACCTCTAACCAACTTTTACCGGAACTCCAGTGAAATTCAGGAGAGAATTCATGTACGAGAATATATAAAGTCGAATCCGTTCGCGTTCCGTTCTATCCATCCGATTTACTTAATCTTTTTATGATTGAGATGAGATTTTTGATGTTTTTGCATTAGACATTATCTTATATGACCTGTCTGAAGTTATATTCAAAAACATCTTTTCCAGTACATTTCTTGTGTTTACGTTTATTAGTATATCAGATGTTCTACCCAATCGACTTGCATAATTCTTTTTATATAGAAAGTGAAAAAGGGGCAGTAATTATTTTACCAGGCCATCTCGCCTTTCTATCAGCCAGATATAATTTTTATTACTGCCTAACCCAAGCAGTATTTGCATAACCCAAGGCTCAGGGGTAAATTTTTGAGGACTTAAAAAAAAAAACTTTTACAAATATACACATATACATTTCTTGTTAAATGGGCCTATAATCTTTAAATTCTTCTGGAATTGATTTGTATTGATATTAGGACACACCTCTGTAATTTTTAATTTAAAACCGTATCAATGGACACTTACGTAATTTTTTTCTCATCCATTTATCAATCATATCTCATGTCTTTGTCACTGGTCTGGGCAAATATAGTTGCACACAGTCCGTCTTTAACCAGAAAAGTTTGGATTCAACCGACTAAATATGGACCGAAGTAGCAACTGTTTGCATGAGTCCATGTAAGCATTTTATGTAATCTAATAATCTGATAACCGTATATCATATTGCAATACTTTTTAGTATAGATCCGCATACCTGGATTTTAATCTCTAATTAGGAGTAATTATCATGGAACCATTAAAGTATATTCTGAAAGAAAATGACTAAAAAATAAGCCAGATCATGATTGATTGATATATGAACAAATGTAATATGATTAATTATCTGTAATATGATTAATATCTATATAAGATTGGGCAGCCTGCAAAAATAATAAACAAGTACATAACAAAAATAGTAGATTTAAGCTATTACGCACCTTCACACGCCAGAGGTTTGTTATTTATGTATTATATTATAACTAATTATTATATTTTCATAATATTACATAGTGTTGATACCGACTTTGTCTGCGAAACCTGGGTCTGCCACAAGAAGCATAACACCAAGTTCAATTCTGTGGAAATATAACCAAAAAATGTGACCTTTTCGTAATGCGGCGCAAAGTAAATTTGTCGGGAACACGTCGACGAATACCGGAACAAAGTTGTGTCTAATGTCGAGATTCTGTTAGACAAAATCTCGGACTGGGGCCGACTAAATCTAGTCCAGTTCAATCCTAAAAAGACACAAGTTTGCGCGTTTACCGCTATAGAGAAACCCTTCGTCGTGTCACCTCATTTTGAGAGCACTCCCTTAGTCGCCTCAGCCAGCAACCTTATAAGACGCAGGTTCGGCCGCACATGGAGTAGTGTTCTCATCTTTGGGCGGGGGCATCCCAGTGTCAGCTCATTCCATTTGACCGTATCCAACAAAGAGCGGCTCGAATATTCGACGACCATGTTCTATCTGATCTGCTAGATCCCCTGGCTTTGCAAAGAGATGTTGTATCTTTTTATATTTTTTACAAGATGAACTACGGGGAGTGCTTTGAGGGATTGTTCGAATTAATCCCACCCGCCGAATTTCACCATCGTACCTTACGGCATAGTCAAACTTTCCAATAACACCATCTTGATGTTTGGCATTCCACCACAGTGCTTTTTCGCGGAATTTTCTGTCACGCACTTGCATTTTATGGAATTTGCTGCCGTCAGTGGTCTTTCCGGGCCGATACAACTTAGGACCTTCAAGAAAAGAGCCTATCCCATTCTCAAAGACCGGCAGCGCATCTGCTATGCCTCTGGTATTGCGGGTGTTCATGGGCGGCGGTAATCATTTCCCATCACCACCTGCCGGCTGCTCATTTGCCACTCTATTCTATAAAAAAAAATAGGCCTGCCGAAAACGAAACGAAGTGATTAGTACTGTGGCAGGTTTGAAAGATGATCTTATCACTGTAATAGAATAGGCTTGCTTCGCTTGATTAGGCGCGTTGCGCGGATGAGTGATGACCGAACGGTGAAAAAAATATAAGAAAAATAAATTAAAAAGGGTCGAGGTATACCTAGACTAATTTTCGAAGACCATGTGAGCAAATTGCTCGAAGAGTGATGTGTACGGATAGTGACATTTAGCTATCTGTTCTCTCTGGCTACCCAGTCAGGGATTATGCGTAAAGCTAAGTATTATATTTTCATTTGATAAAATCTGTTTATTTTTATATCTCCAAGTAAACAATATTTCTGCCTTTTTTCTGGCTTTATGAATAAGCCAAATTGGGTTTAAGTCAATAGATTTGTTGTGTGCAACTTATCACTTCGGCTTTGGAATTCTCTTCCCTTGTATATGAAACATTTTCAATCTCTTTCTATCTTTCAAACTAAATTAAAATTTAATTACCTATCCACTTAATTATCTATCGTCTATTGCATATAGAAAATTTCTTTTTCTTTTAACTTCCAATTAACTAATCCTTTATATATAAATTCTTTAGTTTTATGTGTTATATATATTATTATTCGTATTATTTAGTACACCCTTTCCGTTTTCTTTAGAAGAATCCTTTTTCCTAAGGTTACCTGGTAGAGATCGCTGTTTAAGCGATAAGGCTGCCTTTTGTACTAAATGTCCATTGTAATTGTAATTTCTATGTCAATCTTGGTGTACAATAAAGCATATTTTACTTTACTTTTACTTTTATCAGTATAAAAGATTAGGTCAATAAATAAACACTTTAAATTGTAGATATGTTCTGATAATTAATAGAGATTTAGTGTTAGTAATACTTCAACGGATTACTAGTGATTTTTTAATAAGACAATCTGATTTGTCTGCTGAAGCTGTCGTTTATGTAATTAAAAATTTTATAGTTAACTATGATAGCTTTTATTTGCTTGCCTTGGTGGTTACTGCGTAAAAATATACCACTCTTTCCTTCCCCTGAGTATCTTATGACCACTAAAAGGAAAAGGCTAAAGATATAATTGCTACCGACGGATGATTGGATAACCATATAGAATAATAGCTAACCAAAATACAGAAGACACGTGAGGGCCAGCAAACAGCGTCTCAGACGTGGGAAGGCGATCGCCAATATTCTTGCGTAGCGTGATGACTATAGCAAACCCACCAGTATATATCAGTGAAGTTAAATCGCCGTTATGTTTTATCTTATTGTTAGGGTTTACTTGTTACAATTACAACACGTTAGGAAAGTGCAAAACACATTGTTAGTGTTATATTTGTAAATAACTTTGTTATTTAACTTAATGGACTGTAAGTACTAATCATGAAATGTTTGGCGGACCTTAGTACTTTATTTATTTTGAAAAATATATTTATTACTGAAAATTTCATATGATATTGAGATGTAAACGTGTTATATGTTAGAAAGTTAAGCATAATCTGATGATCCAATAGACCAGTTGGTAATGCCCCTGCCTTTCGAAGCTTAGGTTTGTGCGCTCGAAACGTGCTAGGAGCAAACCTTTGTGTGATATATATGAATGATTGTACGTGTAATATTATAATATACAAGCGCATGTCATAATATTTATCCATGAAAATGCATATATGTATATTCTTATATGAAATCACAAATCTGGACCGAAAAGAAGTCATTGTCTAAACCTCTGCCTACCCCTGTATGTGAAATAACGTGAAGAATAAAATACGATATTATTCAGAAGGTTTCAGAAGAGTCCTCAAAACTGAGGGCATTACATAAGTGCTACTTAATTCTTATAACCCTTTTAGGCCCGAGTGCCCGTTCTGTGTTATTACAAATTGATGAATTGGTCATAGTTAATATTTAGTAGATATAAATACTCTGAAATTAAAACGATTTTTGTAAAAACATAGACGCATTTGGAAGTCTGCATAACTTGGGAACTGGCGCGTCTTTTCACTACTCAGATCAGTTACTCGAGTGTGAAACACTGACGCTATATAGCATATAGCTTTGGGGGAGGCCTATGGTCAGCGGTGGACTCTTGATAGGCTGTAAAGAACAACAAGAAGATACACTGATGTATACTTCTTTTGATGTCGCCGAAACTTGAAGAAAAATGTTTACTACATTACACTACAATATTTAATATAGTACACTGCAATATTTAAGGCTAAGATTACAGATTCTAAAGACATTATAAAAATAACTGCACAGAAGGTTTTTACATTATTTGATATCAAAGCTAGGAAATACTACCATGATCTGCCAAATCCTACCACGATTTATCTTCTGTTATTCTATTATTTTATCTTCTAATATTTTGGCATTGGTTATATTTTTGTAAAGTCTCGAGATCACAGTATCAGATAAATAAATATTATTTTTTCATCTATCATCGTCGTCATTGAAGCATTGTAAAATGATTGCTTTCATCTTCATAGACAACCGATTTTCTGGCCGAACCGATTTCACCGCGCATCTACAAAATATGTCGCGTTCGGTGTTGTAAACAATAAACGTAACACGTAAGCAGTCGTTATACACCCCATTCATTAAAACTGTTGTTTTCCCATGTTTTATTTCTTTTAAATGGCGAGGTAGTAAAATATATATGTGCGTGTACCAGGTCTCATTTCCAAGAAAAGCTTTGTAAAATTCAACGTGACGGTAAACACAAAAGCGGAGGAGCGATGGCGGCGCCGGGCCGTAGTTATGCGCGCGCCGTCGGTGCGGCGCTAGTGTGAATTGGCGAGTATCGGCCCCGCGGCGGGCCGGAGCGCGCGTGTGGCACGGTGGCGGAGCGCGCTCGCGGGCTGGGCGGGGCGCGGCATGGCGCGGTAGCGGCGCGGATGTGCGCGCGCTCGGACGCCGTGGAGCTCGAGGTGCTCGGTGCGGACGGCGGCGAGGCGCGCGTGCCGCCGCGCCCGCTGCGCCGCTCGCTGCTCGGACTGCTCGGGAAGCTCGTGAGGCGCGACCAGCCTCCACCGGCACAGCGAGCCCGTCAACGCCACAATCACCGGTTCCGCACCTTCGTCTCCTGCGGTCCGTATACTTGCGCCGTACGATTATACTTCTATAATTGTCCTGCTCTGTGTACTGTTTCTTCTACATTGCAATTAAATGTTAAGGTCTGCCAAGTCGAAGTAGGGATTTCCGTGCACTTAATACAAAAAGTGACAGGAAAGGACAATTGTTTTACACTATGTGTCAACGTTAACAAAAGTCTTGCTCCAAGGTCGAAGTAGTCGCGCCCCCACACGGTCAACGGCCGGGGCGGCGGCGGCGCTTCGCGTATGACCCCGCATGTTGAGTGATTATTGATTATCTGCTAATATTTCTCTTGTTTGATTCCATTTTCATATATTACAGATTCGTTAATGATGTAGAAAAAAATATGTTTTTAATTATATTGACCTCTGTATCTTGTTATAAATGTAATAAATCATAAAATATTACACGCAAACCTTAAAACAACCATGGTTTGTAAAATTTCAAAATACGTTTTACCAAACATTCATGCGTAAAATTGCGCATCATAATCCAAAACAATATAATACATGGACTTGTAAACAAAACCTAGATCATTAGCTTAACCCGCAGGTGACCTCGTTTCACTAAAAGCGAGTATACTTAGAAATAAAAAACATTGATGCTGTTACGTCACATCAACATCATGTAAAATAGTATTTATTCATCTCGGGCTGATTTAGAGATCGTTAGACAACCAAGACTAGGCAAGGCTAGTCCTAGTCCTAGTATATTTGTAATAATTGATCATCGGAATACAATTTAATATAAGTATGATTTAGAAACTTACATCATAAAATAATCAATATTTTTAATTGATTTTATAGCTACCCTCTCTCAATACTATATGTACATAAAAAATCTAATCGTCTTTCTATCCTTTAAGAAATCGAAAAAAAAATCACAATGAGGGGTAGACAGAGGTCTAGACAATTAAGTTCCTTCGACCCACCTTCCACTGAAGACATTTTTGAGACAACGAAACAGGCGAAAAATAAATGTGAATTTAATTAGTATATTATGTAAATGCTAACATAGGAAGTTTTGACGTTCATTATTTAAGCTCTCATGGTACAATAGGTTTGTGACATATTTTTGAGACACAATTGTATAAGTTTTTCTAACGATCTTACTATTAAAAACATTATAAAAAGTTCTCGAAAAGTAACATAATAAGTTCTCGACTTTATTCTTATACGGTCTATTTTTAATTTTCGAGCAAAAATTTATGTCTCCTCCTAAGTAAGGTACACAGAAAAGGTCGATTTATTTAACGGAAACACTTTTTATTCTAGACGTTTAATTAGGTTAGTTGGTCGTAGACCTCCTTTCAAATGAAATGTTGTGGATTTCAATATATAATATAGTTTGAGGTATTATATTTGAACTCGAGTTAATGATACTTACCTACGGGTATTATGTCTGTATTTTTTTTATGGAAAAGGGAGGCAAACGAGCAGGTGGCTCACGTGATGTTCAGTGAACACCCGCAAAACCAGAGGCATAGCAGATGCGCTGCAGAAGTTTGTTAGACTTCTATTTCACGCCGGTATTCTGTGAGGTCATGGTACTTCCCCGGTCGTGCCAGCCCATTCATGCAACAACAAAAGCTGATGCGTGGCTCTACTTCGTGGCGCTACTGTATACCATGCACCTTTGATGCAGCTGAAAGTAAACAGAAAAAAAGACGTTTACTGTCCGAGTACTGACTCTCATACTCAACTCATAATACTAGAAATAATACAATAATACATAAAAAGTAATACTATGCTGTATCATAAAACCGCAATCGCGGTACTGACACTGGGCGGCTGCATGAGTGCTTTTTTATTTATTGAAAATGTTCGTTTAACTTTGGATAAATAGATAAAATAACGGAACCTGAAGCATTATTTTGCATGAAGTATTTCGATTGTTAATAGTTATATAATTGTTGTGGATCCAGAGAGGGATAATGGCTTTTGATGTAGGAAATCAAACTGTCCCCCTGGAATTACGAAGTAATGGGCTAAAGAAATGGTGGGAACTTCAAGCTAACTCTTAATATGACCGATAGGCTGAAAGGGTTCAATAACTTAAGGAACGAAGAGAGTTGAGTCGCTGGAAATAATATAATTACTTTATTTCAATATAATTGTGACAGATTTCTTTTCATGAAAATTTGCGTAATTTCCTCTATTTTTTTTTTAATTGGAACCGTCTTCAAAAAGAGCACGGAAAAGCAAAAATTAAATTTCATATCTAAAATTCTTACTGATTAATTTAAATGAAATATTTTATAAGCACTACTTAATGATGTACTTGAATTGAAGTCGATGCAATGTGGCGATGGTTTCTTATGATTTAACATTACAATTATATTCAATTAAAAGAAGGCTGTTCTTTAGCTGTTTACCGATACAGCTTTCAATTTCATCAATAAGAAGTAGAGAAAGTTAATTTTTGCTTTTTGTGTTCTTTTGGAAGGCGTTTCGATTTTCTTTAAAAATTTTAATTTATCTATTTTAGTGTAGAAAAACGTAATGAGTACGTAATGAATACGATAATACTTTGAGAGCACAAATTCAGGGAGGCCCATACCTAGCGGTAGTTGAAACTGGTGGTCTTAATAATGACGATAATGAGTATGCTGCGCATAAACTTTGTAATCAGACGGTGGGAACTATTAAACGCCAATTTGTCTCTTATCATTCAATAACCGTTAAGAAATGCAGAGCTCGACACAAAGTTTCAAAGGCAGGGTGTCTACCAATTCGGCTACCGGCACTTAATATAGAAAATTTTTAATAATATTTTAAATTTTCGTATAACATATATATTTATAAGTAATGTATTCATTAAGAATTATTTATAGCTCCGATAAAAAGGATTTGCCATAATCGAAATGGTTATCCCGTCATCTCTCAGTAGTCATGTCCATTTCCCTTAGTCGCCTCTTATAGTCACCGAAAAAGTGCCTGTTTTAAATTAAGTATGATTGTAAAAAACTATGAACAAGCATCCGTAAATTAGTATAAGTATTTATCTAGCAATATCTTGATGTCACGGTGGCAGAATTTTGATGATTTTTTTTAATTTCACGCATTTTCTAAATACTGTGATAGACTGAGATCTAGACAATAAATTCTTTTGACGCATTTTTCACCAAAGCTAACTTTGAATATCGTGACAGTTGAATCGAGTACAAACCTTCATATATGATATTTGTCGATTAACTTTGTATATGTTATACTTGGTACACAAAAAACATTCTTTTTGACTTAGATTGATAAGCAAGTAGTTCATAGATTTTCCCCAATTATAACGATTTTGAGAGAGATTCGTTATAATTTGGGTAGTATAGAAATATAAATATATTGTGGTTTACGACGGAAATGCTTGTCGTGCACTACAATACAAAACGTATTATTACTATTTTTACCCGTTATGATTTCTAGGAAAGCGGTGAAGCCATAGAAATTATGAAGTGTTTATGTGTAATATTTATTACTGTTTGCTGACCACATGCCAGCCAGCAAAAAGGATTTAGTCCTGCACTTCTAAAATTTTTTATTTTATTTGATAAAATATAATAATACATACAACGAAACATTATCATAATGACGTCATACCAAATCCCGGTTACTTTGCGACTTCAGCAATGTAATATGAAATTGTATCATTATAAGAACCTGTATCGATTGCCATGCTTATCAGTTTAGTTAAATGTTTCAAGCGTATTTGTACAAAAAAAAAATGTTCACTGTTATTCGTCATCATCGCCCTGTCTTATTTTTATTAGCATGTAGTAGCTCAATTTTAAACATAGGCCTCTCCAAGAATGCTCCAACTAAAGCCGATATGCGTTTTGATTAGTTTATTCTACGTCAATGCTGCAAGTAGAACACAATACCAGAAGACAGGTTATGCTACAGTTCTTACCACTAATAATGCGAACATGCCTAGTGTCTAGTTAGTCGCCACGTCTTTTCCAGTGAGTGTCGCAAAACTCGGCGTCTGGTCATCTACTAATACATATCTATAGACGGCGGAGTGAATGTGCGCAATTTTTGGCCATCGGGAGTGAGAGACTACTAGTGTCACTCCCGATGCAGAACGTACAAAGTGATCAATAACGACTAGCTTTTGAATTTCATATAATCATAGATAAAAGTTATTAATTTTAAATGGCTAATTCTTAAGATATCTATTTCTTAAGATGAAACTATTAAATAAATTAATTAAATATCTTCACGCAATTCCCAATACAGTGGTAGACAGAGGTCTAGTCTTGACAATTAAGTCCCTTAGACCCACCTTCCACCGAAGATATTTTCGGGACAACATGACAGGTGGTGAGCCCGTCGCCGCCTTTATGTCCAAGCCAACGATGTAATTCGTACATGAGTTTTTGAAAAACAAATTGGTACGAGCCTGCCACCTGGGGATCGAACTCGGGTCTCTGGACTCGAAATACCGACCACCCAACCACTCGGCTATCGTGACTTTTAAGATGAAACTACTTAATGTTAATTAACTCAAATTTATTTAAAACTCGTTAACTGGTATTTTATACACTTCATTTCCTCATTTTACTTTTAAAAAAAACACGATTTTTTGCTCAGGTATATAAATAGCTCGCCAAAATCAATCGTTCTCTGTTCTCTTTATTGAAATTTGATTGCGGCCAACCTTGTTTGTTTCACGCTTACAATGGCTTCATTGAGTATCCGTGGTTTTTTATTACTTTGTTAAATATGTTTCTGGTCATATCGTTGACATTTTTAGATGTAAACCGTTGTTGATTTTATCCACATTAAGACATTCAACATTTTACAATTTCACACATTTTCCCAGAACTAGGGTTGTCAGAGGTTTTGACAATTAAGTACTTTCGATACTAAAGCATTACTTGGGACAGCGTGGTAGGTACTTTATACTTACACACGTATATATTTACATATACGAAACTCATATATTTTCACACGATTATAATAACATAATTCGCATTCATCTCATAAATGTTTGTCCCTAGCGGAATTCAAACTAGCAACCCTTAGCTCCGAATGCTGGGTCACTACCTTAATCGGTATATAGCCTTGTAACACATATGCCTTGGCGCAAAAACTTCTTATCTTATTTTATCACCTCCTGGCAGGATTTTTCTATAACAATTATGAAACGAGTTGAAATATTCCAAAGGGCCATTTTGTGTGCGCGCGTGTGTGTGTGTGTGCGTGTGTGCGCGCGCGTGAGTGTGAGTGTGAGTGTGTGTGTGTGTGTGTGTGTGTGTGTGTGTGTGTGTGTGTGTGTGTGTGTGTGTGTGTGTGTGTGTGTTTGGGTGTGTGTGCTTTATGCTCTGTTTATTTTTAAGATTTCATGTTTAAACCGGCTTTTGGATATATTGTATATGTCTAAATTAGAATAGTATTTATTATAAGTTTCAACAATACGACACAGTGTGGAGTTTTTAGTATAGTTTGAGTTTCTCAAGGGTACATTAAACAAATTTGTGTTTCTTGTATGGTACACTGGAACTCGTAGAGATATTTTAGAAAGCAGAGCTGGACAATCTATATCACCAGACCATAACCCATGCAGTAGCATCATATCATGTTATCGTCGCCTGAGTTCCAGTGTGTCTAAACGATAGTATTTACAAGCTTCAGAGTATGTTGTAAATAATGTATGGTCTTTATAACACAAATATTTAACAAATTTTTTCAGCTATTTTTCTTTTGTCGACAACTTAGTGGAAATACTTATATAACTTAGTGGAAATACTTATATAAGGAAACAAAAAAATCTTTTGTTATATCGGTGCATTCTTGTGTAATAAAATGAATAAAAAACACTATGTATTGTAGTAATTAGTGGTTTGCGAAAAAAGTACAATAATGGTTACTGAAATTAGCTTATGATTATACGAAATCGTTCCTATCAAGAAAAACAGAATAATATAAGCGTACTTTAATTTATATATAAGTATTTATACATTATATATTTTTCATACATATATAAATTACGGCCTGTATAATACACTGCTGAAGACAGTTGCCCTCGCCACTTCCGAGGGAGAGTTCGCCACGCTCGGCAAGCGGATTGGCAATCTGTACACATAATTCTTTATATTATATACTTAGTACACATACCACAATTAATTCGTGTATGGCAACTTTGTCACACTATTAAAAACTTTAGACTATTGTACGATTGTATTTTTAACTGAATTTGGTACCATCACCGCCTAGTTTAATTATAAAGCCAATACACGTCATTCACGCGTCATTAGGTAAACTGGCGAGGTATCATGATATAAACTGATAACATTGTTTATGAATTACTCATAATGGAATGTGCTATTGACTAATTTCCTGTAATTAATAATTTAAACGAACACCCGATAGCCGCCGAGATGGAAGTGAGTCTGCCTTCGAAGCTATTGGTTGAGGATTCGAATCCCGCTAAGGGCAAATATTTCTGTGATAAATATGAATGTTTGTATTCGAATCGTAGATGTTTACACACTCTAGATGAATCGCGTACACACCGATTTTTTATAGTGCTCCTAGCTCTGAGATTCCGGGTTCGATTCCCGGACTGAACAATGTTGAAAACCACTTTCTCTGAAATGTCTCAACTCATGGTGTTTGTGGTACCTTTGTTGTTTCTGATTCCGTTAAACGTTTAAGTTACTTTGGAATTGCAGCAATGTAAAATCAACCTTTAAAAGATTACCTATCGTCGCCTAATCGTGATACGAGTTATAAGCACAATACGAACTACTAATTATTTGAAGAAAATGACGTATAAAGATCATCTGAAATCTTTATTACCAAATGTTCTATTAGCCATACCAATAAATATAATTTTAGGATATTGATTTCTTATTGGTATGGATAACTTGAAACGAGTAACTTTTTTAAGTATTTTATACTTATCGTTTTTGTACCTTTGTGTTTTACAGGACAGGACAGATATAAAATGCATTTTTTCATCTTATACCATGTATTTCATATTAATAAAACAATAATTTTCTGCATCTATATAATGAAATGTATTTTAAACAGAAACATTACAACTGTATTACTAACCTTAAGTGACAGGTCAAAAGGTATGCTTAGACAAAGTTATCGCAGTGCTAACCTACCATTTCAGAAGCCCTACAGAAACGATAATGATTATCACTCTTATCCCTTATTATTAGTTGCCCTTCACGCTAATCTTTGTATATATCCATAATGTATGTAATGAGTTAATATTACTTTCGCCTCGTTGCGAAGTTATCTAATTATTCGACCTTTTGTATCGGTATGAAAAAAATTTATAAAATTTATATATAAAATTTATGAATCAAATTCATTTGGATACCCTAGAAAATTAAAAAAAAATCGTTAGTTGCATTAGTCATTAAATTAAAGACAAAAATATTAAATATAAATATCTTCACGTAATTACCAATACAGGGGTGGACAGAGGTCTAGCCTAGACAAATAAGTCCCTTCGACCCACCTTCCACCTATAATATTTTCGGGACAACGTGACAGGTAGTGAGCCCGGCGCCGTCTTTATGTCCATGCCAACGATGTATTTTGTACATAAGTTTTTGAAAAAGCCATTGGTATGAGCCTGCCACCTGGGGATCGAACACGGCTCTCTTGCCTCGAATTTCCGACCACCCTACCAGGCTATCGTGACTTCAAATTAAAGATAAAATTAATAAATAAATATAAATATCTTCACGCAATTCCCAATACAGGGGTAGACAGAGGTCAAGTCTAGACAATTAAGTCCCTTTGACCCACCTTCCACCGAAGATATTTTCAGGACAACGTGGCAGGTGGTGAGCCCGTCGCCGCCTATATGTCCAAGCCAACGATGAAATTTAAAAAATCAACTGACGCGGACGGGATTCGATCACGTAATGATTCATTTCGTTATATGCTTGACAGAAAATGCACACACCGAGGCATAACGCCTCCAACCAAGTCAAGCATGTCAGTGTCACGTGGGTAAAATTTGCCCATTCATTTAGTCTTGTTTGTTGCCTATCTGTGTTTCAATACCCAGGTAGTATATTGATTCTCTAAGTCTAAAATTTTCAGAATTTTCTTAACTTTTTTATCTGTCTTATTCTGTCCCACAGCGTTAATCCAGACACAATAGAAATCAAATTTCGTGTATGTTTTGTGACACTGATACGTGGAAGGGATTATTTCGTATTTTATACTTATAAAATTTTTTGTAACATATTTAATAAAATTTAAAGCGTTGAACATTACAATAAACTACAGTTTTAGACAATCATATTCAGAAATCTCTGGAGTGTCACAGTCAGTTTTGTCAATATAAGAGTATGTTTTCAAATATTAACAAAAAAGTGTCAATATGTTAATTCACTTTTTACCCAAAAAAAAGTCACGACAGCCGAGTGGTTGGGTAGTCGGAATTTCGAGTCAAAGGACCCGAGTTCGATCCCCAGGTGGCAGGCTCATACCAATGGGTTTTTTCAAAACCTATGTAGGATTCAGACATTAAAACGGCGTTGAGCTCACCAACTGTCACGTTGTCCCAAAATATCTTCGGTGGAAGGTATTTCTAGTCTGGTAAATTAAATCCTTTTCATTGTCTAGACTAGACCTCTGTCTGCCCCAGTATTAGGAATTGCGAGAAGATATTTATTTATTGACTATTTATTAATATTTACTTTTAAACTATTACGCTAGCGACTCGCAACCACATAAGTAGTTCTAGAAAATTGGCCGTAACTTTTCCATTAGCAAAATGAACATTGTTTTAAATCAGGCTGTGGATTAAGAAAGTAAGCAAGCTAATTTAGTTATTGCTTCATAAATAATAAAATGACGTTGGATATGTTTGCTTGTTTCAGACAATGAACGGAGAATCAAAGCGAATAACAGGGAGTACAACGCGCAGTTCCGTTACGCAGTAAGTTTTAGTGATAGACACTTTCTATACCATCGCTTTTTCATTTTTTTTTTTGAGCACTGTTAAAAACCCTGGATTTCATATCGGTTTGAAGTGTGAAAGACATTTAACTGAGAATAGCCTCATGTATATGTATCCGCCACATTTCGAGTGCTCTATCACCTCAAAAATCTATTTCCATGGGAAACTTAAGTTTATGCTTGCCCAGACACTCATTTCACTTGTCATTGACTACGTAGATATGTGCTACTGTGACTTGAACAAAGAAATTTTTTATAGTTCCATGGTCGTAACTATATTTTGAATATTCGAATAGCCATATTTCACAATACCGATCTCGTTTTAAATGACTTACATTTCAACAAAGGCGAAATGTTAGAATTACAAGAAGAAAAAATAAAAAGTTTTACTTTCCTTTATGATGCTATTTACCTTAAGAATTCCTTACCTAAAGGAATCGTAATTTACTTTAAATAACAAAATCTGATACACAAGTCACGATAACCGAGTGGTCGGTATTCGAGTCAAGGGAGTCGAGTTCAATCGTCAGGTGACAAACTCGTACCGAATGAGTTATTTCAAAAACTTACGTACAAATTATGTTGTTGGCTTGGACATAAAGACGGCAACGGGCTCTTCACCTGTTACGTTGTCCCAAAAAATTACTTCCGTGAAAGGTGGGACGAAAGGACTTAATTGTCTAGACTAGACCTCTGTCTAGTCTAGACTGTATTGGGAACGAAGTGAAGATATTTTTTTGTAATTAGTATATACTAATGCCTAATTATGCGAAACTGACAACTTTAAAATGAAATCCAAATTTATTACTACGTAAACTTTGACTTATTCTTTAGTTAGATTACTCAGTGCTGTCTTTTCTTAAAGGACAGTGTGCTTTGACGCTAGTGTTCAACTTTTGGTATAAGGAACATAATTCTTTGGACAGAGTTCAATTATTCGTTTGACAGATATATTGCTTTAACACCTTACAACAGGTGGAGTTGCAACTTTCTACCACACTGATAATTTACGGGTCGATGAACATTGGCCGTTGTTAAAATTTAACAGAACATAGCTTATAAAATTGACTGCCGCGGGGAAAGAAAGCTTTTTGAGTGGCAACTAGGTACTTGCAAATGCAGTGTAAGACGACCCTGCAGACCCCTGACGAACTGAATTAATTGGTGCAGGCAGATATCTCAGCACTGTTCCTTATGGAGCACTTTAGGAGAGGCCTAAGTGCAGCAGTGCACTTCTGATAGCCTATAAAACAGAAGAAATCAGACTGTTACGTTCGATCAGATATTGAATTTTAATTCTTTTGAAAGATGTGATATCTTTAAACGCTTCCCATGTTAGGTTTAGAGAGTACTTCCTATTATCATGTTGGTAAATATTACTTACACCTATGTACATAAAGTAAAAATAGAACAACTGGTAACGTACGAGGGATGATCCAAAAGTAATGATAATGAAAATAAAACCCTTTAATTAAAGTTAAAGTAATAATTTATTTTTCTACATAATCTCCTAACAAATCAATACATTTAGTCCATCTTTTTTCTGAACCCAGGATTCCGTTTGAAAAAATTCTTTGTCTTGACTCTCCCAAAACACTTCAACAACGGCCATTACTTTGCTATCGTCTTCGAATTTTTTGCCTCGGAGGCGTTCCTTGAGCCGAGGAAAGAGGTAGAAATCACTAGGAGCTAGATCTGGCGAATAGGGAGGGTGTTCGAGCAGTTCGAATGCCGTTTCTTGAATGGCAGCCATCGCAACTGCGGCTTTGTGAGCCGGTGCGTTGTCTTGGTGAAACAGCACTCCAGCTCGCAGTTTGCTGCGTCTTTTTTCCTTAATGGTCTCCCGTAATCTTCTTATTTGGTCTGCGTAGTAAAAGCTCGTAATAGTGGCTCCCTTTTCCAAATATTCCACCATAATTATGCCTTGAGCGTCCCAAAAAACAGATGCTTAACCTTTCTCGTCGAACTTGAAACTTTGAATTTCTTTGGCGTCGGTGAGGAGGCTCGCTTCCAGGTCATCGATTGTTGTTTTGTTTCAGGATCAAAATGGTGGATGCTGGTCTCGTCCATAGTTACAAAATGGAACAAAAAAAATTCTTGATCTGCTTGGAACTTTTCGAGATTTACCCTCGAAATGTCAGCTCGATTTTTCTTTTGCTCGTCGTTTAACATTCTGGGTATCCAACGCGCAGAGACCTTCACTTTGTCTTCAGTGAGAGACGTGGCTGGGCGTCCTTCGCGAAGTTCATCTTCAGTGGATGTTCTGCCCAGTTTAAACTCCTTGGCCCAGCGTGCAACTGTAAAATATGGAGGAGCAGAGTCCCCCAATGTTTCCACTTAGTCACTGTGTATGTCATTTGAAGACATTTTTTTCAAACAGAGGTACTTGATGACAGATATAATTTCCATATTGATATTATCTCTTTGACAGTTCGTATTCTAATGAATGTATCTCCCGGATATCGTGATCTATTTATATGATTTTTTAAGGCTGACGTAGTGAGTATAAGCAAAAAATATTTTTTTTTGGATTTTTATGCGGACCTGAAGTAACCGATTATCATTACTTTTGAATCGCCCCTCGTACCTTTAGCTTATGTGCTTTGCCCTAAATTGAGAAAAGTTGTCTTTTCTCAACTTCGGGAAAAAAATCGTTTCTTTTCCGTTTCGTCTTTTTCGCTGAGAAAAGCACATAAAAGCAGATGCGGAAAAGAAGAGAAGGAAAAATGTTATTTCAAATGTTCATTCAACTTGTTCACCAGAAATAACAATTACTTAATTTCGAATTCTAGTTTTTGTTTGTTAATTAAGTAATTATTTGTATTTTATTATCCAGAACAACTACATCAAGACGTCAAAGTACTCGATAATAACGTTCCTGCCGCTGAACCTGCTGGAACAGTTCCAGCGGCTGGCGAATTTCTACTTCCTGTGCCTGTTGGTGCTGCAACTTATTCCTGCGATCTCTTCGTTGACACCTATTACAACCGCAATACCGTTAATTGGTGTACTTGCTCTCACAGCTGTAAAAGACGCCTACGACGACTTTGTAAGTAAAACTTATTTCATTGCACGTCATTCATATTAGAGTAATAAATGTAAAATGTGTCAAAATATTTGCTTTTTTTTATAGACGATAATAATATAAATAATAAAGGGAGGCAAACGAGCAGGTGGCTCACGTGATGGTTAGTGATTACCGCCGCCCATGAACACCCGCAATACCAGAGGAATAGCAGATGCGTTGCTGGCCTTAGAGCGCCCCCCTCCCCCCATTGGGGGAGATGGGGGTGTGGGCCTCTGGTTACCTGCACTCACCAGACAAAACGCAGAAGTTTGTTAGACTTCTACTTCACGCCGGTATTCTGTGAGGTCGTGGTACTGCCCGGTCGAGCCGGCCCATTCATGCAACAACAAAAGCTGATGCGTGGCTCTACCACTGTAAGTCTCTTCAGTCTCAGGTCCATTTGACGAGCATTCAAACGAAGCCCTAAGTCTTCGTTTAACACCCTTTTCACCGTGGTTCTGCTTAACCCCATCTGAAGGGCCAACAGTCTCTGCTTACGTTTGGGATTTCTTTGAATTCGCGCCTTCACAGCTTTTATCACTGCTGGTGTCCTAACAGACCGAGGGCGACCACTTCTTGACCTGTCATCTACACTAGAGTCTTCATTGTATCGTTTGATGGTACGATAAACGAATCTTTTGGTTACATTAAAATTTTTCAGTATGTCAAAAATTTAAATGGGCGCGTAACCGCAACGATTCAACGCAGTAACTTGCAACACGGTCTTCTTTAAGCGTCCACTCCATATTTAAAAATGAGTAAAATTCTAAAAAGTATACAGTTTTATGTTCATGAACAATTCGAAATTCGAATTCAATAAACTTTTTTGTGGCTAGCATTCTAAAAGAAAAGTTTTTACTGTGTGACAATACTTATGACCTGACTGTGTATATATAATGAATGTGAAATTTTGCCACAATCTGCACGATTACTATACGATACTCCAAAGCATTCTTGTCGTTAAACAAATGCATAATGCACTCGAACACGTTGAAGTTTCAATAAACGTACAATACAAGACATATACAACATTACTAAGCAAAATTGCGTTATGTACGGTTAAAACATTCCCACATAAACACTACTCGTAACTCGCTACTATTTACGTTAAAACATTATTGTTGGGTATATCATAAGGAAGGCCGTGCGTGCCAAAAGTACAAAATAAATACAGGAAAAATGTTGTTTACTAGATCGATTGCTTGGTAAATAACATTACGTTGCATTTAAAAAAATATCATTGTTTGTGGACTGAACTCAGTTGACTAGTTAAACAGTATGTTTTTTTAACCCACCGCAGTCAATAAATATCACGAATTGTTTTTTATTTATCTATTGTAACTTAATTATTAACTATCGATTACACTCTTTGTTTATAAATCTACACAGTAATGATTTGCGATTCAAATTAAATTGAGATCCTAATCCAGGCTCCATAATCGGGTAGGTAATAAAAGACCTAGTCCTGAGAAATGTCTCATTGTATTCAAGAAGACCTAATTTCTGCCAGCATATAAATATATTTCAACAGAAAGCCTATCTATACAATTGCCTAAAAAGCTAAATAGATATTAGACTAAGCCGGCATATTATGAAATAAGACTAAGCCGGTCAGCAAGTCTTCGCATAATAACACCAAGTGATTTATAACATGTTTTGAGCCTGTACATAAAACGAGTTATTTAAAATCCGCGCGTGTTTACCTTCGAATAAAAAAACAAATAGAAGTGGGTCATAATAACAAAAAAAGGCTCCGCTTATATCCTCGTAGTGTTTCATTTTACTTTAGCTTTGTTCATTTACCGGGATAGTAATTTGTTATGAAAGTAACATTAAGTATAATATTTTTATATAGATGTTTTATTCGTAGTTTTAGCTACTTTTTCATTCACATGTGTAGACTACCTATGTTAGTAACCTTATATGGGTTTTGTTGTTTATGAATTTTTATTTTTTGTACATCATTCTGGCAAATACTTCCTAACAAAAGTTTCGTTTCAAGTTAATATTAAGTTTCGTATGTGATAAGACATATGACAGATAATTGGTACGTATATATTCTTTGAAAGCTACGCGTGGCCTTGGGTCCAATATACGTTAGAATTAATCTCGTATGGTCAATTAAGTATATCCGTAAAGTAGGTGTATGAATGTATGAATTCTAGTTGTGCTATGTTTTAAATTCATCTATTGTCCTTTTAATGTCAGGTGTATATTATATATGTCCCGGTGCTTATTTTAATCCACCAAACTATTTAAGCTCTTGACCATATTTCGAACTCCGAGGAAAAAATAAGAGATTGTGTCAAATGTTTAGGTGTAATTATAGACTGTACTCTTGTACTCTTAGATTTTATTAAAAAAAATATAAACGTCGTCATTTCTAGAGACGAAGGGTGTTCTGATGGCGGAATTCTCGCCATCTGTAGGATTCAGGATATATTCATAGAAATCAAACAGTTGTGACACTTAATCCGTGGTCCCTGTCTATCCCAATCGGGATGATGCGTGTGAATATATATAAAAAATATCCTGACTAAATAGAGCCAATAAGTGCAACAGCGTCTAAGATCCTAAAAGGTGTTTCGTTTTGCGATCGCCAATCCACTTACCACGCTTGATAACGGTGGCAAATCCTTATAGGAAGTTGTGTTAATTTTTTAAAATTTTACTTCGTTATTTTACCTCACAGCATTACACATCTAATATTGTTTAATATATGTATAATAATTTTCAATTTCAATGTTCATATATACATATGAACCAGTTGAGCACATAGGCTTTTTAACTCTAATTGTTGTCAAGTTTACCTTCGTGTTTCACAAATTTGAAATGATTAAAATTACTTAATTATTAGTAACAATTCACGATAGCCGAGTAGTTGGGTGGTGGGAATTTCGAGTCAAAAGATCCGAGTTCGATCCCCAGGTGGCAAGTGGAAGGTGGGGCCAGGGGACTTAATTGTCTAGACTAGACCTCTGTCTATCCCTGTACTTATTATTGTTTATTAAAATTATGGGATATTTATTAATTATTATTTATTATAATCATAATTAAATATCAATTAATGTTGATATCTAGGACACGTCGACTTATTATATTTCATATTGATAATGATACCGCGCTATTACCCAATATTTGATTAGCCATGATGGCAATTTCTAACATTCAATCAAGTAAAGAGGTTTTATATACTTACCGTATATAACTTATAATTCAAGTAATAATATCATATTATCTTACAACTAACAAATTAAAGTACTACAAAATAATTATTACAGTATTTAAAAAAAATATTATATTTTTCGATAGTAGATTTTATAGTTGAATATTTGTGCGAGAGCTACGGTGTCCTAGCGACCTGATTTTATGATGGGGCGTATATTACTCCATTGTCACAATACTTCGTAAGAAATAGGGCATGTCTGTCATAAAAATAGTAAAAGTTTTAGTAGGGCATGACAGGCTGTAAAGTTTATTAACCCGTATTGGAACAGCGTGATCATCCTCGGCTCCAATCTCTCAAAGAGTTTTAGAGAATAGACCTTTGTGCCGTTATTGGCATTCATTCATAGAGAACGTTATTTTTAGGCGCGCGTGCTTTTTATTTGATAGTTATTCAATACTGTTATTGTTGTAATATGAGTACAGAGGCTATTTACTGTTTAAAACAGAGGCTTTCTGTGTATTGATACTCAAGGGTAGCAATAGGCCTAAATCTTGATTAATATAACAGCAGTATTAACTGGCCTTCTAAGTCTGTCTTTAAATGAGGAAAAAATCGTAACATTCTAATAAGTTAACCTCATTATTGAATAAATAGTATGGTTAATAGAAATATGCATTCATACAAAAAGACTTAACAAATTTACAAATGATTGGCGAAAAAATGTTTTATTTTTCATTTTATTGTTCGTACACAGCGTGTATATTTTACTATGTGTAAGATGTTATATAATTATTTACTATGAATTTTTTACTATTGTCCAATTCCCGGATAAGTTAATGTAGTTAACTTAGGTTGGAGTGTTTGTGGTACTTTCTTTGTTTCCAATTACATAACACAAGTGTTTTAGCTACTTACTTTATGATCAGAGAAATATGCATGATGTTATCTCTATTTATGAATGTATTTATTTCTCTGATCCTAAATGTATAATATTTCTCATAATGTAAAATATTTCTCAGCTTAGTATAAGGTGTTGACAATAAAGAATAAATAAACGAATAAATATCTGTATGTTATGAATATCTCAAAACAATTATCATAAATATCTTTAACAAATACCATAAATGAGCTGAGCATTCACGTAGCACTGTTCGTGTCATACCAATTCCACCAACGTAAACTGTTGACATCCCGATTGAATCGAATACCTGAGGCCATGAAAGGTTGTGAATGTAATTGCGATTGAAGTATCTGACAACGCACACCTTAGACACTATTTCTTTTCGCTGGTGACCTTATTTTATTCTTGTATTTTTCGGAAGCCATTGATATTTTTAAGGATTTTTCATAGTAGTTTATGTCGTAAGAGATAATCTTACGACATAAACGTATTATTTTCGTTAAGGATTGAGGGTGAGGTACATTCTTTAGCAAATTCCACTCTGAAATACTATATCTGCCTTCTTACTTATTTCTGTTCTTCGAAATAAAAAATGAGTGCATTGCTCTTCTTTTTCGATACGCCCTTATAATATTCACTTTTTACTCTGCGATGCTATATAAAAAATAGTATCAAAAAACATCAGAAAGTCGTAAGCTAATATCTATATACAACTGCTATGCAACAACGTGATAAATTAGTAAAGAGTATTACCTCGAAATCGGGTAGGAGAATACACCTGTAAAGAATAATGCCACTAATAAATTATATGAAATTCACGTTTACGGCTTTACCATAAAGTTACGGTTTATATCGTTGCTTTTAACGTTGAAGTAAATTCCTGCTTCTTTACGTGGTGCTCATTATAAAGGATTCTAACTTGAGATATTCTTTATATCTATTGTAGACTGCGCCTGTCTCCATTTTACGATCTTTTACAGCAACGTCATCAGAACGACTCTCAAGTGAACCACCGCAGAGCTAAAACGCTCCGCAATGGCAAGCTGGTCGAAGAGAAGTGGGCGTCTGTTCAAGTGGGAGACGTCATTCGGTTGGAGAACGACCAGTTCGTCGCCGCCGACATCCTGCTGCTCAGCAGCTCCGAGCCAAACGGTCTCTGTTACATAGAAACCGCGGAGTTAGATGGGTAAGTGGTTTACATTTCTGATAAAAGCTAAAGTTCACGGATCTGGCTGGATTTCTGGCAAGAATGCAATCATTCTTCTTTTTTCTATTTTATATAATTCTGTTTTGGTTATAATTTGTTTCTGTCTTATGTAAAATAAAAGATATTTATCATCTCTAAATCGGTGTAGAAAGATTAGAAAATAATAAATAAACAAATATCTTTACGCAATTCCCAATACAGGGGTAGCCAGAGGTCTAGTCCAAACAGTTAAGTCCCTTTGACCCACCTTCCACCGAAGATATTTTCGGGACAACATGACAGGTGGTGTGCCCGTCGCCGCCTTTATGTCGAAGCCAACGATATAGTTCGTACATCAGTTTTTGAAAAACCCATTGGTACGAGCCTGCCACTTGGGGATCGAACTCGGGTCTCTTGACTCGAAACTCCGACCACCCAACCACTCTGCTATCGTGATATATCGACTGTCTTATGTACATTAATATTATGCAGAATTTTTTTATCTTTACTCATTCTCAATTCTGGATTGTCAGAGTCGTAGACAATTTAGTCCTTACGACTTAAATTTCATCGAAGCTTATTAAGGACAACGTGTCAGGCGTTGATGAGACTGGCGCCGTCTTAGTGTACATAACTACATAACTATCGTACATAACTATAAAAAAACTACTCTACTGATTCGACCTCTCCGATCTCTACTGCTCGACTATCGTGAATTAGCAAATGTCTTTAATGTTACATAAAAACATTAACAACGTAAATGTGCCATACTTTGACAGGGAAACAAATTTAAAGTGTCGCCAATGCCTTCTGGAGACGGCGGCAATGGGCCAGGATGACGCACAACTAGGCGCATTCGATGGCGAGATCGTATGCGAGACTCCTAACAACTTACTAAACAAGTTCGAAGGTACGCACTTTGCTGACACTTAAACAAATACACGTTTAAATCAGAACAATTTCCCAAAATTTGTATGCCATTTATGATAAACAACAAGTGTTGAGATTTATTTTGATTACATATCCATAGTAACACATCAAACTTTTTCAAGTATGACCGTATCAAATAAGTTACATTTCGCATAACTTATGCATTGCACCGTTGGGCCGTAATTGTATTAATAGTAAATTAATAAATAGAATAAATATCTTCACGCCATTCCAGGGCCAATACTGAGGTAGACAGATGTTTAGACAATTAAGTCGTTTCGACCCACCTTCCGCATATTTTTGATAGATAGATATTTATTATATCTTCACGCCATTCCAGGGCCAATACTGAGGTAGACAGATGTTTAGACAATTAAGTCGTTTCGACCCACCTTCCACATATTTTTGACAACGTGACAGGTGGTGAGGCCATCGCCGTCTTAATGTCCAAGCCAAAAGCCAAGATATAAGATGTACATTAATTTTAAAAAACCCATAGGTTAGGATACCCATAGGAACCTACGATCCTGCCACCTGGGGATCGAACTCTGGTCTCTTGACTTGAATTCCGACCAACCAACCACTCGGCTATCGTGACTTTTTATGATATCAATATCATCGTATCAATAGTATTGTTTCTTTTTATGATCCCTGAAAGCGAATCCCTTTTGATCTGACGTCGACCAGTCTTAATATAAAATACATTGTACCCTTAAATTTTTCGAATATTCTAAGTAACCGGTGGGTAATCTGTGTATTTTTATGGCGACCTCCGTGAACGAGAGGCGTTATATACAGTTTTCATGATGTCGGCAGTTCTGTGGTCAGTTAATGTAATAGTAATAGTATATACTTTATTACACCACACAACAAAAATAAAAAAATAAATATAACGTAGAGAAAACTTAATAGCTACGTATGTACAAAGGGGTCTTATCGCTAAAAGCTATCTCTTCCAGACAAACTTAGGCCTAGAGAGAAACTGGAATTAAGAACAGTAGGAGGTGGTGTGAGAACAGTAGGAGGTGGTGTATTATGTGTTAATGTACTTGTGGTCTGGGTGTTTGTGGTACCTTCTTTGTTTCCGATTACATAACACAAGTGCTTTAGCTACTTACTTTGCTATCAGAGAGATGTACATGATGTTATCCCATATCTATTTACGTATATTTTATTATATTTATAATCTACTTCAGTAAAATGTTAACGAATTTATACTTAAAGGAGAATTAGACAATCATTAAAATGTCCATCATTAATTCTCAGCTTTACAAACTGGAATACCAATTAATGGGTCCAGTAATTACTTCTCGCCTTACATTACTCCATCTTGTTGCCTGTTTGTTTTTGAACTGGAATATTTACAGCAACTTGAAACTGCTTTTTTGTAATCGATAGGAGTAGTCTATGGTCGCGAATGGGAACGTCGGGATGAATGACAAGCTTAAGTCGTACATACATAACTTGCACGCAAAAACATTAAGTATTCTGTATAACAACTAATTTCGAAACTTTACGATCGTTTTCACCTTGTGCGTGTGTCGTAACGACAGTCTCTGATCGTATCTATAATTTTGTCCTCAGTTAGGTTTCGTCATTCTTTTATAAAATTTACTTGTAAAACCAAAAACTGGTAACAGTTTAAAAATGATTTATAAATTACATCAGAATGATTTTTTCTTAAAAAAATAAATTCCATCAAATAGTTGACAGAAAAATTTGCAGATGTCTGTCTTCTCTATGTCGATACTTAATTTCATTGTGAATAAAGAAAGCCGAATGTAATGTAAAATATATCGTCTAGGTATTATTAATACAAATATGTATTAAGTGTATCACCATGTGTATGTGTCGTTGAGAAACAAAGTCACTCACACTTGCATTATTGTAATAACCACACCAATGTGTAGGTACGTTGAGCTGGCGCGAGCAACACTTCTCCCTGGACAACGACAAGATCCTACTGCGTGGCTGCGTGCTTCGGAACACGTCCTGGTGCTACGGCGTGGTCGTTTTCGCGGGGAAGGACACCAAGCTCATGCAGAACTCCGGCAAGACCAAGTTCAAGAGAACCAGCATCGATAGGCTACTCAATTTTCTGATTATTGGGGTGAGTAGTGACATATAATATAATAGAAACAATACCGCATACATTGGTTTGATCCCATATGAGTTATGAAATGAGAAACAAAAAGGTTCCAGAAACAACCAGAGTCGTGACCCTTTTTACCCTATTAAAATCAAGTCTATAAAATCCTATTGGAGTCATAGTCATATCCCAGAAGGATACAGGTTATAGAGTCCTTCTCTACCTAAGATTCGTTTGCAGCAGTAGTTACCTTACCTATTTCTTTGTAACTACGGTTGTTTTCCGGTATGAAGGGTAATGAGCCAGTTTAATCACACGGTATGACGACTTCTCGGGCCTTTCAATTCACCAGTAAACTCTACTTTTGAAATAGCTTACAGGTGTATTACAGTAGCCACTTACAATCAGGTGCACTGCAAGGTCATTTTGAAACCATTTTAACATAATGTGCCATATATATCACTTTACTGCATTTCGTGTTACTAGGGTCGCCATATAAGTTTCTAGATCGGTTCAGTTAGAAACACTGGAAATGGAAACTTGTGTTTAATATCGATTATAGAACTCTTTGGTAACCTCTAATGTGAATTATTGTATTCATTTATCAGCTGTCGATGTGCATTGGCGACAACCTTGTTGTTAAAACTGTCTTGTTACACCACAAAATAAGTTTTCGGTCCTTGATTTATTACGTTTTTCGTTGTGGTCTTAACTAAGATCAAGGCTATGACAGACTTCGATTGGCATTTAATAATGAAGCCCTATCTAGCGCAACTATTTGCAATTGGTTTAATAAGTTTAAGCGTGGCCGTAGCAACTCGGTAATGATCTGCGTGAGAGACGTCCTTTCAAAGTGTCAATAATGATAACTAAATTCTTCTACTAAAAAATTTACTAAAAATTTTGGGCTTCGAAAAGCTATGCACCAGATGGATTTCCCATACTTAGATTGAAGACCAGAAACGCCACTGTATGCACTGCACTGGTGACACGAAATGTTAAAAAAATTCATCACCTCCGTTGCATTTTGTAACAAATTGAAATTTTATAACCGACTTATAATCAGTGTTTGATATCGTCACAGTTGGTACGCACAGGACGGTAAATTTATTGCTACGAACCCCAAACCAAAAAAAAAACAATCTGCTTAGTCGGTGTTTCCTTTAGGCAATCAACCAACGATGGATGGGCCCACTGCTTTTCTCAGACGAACGGAGACTATAGACTCTTAGAAGAAAATAAAAGCATTGGCAACTTTCTACATTTCGCTGTTTTTTAAGGACTTTCAATGCGACTCACGTAGTAATATTACTGTACTAAAAATAGAATGTTATACTTGAATTAACACCTAAATCTCTCCTTCTGTTATGTTGTCTCAAATAGTTTTCGGTGAAAGGTGAGCACAAAGGACTGAATTGTCTAGAACTCTGTCTATCTACCCCGGTATTGGGAAAATACGTGAAGCTACAAATAAAAAAATATAAGTACTGTACAGCATAAGAGGTTGCTACAACAAAATTCTCATTGAGATCTATTTTCCGAGAGGAGAAGACAACAGTAATGACCAGTTGGTTACTTAATTATTTCAGCTAATAATGATTGCTCCATTACTACCTTCTTGGTCAAAATTCCTCATGTATTCGTTTTGTACGAAAAATTCGTGCCAATACTTCTGCTCGATGGTCTAATGTTCGCTAAATTAGCCCCCTGTCTCCTTGGAGTCATGACACGTTCGTTTAAAATTGAGTTTTTCGAGAATGACCCGGGGTCGACAATTGAATTGCTATAAGTAGCTATATTCCAATCTTTGACATCTCTAAATCGGTGTAGAAAGATTAGAAAATAATAAATAAACAAATATCTTCACGCAATTTCCAATACTGGGGTAGACAGAGGTCTAGTCTAGACAATTAAGTCCCTTTGACCCACCTTCCACTGAAGATATTTTCGGGCTAACGTGACAGGTGGTGAGCCCGTCGCCGTCTTTATGTCCAGACAACGATATAATCCGTACATAATTTTTTGAATAACCCTTTGTTACGACCCTGCCACCTGGGGATCGAACTCGGGTCTCTGGACTCGAACTTCCGACCGTCCATCCACTCGACTATCGTGACTACAGATAGGATTAGGATATCAGATATTGATTAGGGGTTACGACGGTACGCTTCAGTCGCGGGTAACAGTGTAAGTGGTAGTGTTTGTATGCCAACAGATAGTGTTCTTTCTGCTGTCGATGTGCGTGTTCTGCACGGTGGCGTGCGGCGTGTGGGAGTGGCTGGTGGGGCGCTACTTCCAGGTGTACCTGCCGTGGGACACGCTGGTGCCCGCCGAGCCGGCGCCCGGCGCCGTCGTCATCGCTTTCCTCGTCTTCTTCTCTTACGCGATCGTCATGAACACTGTCGTCCCCATTTCGCTCTATGTCTCCGTTGAGGTGAGTAAACTTGTTTAGCGTCTGCCTATGCCTTGGAAGCCAGGGTTTGGGGATTCGAATCTCGCTAGGGATGTATGATGAATATGAGTGTTAGTACTCGAGTCATGAATGTTATAAATAAAAATAAAATATCTTCACGCAATTCCCAATACAGGGGTAGACAGAGGTCGAGTCTAGACAATTAAGTCCCTTCGACCCATCTTCCACCGAAGATATTTTCCGGACAACGTGACAGGTGGTGAGCCCGTCGCCGTCTTTATGTCCAAGCCAACGATATTCATACATAAGTTTTTCAAAAACCCATTGGTACTAGCCTAACAACTGGGGATCGAACTCGCGTCAATTGACTCGAAATTCCGACCACCCAACCACTCGGCTATCGTGACTTTTTTGTCTGATGAATGTTATGAGTTTCAAATGTATGTATGGCATATCTCCATTCAGTTCCCGTGACATGGGTTTCTTTACTTTTAACCTGCGTCATTGTACAATATATTAAAATATATTTTATTGTGTGCTATGCAAACTACATTATTTCATGTAAAACAAAGGACAATTGTATTAAATGGCGTATAATATACCAAATATTGTAAGAATTTTCTTCAAATTACCTAGATCTGGATAAGGTAATTTTTGATATAAATTTCCATTAATATGTCCTGTTTCTATTTCAGGTAATACGATTTGCGCAGAGTTTCCTAATAAACTGGGATGAAAAAATGTATTACGAGAAGACTGGCACTGCGGCTAAAGCGCGAACCACTACGCTGAATGAGGAACTTGGTATGCCAAACAAATTATTTTCAATTAAACAACAAATCCCAAGAATTTATATAATTGTGTAAATGACTATTTTTTATTATCTATTAATTTTAGTTTATCCGATCCTGTTGAACTATTTTTAAGTATTATTATTTCTTCTCCGCATTAACGCGTGCTCTAACAGCAAAATGTTAACTTGTTTTGACCTGACCATACCATACCATACCCGGCATCACTCTTAAGGTATGAAAAAACATTTCAGGTCAGATCCAGTACATATTCTCCGATAAGACTGGCACGTTGACACAGAACATAATGACGTTCAACAAATGCTCGATCGCAGGCGTCTGTTACGGCGACTTAGTGGACGAGTGCACCGGCGAGACGGTGGAGCTCACAGAGGTACGTCGTCTATATATTTCGTCCCATTTTTTTATCTATGAACTTAAATTATTATTATTATGCACACCTTGCAGTACATTTGGTCCGTTTCACTGCATAGACTGCGCATGTAGAATATTTCACTTGAGATTATTGATTTTTATTGCTCCCTCACCAATTAGGTGTTAAGGATATATATACAATTTGCACGGTCTTAAAGTGCAAAAGTTTTGCATGATCAATTTTGTATGATCATTGATCAATTATTATTCTATCAATTGGTTGACTATTTGTTTTTTTTTTTGTTTTGTTTGTTCTGGCTTTGGGTTTTTCAGGTTTCGCCTGATGTGATTTGTTTTTGTTTTTTGTATATTCTCTAATTATACTCTATATATTTGTATTACTCATGCACCTTCATCATTTATCATGTCTGTAAACATGAACAAATCCCTGTTTTGTTCTGCTTTTATGATAGACATGTAATATCACATTTTCAATTTGTATGTTAAGCGTTTCACTTATTTCACAAGATTTCCCACTATGTACCAGTTGGTAGAAGTATTTTAGACAGATTAATCTCGTTTGCATGGATTATTATGCAACAGAGTAAATGTAGTTTCACAGTTTTAATATTTCACATCAATAACGATTTATTTTCATTTTACACAAGAAACAAATATATCACCACACATTTTTAACTTCATTGAAATCTATAATTTCAGACATTTTTATAGTTAATTTTTAAATGGATTTCTGTGAATATATTATCTTTTAGATCCTACTCGGATATATTTTTAACTTGTATATCTATCGGCGTATTTGACAATCACCTTTCAACAACACGAACATTCACAAAAATATTACCCAAGCCAGTATTTTAGTATTGATAAATCATGATTAACATGGAAAGTGTCATCTGTTACTCCTTGAGATATTCTTACTGCAATAAAATTTTTAAATGAGGTTAATGTATACAAAATTCCAAAGGTTGGCACTTGCTGTGCCAATGGAGAGAAGGTAATTTTTCTGAAATTTGTACTCCGTTGTTGACCATGAAATAGAAGTAACTAAATAGACTATGTTTTCAAACATACTAGAGCCTGAAATATTCAGCCTCGCTCGCACTTTGCCACCCGATAGCCGACTTCACAAGTTCTCGAAATAACTTTTTTATTTTAGACAACCTGATATTCCTTTACTAGAGCTAGTGATAAATTCAGTAAGTACTTGAAATTGTCATTTACAAGTTTTTTAAGCAACTAAAAAACCAATGTTAGTGATATAAGGCCTTGAGGAAATGCGTTTTGTAATTCCACTTAAAATATTTTCTTCTAATGGCTGTTTAAATGGTAGATTAAGAAATGTTTCGAATTTCGACCTGCTACATTTAGATAAAAAAAATGATTTTACATTTTAAGATCACATCATCGAAGAATGATCATTAATATGAAAAATTATAGTTATAGGAACAGTTTCAGTGTATTTATGAAATATGCAAACGCAAGTCAAATTTACTCGCATATATGATAGTATGAGAGGCCCTGGCGTGTCCAATACATCAAACTTAAATCCCGCAGAATCGTAATAGCGAGAAGCATATTATTATCAGTTATTATTATTATCAGCATTGTGTCAGTATGTCGCCAGTTCCCTGATTTGCTTGTACAGCGTGGAATAATTCTTCAAGCGTGGAATTTTAGCTCTTGTGTACTAAATTGATAAACAAGTTGAGAACATGCACAGAACGGCATGAAGTAAGGTTTAATACGTTTACAATAACATTGCCGCTCAGAAATCAGCCACCAAGTTTCAAGTTAGTATCGTAATATAAAGAGGTGACAGGATATATACATTATCGAATGTTATTAATATTTTTTAAATTACTAACCTAAAACTATATCTGTGGTCTACCAAAGTAAAGGTGATACATAAAAATAATGTAAGTAATACACATAGCATCGATTGTACTGCGTTCAGCGAGATATGAGCTTTAACGAATTGTATGCGCGCTGAAGAAGTCACAAATGTTTGCTGCGACGAAATTTATCGCAGACAAACAGAGTGGCAAAGTTGTTGTACTCGTAACATAACCGGAGCGGCGAGTCGCGGGGGCGAGGTGGTGCGGCGAGTGGGGGGGAGCGCTGTGTGACGTGTGGTGTGGTGCAGCGGCCGGCGCGGGGCGCGCGGGGAGCGCGCGGCGGGCGCGGGGAGCGCGGGGAGCGCGGGGGGCGGCTGCTGGAGCTGGAGCACGAGCAGGGCCGCAGCACGCCGGGCGCGCGCCGCCCCGCCACTCCCGCCACGCGCGCCGACACGCACGTACGCCGCCCGCCCGCATACCGGCACGCGCATGCGCGGCAACGCTATCGTATTGTGCGAATTTGTTACCGTGTCGCTGTTGACATGCGAATTTATGTGCATTGCATACACTCTGTACGGGAATTATATTAATTATCTCTCGATATAGTACTCGTAGCTTGTCTACTAAGCGTACGGATACCAGCGAGTCCAGTCTTATCGGAATTAAGCGCGCTACTCCTAGACACTGTTCTTATAGGTATATTCTTGGTTTTTTATTCAAAATTAGTAATGTCTCTTCCTGCTTTTTTATTCCCTTTTTTAATATTACTATATCTTTACCAATGCTCATTAAATCTCAAATAAAGAAAATTTCTAACAGCTTATGGAAAAATTTATGTTCTTCCTTAAGCTGTATAATATATTTTTAACATATAAATATGTACTGTTAAAAATTATTTCTTGACCTTGTGTTGTTAATTTTCATGGTATATTTTTATCCAATCTATCAATTACAGTATATCTGATAATAAACAAATTTTTACAATAATATTCGTAATTTCGAAACATTGAAATTTTAATGAAGAGTCAAATTATTAATGAAAAATCGGAAGAGATATCTAATTTTTTGCATAAAACATAAGTTAAAGAAGTGGTCGCATAATACGAAAGCGTTGTTACTGCGATGCTAAGGTAGTGTATATGTGAGATGTAGTGAGGAGAGTTGGGCTAGTTGATAGAGAGAATACGGCTGGGTCTTGTTGCTAATCTTTAAGCTCGATAAAATCTCTTCTTACTGGAATCTGCCCCTTCACCTGTTTAACATTTCCGAGAGTACGCACGGACTTTCTGATTTCGATGTTCTTATTTTGTGCTTTACTAAATTCTCATATTCTTCTAAATCTAAAAAAAATCTGTATCACACTGTGCCACCGACTTATTTCTTATATATTAAAAATCGGTTAATGATGAAAAGAATGTTTTAAGCACTATCCTATGTCTATTTCTACAACCTATACGATATTTACACACTAAATAAAACAATTTACCTTGCCTTGAACATGATCGTATTCCTGTTAAATAGTCCTTTAACACAGTTCATATGTATTGCATCTGAATCACTATTTAAAAAGGGTAAAGAAGCATGCATATTTGTCACTCCCTACTAATGTTTACACTACTATATCTACACGAAGTCACGTCTTCACAGAACAGTTTTCAACCGAGGTATTATATATAATATATTGCTTTAAATAACGCTTCTTTGCATGCTGTTTTGCTGTAAGGTTTGCTTTTGGTGCTTTGTACAGTTGTTGTTTTCTTGCGTTTAACGTGTTATGGTAGATTTTATGGAATTGTTATGCATTATCATTATGCCTATAATATTAATATTCTACAGTAAATATTCACTTACTAAATTGAAAAAAAAAAATAGTCTTTGTTATATTTGTATTGTTCTTAATAATAATACGTTAAAAATTTGTCATGTCGGTAGTTTGAATTAATTTTATGAAGCTTTAGATATTCTCTACGATTTTATGATGACAGTAACATGAAATAAATACTGTAACAATGTTAATTATTGATAGTTAATTGACTCAGGCGTTACTTTGCGGAAATTCATTGTAAAGTTGTTATTGAAAAAGTTACTTCGCAACACTCTGCATGCAAATATAAAAAGGTATGGTCTAAGAGAGGGTGGTGCTCTTCCCTTCGGACCAGGTAACATATAACTTTTTATATTTGCATGCGGAGTGTTGCGAAGTAACTTTTCCAATAACAATGTTAATTATTAGTATCCGCAAAGAATACTCTGCTTAAATAGAATCAAATGATAAAACGTTTTGAGCGGTCTTAGAGTTTCACTATTATGAAGTATTAGATAGTATATATACGGTGGTATTGGTGACGGCGCAGAGCACGGAGCCGTTGGACTTCTCGTTCAACCCGGAGTACGAGCCGGAGTTCAAGTTTTTCGACTCGACGCTGCTGGAAGCGGTGCGACGCGGCGACCGGCACGTGCACGACTTCTTCCGTCTGCTGGCGCTCTGCCACACCGTCATGCCGGACCAGAAGAACGGACGCCTCGAGTATCAGGTCCCTTGACGTTTGAAAATATTGTAATGTGTCGTGTCGTGATAGTTTTTTTTTTTAGGTCTTTTTATTTAATGCTATTGGACTAGCCTTTCAGGAACTTATCTAAACAGTGCGACTTTCATATATATTTTGAAGTTGTGTACGAGTATCAAGGGTTGTAGAACTAACGATTGTTGGACCAAATATAAAATTTACAACTTTTAATCCAGAAAAAGTCACGATAGCCGAGTGGTTGGGCGGGCGGAATATCGATTCAAGAGACCAGAGTTCTATGCCCAGGTGGCAGGCTCGTACCAATGGGTTTTTCAAAAACTTATGTACAAATTATATCGTTGGCTTGAACATAAAGACGGCGACGGGTTCACCACCTGTCACGTTGTCCCGAAAATATCTTCGGTGGAAGGTGGGTCGAAGGGACTTAATTGTCTCATTGACTAGACCTCTGTCTACCCCTGTATTAGGAATTGCGTGAAGGTATTTTTTTAATTTTAATCCAGAAAGAAGAGGGCACTTAAAAACTTCTCAATTTTCGACTGTAGACTGTAGGCGACGCTTCTAACTTCTAGTCGTACTGCCGGTATAACATTTGTAATCTGTATACAATTTTTTCAGGCCCAGTCTCCCGACGAGGCGGCGCTGGTGTCGGCAGCCAGGAATTTCGGTTTTGTGTTCAGAGAACGTTCGCCTAATAGTATTACTATAGAAGTAATGGGTAAAACAGAGGTTAGGTATCATTACTCGCAATGAAATAGGCATAGATTAACTTGAATATAAACATTTTTCATTTCATTTGTTTCAGGTGTATGAGTTGTTGTGCATATTAGATTTTAATAATGTTAGGAAGAGAATGTCCGTGATTTTAAGAAAAGATGGTGAAATTAGATTATACACTAAAGGTGCTGATAATGTAATTTATGACAGATTAAAAACTGACGGTCAGCAAGAGGTGAGGTCCAAAACGCAGGAGCATTTAAATGTAAGTTAAATCTGCATTATAATAGAATTGTTTTGAGTAATAAAGATTTAAATATTGATAAAAAAACATTTAAAAGCAGGGTATCTGCAGCTCAATGTATGTTTAATCGAATTATATATCGATTTCAGTACTCGAAATATATTAGGTTAAGTAAATAAGTAATGGCATTCGATAAATTAGGTACCTCATAAATGTTTTTCATAGGTAATATTCTTGCGAATGCTTTTAACACACAATTGCAGAGCTCTCATATAATTATACTCACTTGTGACGGATAGCCAGGAAAGATGTAGAAGTGATGCAGAATTAAAAACAGCAAAACGGATAGAAAACAAGAACAATTAAAGATCAGTTAAATTAGTGAATTGTGTGAGTGTCAGGACGCTAGACGGGTAGCCTCGCGCAACCGATAATTCACAATCCATCCCACTGTACAGTCCGCCAAAATTACGAATGTCACAACGATAAATCGATTGTGAACAGATTCGACTTAAATCGATACCTACCTACATAACGTCTTGTAAAAGTTCACTGGAAAACATAGTTTTCTCTACGAGAGGATTTGATATAATAGCCTAGCGCGATTGCTTATATATAAACTTCATACAACATTTGAACTTGTCTCATTGCGACTGCAAACAAATAAATCAAAAAATAAATCTCTACGACATTCCCAATACAGGAATAGACAGTGATCTAGACAATGAAATTCTTTCGGCCCACCTTGCATCGAAGATATTTTTGGAACAACGTGACAGGTAATGAGCCCGTCGTCGTTTATGTCCTAGCGAAGGATATAAATCCTACATAAGTTTTTGATAAAAACCCATTCAAACCAATGAAACCAAACCTAACCATTTTAAAGTCTGGTCTCTTGACTCGAATTCCAATCATCACCCAACTCCTAGGCTGTGTCACCACTTTTTTTGTGGTAAGCACGTGGTATTAAGTTCGTTCGAGCACATATACGGCATGCGGGATGTGACGGAGCCCGTGCGCCGTACATGGCGGGGGGTGGCTAGTGACGTGAGTGTGTGTGTGTGTGTGTGTGCGCATGCGCAGAAGTTCGCCGGCGAGGGTCTGCGCACGCTGGCGCTGGCGTGGCGGCCGCTGGAGGAGCGCGGCTTCGCGGAGTGGAAGCGCCGCCACCAGGCCGCCGCGCTCGCGCTGCGCGACCGCGACGAGCGCCTCGACGCCATCTACGAGGAGATCGAGACGGACCTGCTGCTCATGGGTGAGTGACGCGCCGCCACATACGAATTCGTGCCGGGGTTTTCATTTATTTATGTATTTATTTAGTTTTCATGAATAACTTACAGCTAACAAACAGAATACAATAGCAAAGAATCGAAAAACGAAGGTCAATTACAAGTTTTTACACATAGCTAAGTTAAAATTTGAGTACAAAGAAAAAACATGAATAATATTAAATAGAACGTAGGCACAAAAGTAACAACAACGCAGAGGATTACGTGAAAAATAAATAACATAAAATTTTTTTTAGTTTTTCTGTACTAAATGTAAATAAGTCAATGTCTGCATATTTAAAATAAAACGTCGAAAAATAAAAATATTTTGTAAAAACTAATTAAAAACGCGATAAAATCCGAAAATCGTTTTATTTTAAAATTCGCGTAAATACAAGAAATCATCAATGTCTACATATTGGACTGCAGCATTGAAAGTATTACACGCCCGAATGACATAGGAGTTTTGATGGTATGAGCTCCTAGTAAATCATATGTATAGGAGATTAGGTTTTCTAAGAGAAGTTGATTTTTAATTTTTTATGGGATTTGTCGTAATAGCCAAAATCAAGTTCAAAAAAGTTTATGTAGAAATAATGCTTTCTCGATTTTTCGCAAACTCGCAATACTATATCTTCTCATAGTCAACACTTTATTAAGGAGATATTTTATTTTTAGGTGTGACTGCCATAGAGGATAAATTACAAGACGGTGTACCAGAAACGATAGCTAACTTAAGCATGGCGGGAATTAAAATATGGGTTTTAACAGGAGACAAACAAGGTAATTTTTGTAGATATTTTATTGTTTTAAAATTTTAATCACTTTGTGTATATAATATACCACCTGCTGTGCCGCGCGAGTAAAAGTAAAAGAAATCAGAAGTAAAATAAAAATGGCAGAAATCTTTATCTCAAATCTTATTTAGGACAAATAATGTAATAAATACTACAAATAATACCATAGAGGACAACTTGGTAACTTTTAGTCTAATAATTAAGTAGTTTAATGTTACCAGAAAAATTATGTTTCCACATCTTTATTTAGGTATACATTATATTTCAATTTTGCACGGATCGAAGTCCCATATTGTCTATCGTACACTTAATTAAATTATTTAATTGATTAATTAAAAGTCATGTTGCTTCGATCTTCCATCGCTCACAGTCACGACAGCCGAGTGGTTGAGTGGTCGGAATTTCGAGTCGAGAGATCCAAGTTCGATCGAATGGCTCGTACCAATGGGTTTTTCAAAAAACTTATGCATGAATTATATCGTTGGCTTGAACATAAAGACGGCGACGGACTCACCACCTGTCCACGTTGTCCCGAAAATATATTCGGTGGGTCGAAGGGACTTAATTGTCTAGCCTAGTCCTCTGTCCGCCCCTGTATTGGGAATTGCGTGAAGATATTTTTTTTATTTTTTACAGAGACAGCGATCAACATCGGCTACTCGTGTCAGCTGCTGACGGACGATATGGCGGAGGTGTTCATCATCGACGGCGCGTCGCACGACGACGTGGATCGGCAGCTCGCCAAGTGCAGGGACTCTATACGGGTGGTCAACACCTTCCTACCGCACGGTAAATATTAGGATGTATTAAAAAAAAGTGTATTTGTAAGTCACGACAGCCAGGACAGAGTGGGGTGGGTGATTGGAATTCGAGTCAAGAGTTCGATCCCCAAGGCTCGACCTAATTGTGTTTAAAAAAGACGATTTATATCGTTGGCTTGGACAATAAGTCGCCGACGGGTTTATTACCTGTCACGTTTTTCCAAAAAATGTCTTCGATAGAATGTTGGTCGAAAGGACCCAATTGTGTAGACCTCTTTCTGCCCCTCGAGATTGGCGTGAAGATATATAATTCTTTTATTGTTTAATTAATGATGTTTAATTTTGTTTTCACCAGTACTCAATACTAACTTCGTTTGTGGATATACATACAATTATACCGGCCTGTGAAAGTCCACCAGGACATAGATCTATCCCGAAAGGAATGTTTTACCATAACCGCTAAGCTTGATGAAGGTCTTGGTACCAGACACTTGTACATTAGTTGCTCCTGCTGGCCACAGGTCTGCTGAATATTTTTTGATATTTTTTGATGTGGTTATGCCGGCCGCTGGTGGCCGGAAACTTCTCCCTTAGTTACTTCTTTCGACACCCAAGGGAAGAAGAGAGAGCTGGCGACGAATTTTGAAGGTCCGTACGGCAAGTGGGGATTGTGAAAAATAATTCGAATAATTTCGTCAATTGACGAATCCAATCCTGCCAGTCTGGTAGAGCGTTTGTGGTTATATCGGTACTGCGCAGCATATGATATATATTTATATGCGTATAAATATTTTTTGTAACTTTATTTTTTTCTCCTTTAATTAAGTATTTTATTAAAATTTAATTCATAGAAGTTATGGAGTAAAAAAAAAATCCAGACGTTTTTGTCGGTTATAAATTATTACCGGGCCGCTTCAAAAATTGTATCAAAATTGTCAAAATTATACTTTTGGCCATTTGAAATATTAATCACGTACTTGTACGTGATTAATATTTCAAACACGTACACGTACGTACACGTATTAAGTAATTTCAATAATACCTGTAATAATAATATTGAAACTGAAAAAAAACCAGAAACAAAGCCACAATCAATAATTTTTTTTTTTTTCAATTACAAATGAGTACATGTGCGCGTGCGCAGGTCCGCCGGAGGGCAAGGGCTCGGCGAACGGCGGCGCGGCGGGCCGCTCGCCCGGGCGCGCCGCCAACGTGAAGCTGAACGCGCCCGCCGTCTCCGTCGTCACATTTAGGTGGGGGCATAACTCGCTTGCGCGCCACAGGTAGACACCGACGGCTACGCCACGTACCTCCCACCGCTCGCCTCTCCGCTACGGCGCGCCTGGACAGCTACAGCTCGCTACACGCACATACACACACACGCACACGCGCACACACACACACACGCACGCACGCACACGCACACGTACGCACGCACGCACACACACACTCGCGTGCGCGCCCGCATGCAGTCTTTAACGTTAACGTGCGTTCGTGGTTTCACCTACAATATGTTCAGTTGATATTGAATAAGCTGAACAGTTACTGGTACAGCCCTCGCCCGGAAGCTGATTTAAGATTTGGATGCATATTATACATACACATTACTGACTCTCTTATGTGAATATCACTGAATTTCTATGACACCTTTTTCCTTAAAATCTGTTAGTAAAATCAGTAAACAGAAATTCGCAAAATTTATCATTATTTTTTTTTACCATTATTATGAGATTAATAGATAGAGATATTCTGACAACACGAACATCTCTGATCCCTAATAAAATAGTTAAAGTAAACGAAGGTACACTCAGAAAATTGGTTTTCATATTTGATCCGTCCCGAAATCGAACCATATACCTTGGAGCAGGAGACACATTATCAACTGATGTTTATGCTGCTTGACCACGGAGGTCATTAATGCAACTAACTTTATACTTACTTTCCGATTAATGCGTCTAGAACGAGACATACTACAAGACATTTAATCATTTTGAATCTTAAATTCTAGCCAAAATATTTGAGATAATGTTGTCATTTAAGTAATGTACAGTCACCTGAAAGGATTAAATTAAACTAAGAAATCCTAACTATCTATGGCAGTTTACAACATTTATGTGACGAAATTTGCTTTAAAATAGCGACAGTGGCTTTTTGCTACTGTATAGGAAAGTGTATGCACTGTTTTAGACTATAACTGTTTAAAGAAAGACAGCAAACATTTTGCTTTAAAACATTTTCACGTGACAGGCGTAAAGACTGTGCGCTATGCCTTTGCTTTCAATGCTGCCGCTTGGTTTGTGCTGTTAAAGTTTCTAATGTTTGATTTGTTAAAATAATTTAAATCATCAAAGTGATAAATTTTGCAGAGTTTCTTATCTTTGAAAAGATGATTACAATGGTTTCCTTTTATTTTAATTTCGAAAATGTTTAAAAAAAAAGTGAATGATTTCCTTAGATAGAAGCTTTACGCAATAAAGGACAATGACACTTTACAACACGTACCATTTCTTCATATTAGATACAGAAATCGCTGTAGTTGTCCACTCTGCGCCTCCAGCCTTTTCTCCTCAGTGATGTCTACTTGTTTCTGCCGGCAAGAGCTGAGCTTGCGCTTAGATTTGTATTAATTATTTTGTGTATTGTATTTGTATTGCTTTTTTGTTTTCGAGTTGACTTATTTATTCTGTGTGTGTGTAAAATTTAGTACTAAAAGTAAAGATCTATAGTAGATTATAAAGTAAATTTGAAAAAATAGAGTACCTAACTAGATTAAGCATAAAAACTGTGGAAGTTGCCAAAACTGCTAAATTTATTACGAGGACATTTTATCATTTTATTTTATTTATTTATGAAAGTTATCTACTTGAATTCGGTCCGTTTTACTAGTACAGTCGACAGAAGTATGTGACGGAGAAATAAAGAAACATCTCATATAATATAGTTTTTCTAGAACCGTCATTCAGCTACATAGACAAGTTTTTCTAGAACCGTCATTCAGCTACATAGACTATCTAAATACGCCTGTTTTTTTATGATAACATCTGGTCTACTCAGTAGTGCCCTGAAGACGAAACATCTATTTTGATATTAAGGTTACCGACGTGACATACACTCATATATTTATCATTAACCAAATATATGTTATACCATTGTAGTGTTAATACCACTTGTGCACCTAGTTAGTAATTTACACACAATTACCACATGTTTCTATCTTTTGCTTTTCACGTTAAAAACTATGAACCTAATAAATTGTATTAATATTAACAATATTTATGTATTGTGTGTTAGTTATTTAACAAATTTTTTAAAATAATGAAACCACAAGTTGTATCATATACAATAAGACACAGGTCTTCACGGGCACTGTAGTAAATTATTAGCTTCGTTAAAAGCTGGGAAAGAAGGGAGGATGTAAGGGAGATGTCCGACCGATTATCTCGACAACCACCAGATCAAAATGACTGACGATGCGAAGCGGGGTCTCAAGTGCGAGGTGTTTAGTGCTGATAATCCGTTTGACAACGTGGCAATTGTTGCAAATCCCTATAGGAGGGAGGAGCTTACGTCCCAGCGTGCATTATTTCGAAGTATTTAAAGGCAGTGGCAGCTAAATTTTAACAGTGGTAGAGCCACGCATCAGCTTTTGTTGTTGCATGATTGGGCCGGCTCGACCGGGGAATTACCACGAGTTCACAGAATACCGGCGTGAAGTAGAAGTCTAACAAACTTCTGCGTTTCGTCTGGTGAGTGCAGGTAACCGGAGGCCCACACAATTCTCAAAGGCCCGGCAACGCATCTGCTATGCCTCTGGTATCGCGGATGTTCATGGGCGGCGGTAATCGCTTACCATCACGTGAGCCGCCTGCTCGTTTCCCCCCCTTTACTATGGAAAAAAAATATGTATTTGAGGGGGGGCGCGTGGTTGCAGTAACGAGTACAGCGCGGGCGGCGCGTGCTCGTCGGAGGCGCCGGAGCACGGCAACGAGGACGCGAACGGCTTCGCGATCGTCGTCAACGGACACTCGCTGGTTCACTGCCTACACCCCAAGCTCGAGGAAAAGTCAGTTTTTATTTTGTTCACTTTCTGTCCTAATTAGTTACGATCGCCGAGTGATTGGATTCAAGAAACCCGAGTTCGAGCCTCGAGGCTCGTTCCAATGTGTATTTTCAAAACTTATGCAAGATTTATGTCGTTGTCTTGCACATAAAGACGGCGACGGACTCACCACTTATCCTTCAAATTGTCCCAAAAAAATCTTCAGTGGAAGGTGGGTAGAAAGAACTGAGTTGTCTAGACCTCTGTCTTCCCTGTATTGGGATCGGCGTGAAGGTAGATTTTTATTTTATTTTGTGTATTAATTATTGTTTATGAATGTCTTTTATAAATTAATGTATATGTCACCATTATATTTCAGTTTATTTAATTCTCAAATAAGTTTATTATTTTTCCCGAAAATATCTTCGGTGAAAGGTGGGTCAAAGGGACTTAATTGTCTAGACTCGACCTCTGTCTACCCCTGTATTGGGAATTGCGTGAAGATATATTTTTTTTTTTATTTTTTTTTTATATTTACCATTTCCCACTGTCCTATTCTTAAAAGAATGCTTAGACCCTAAAGTTATACGAAGGAGATCGTTCTATGGCGAGAAGATCGCTTTGTTGTACCTACCTCCTAACTCGTTCTTTCTCTCTGTGATCTGTGTTTTATGTTACTGAGGTGTACAATAAAGTTATATAAACAATATATATATAAAGATATAAAAGCAAATATATAAATACAAACATTGTATTATATGTATTTATACTTACAAATAAATATAATTATATATTATGTTTATTTATAAGTATAAATGTCTTATACTTGTATTATTATATTGTCTATTCCGCCGTAGATTTCTGGATGTAGTGCTGCAATGCCGCTCCGTTATCTGTTGCCGTGTGACTCCATTACAAAAGGCCATGGTGGTGGAACTGATAAAGAAGAGTCGGAAAGCTGTCACGTTGGCTATCGGCGATGGTGCGAACGACGTCTCCATGATTAAAGGTATAATTACCACACATTGCAATAGATGTTATTTTGATATAGCTTCTCCAAATAGCGTGTAATGTTTTACTTAACACAGTAGCACAAATTAATTGTAGTATTGGTGACAATTACGAGCAGAGCTTAAACAATATATACGATCCAAAAGTGGTCAGTTCAGGTCGAATAATTTTATCTTTTTGGCCGATATTTACAAATTTCAAACTATTAAGTAACAAAAGCATAATATAAATCTAATAAATATAAAATAAGCATAATAAAACAAAGTCGTGTTCGTCTAAACAACATAACATATTTCGATGTAGTGTTCATTAATAGACAAATTTAAAAATGGGGATGGAATATTATGTAAGTTGCACATATTTTATACAAAACTGTTGAATATCACAAAACAATTCTTTGGTATGCTTACACAAGCTAAAACATTCCAAAATCAAAAAAAAAATAATATTTAAATCATCCCACCCTCGTTCTGTCAATCTCTCATTTTAAAAAAGAAATAACTGTAATAAATCTGTATCTGTAATCCAAGTGCAGTAATACTTCGCCACGCCTGTCAGGGGCAGCCATTTGCAGTGTACCAACGTATAGAACGTTGTACAACCTTTGTAATTAGAGTTACACCGCACAAAAAAAGTATAATGAGCGGCGATTTGGTTACAGCGGCGCACATTGGGGTGGGCATCTCGGGACAGGAAGGCATGCAAGCGGTCCTGGCGTCGGACTATTCCATAGCGCAGTTCCGGTTCCTGCAGCGGCTGCTGCTGGTGCACGGCCGCTGGTCCTACTACAGGATGTGCAAGTTCCTGCGCTACTTCTTCTACAAGAACTTCGCCTTCACCGTCTGCCATTTCTGGTTCGCGTTCTTCTGCGGGTTCAGTGCGCAGGTGCGACGCTGTGATTACATTTCGTAGGGCATAGAATCAATTAGAAAAATATGGTAATCAAGTCATTTGTTGGCAGTCTTGTATTTATTAAATAAAATAAAATAAATATCTTCACGCAGTTTTTACAGTGGTAGAGCCACGCATCAACTTTTGTTGTTGCATGAATGGGCCGGCTCGACCGGGGAAGTACCACAACCTCACAGAATACCGGCGTAAAGTAGAATTCTAACAAACTTCTGCGTTTCGTCCGGTGAGTGCAGGTAACCGGTGGCCCACACACCCTCCTCCTCCAATTATGGGGGAGGGGGGCACTCTAAGGGAGGCAACGCATCTACTAAGCTTCTGGTATTGCGGGTGTTCATGGGCGGCGGTAATCACTTACCATCACGTGAGCCACCTGCTCGTTTGCCTCCCTTTTCCTATAAAAAAAACGCAATTCCCAATGCAGGGGTAGACAGAGGTCTAGTCTAGACAATTAAGTCCCTTCGACCAACATTCCAAGGAAGATATTATCGGGACAACGTGACAGGTGGTGAGTCCGTGGCCGCCTTTATGTCCAAGCCAACACTATAATTCGTACACAAGTTTTTTGAAAAACCCATTGGCACGAGCTGGCCACCGGGGGATCAAACTCGGGTCTCTTGACTCGAAATTCCGACCACCCAACCATTCAGCTGTCGTAACTTAATTGTCGTGACTTGTATTTATTGAAACTTGAATATTTAGTAAAAAAAAGTACAATGTGTTAATTACACTATATCTCTGTTTAAATCGCATTCAATATCCAATCATCTGCTTTCGTTAATTACTTTGAAATTATAAATTGTAATCGTAGATATTGACCAAAACCTTGTAGTGCTAATATGTCATAGTGTACTGGATAGTCAGTCTACTCATCTTGCCATAAACTAACCAAGACCGCCATGAGGACTTAAAGTGTTTAGCCATACTATTAAATAAGTAAATAAAATAGACAAACTAAAATGTATAATCTATTGTATGGAAAATTAGATTACGTGGAAAGATTCTTTTTTAAATTCTGTGTGCACTATATAGGTCAGGCGCGATCTGTAGTAACATGCGAGCTGCTGATATATAATGTGATTTAAAAAAAAAATGTTTATCAGTTCGTGATGCAAAACTTTTATTTTCAACGAATAACTGATATTTTCACCATACAAATGGTAATAGTCACGATAGCCGAGTTGTTGGGTGGTCGGAATTTCGAGTCGAGAGACCCGAGTTCGATCCCTATGCAGAAGTACCAATGAGTTTTTCAAAAACTTATGTACGAATTTCATCGTTGGCTTGGACATAAAGGCGGCGACGGGCTCACCACCTGTCACGTTGCCCCGAAAACATCTTCGGTGGAAGGTGGGTCGAAGGGACTTAATCGTCTAGACTAGACCTCTGTCTACCCCCGTATTGGGAATTGCGTAAAGATATTTATTTATTATGGAGGAACACTGCGCCTGCCGTCACACAGTGCAAACTAGTACGGAGGGTAGTGATACAACTTTTTCGTGATCAATGTTTACACTAATTAAAAAATATTTCATAGGTATTAATCGTAATTGTATTCAATTTATTTACATTTATATAAGCTTTATTATTATGAACAAATTGGTCTTACTTAAAACTTATAATAATAAAGAAATCAATATACAAATAAAATATGTGATTAAAATATTGAATTATTTTTGTAGCTATTATATCGCTTTGATTCTGTAATTAAACATCAACTCTATGGATATTTTAGTTTATAACATGCGAGCTGCTGATATATAATGTGATTTAAAAAAATGTTTATCAGTTCGTGATGCAAAACTTTTATTTTCAACGAATAACTGATATTTTCACCATACAAATGGTAGGCGAACGAGCAGGCGGCTCACGTGATGGTAGGTGATTATTAGCGACGCCGATGAACACCAGCAATGCCAGAGGCATAGCAGATGCGTTGCCACCCTTAGAGTGCAGTGGGGGAAGGGGGTGTGTGGGACACCGGTTACCTGCAATCACCAGACGAAACGCAGAAGTTTGTTAGACTTCTACTTCACGCCGGTATTCTGTGAGGTCGTGGTACTTCCCCGGTCGAGCCGGCCCATTCATGCAACAGCAGAAGCTGATGCGTGGCTCTACCACTGTTGTTTATGTTGATTACGAGTTATCTATAATGTAAGGTAGATAAATCATTACCGTGAGCTGAGCATATAATATATCCTGTAACGTAAATTACTTTGAAATTATAAATTGTAATCGTAGATATTGACCAAAACCTTGTAGTGCTAATATGTCATAGTGTACTGGATAGTCAGTCTACTCATCTTGCCATAAACTAACCAAGACCGCCATGAGGACTTAAAGTGTTTAGCCATACTATTAAATAAGTAAATAAAATAGACAAACTAAAATGTATAGTCTATTGTATGGAAAATTAGATTACGTGGAAAGATTCTTTTTTAAAATCTGTGTGCACTATACCGGTCAGGCGCGATCTATAGTAACATGCGAGCTGCTGATATATAATGTGATTTAAAAAAAAATGTTTATCAGTTCGTGATGCAAAACTTTTATTTTCAAGGAATAACTGATATTTTCACCATACAAATGGTAATAGTCACGATAGCCGAGTTGTTGGGTGGTCGGAATTTCGAGTCGAGAGACCCGAGTTCGATCCCTATGCGGAAGTACCAATGAGTTTTTCAAAAACTTATGTACGAATTTCATCGTTGGCTTGGACATAAAGACGGCGACGGGCTCCACCACCTGTCACGTTGTCCCGAAAACATCTTCGGTGGAAGGTGGGTCGAAGGGACTTAATCGTCTAGACTAGACCTCTGTCTACCCCCGCGCGAAGATATTTATTGATTATATTATTTCAATTAACATTTCAGACGGTGTTCGATGAGATGTTCATCTCCGTGTACAACCTGTTCTACACGTCGCTGCCGGTGCTCGCGCTGGGCGTGTTCGAGCAGGACGTGTCGGACGCGACCTCGCTGCAGTTCCCGCGGCTGTACGCGCCGGGACACACCAGCCAGCTGTTCAACAAGACGGAGTTCATCAAGTCCACGCTGCACGGCTGCTTCACGTCGCTGGTGCTGTTCCTCATACCGTACGGTCAGTCGGCGGGTGTCTCGTGCTGCGTGCCGGAGTGCGGAGCGGGGGGAATTTTTTTTTTTTTTTTTATAGAAAAGGGAGGCGAACGAGCAGGCGGCTCACGTGATGGTAGGTGATTATTAGCGACGCCGATGAACACCAGCAATGCCAGAGGCATAGCAGATGCGTTGCCACCCTTAGAGTGCAGTGGGGGAAGGGGGTGTGTGGGACACCGGTTACCTGCAATCACCAGACGAAACGCAGAAGTTTGTTAGACTTCTACTTCACGCCGGTATTCTGTGAGGTCGTGGTACTTCCCCGGTCGAGCCGGCCCATTCATGCAACAGCAGAAGCTGATGCGTGGCTCTACCACTGTTGTTTATGTTGATTACGAGTTATCTATAATGTAAGGTAGATAAATCATTACCGTGAGCTGAGCATATAATATATCCTGTAACGTAACACATTTTTGAAAGTAGGACGGATTTCTTATATAATATTACAAGTACTTTTAATTTTACAAAAGAAAGAATATGCTTATCTGTCTGATGAGTATATTTTTTAAATAATTAATAATTTATTAAATAAAATAAAACAATAATAATAGTCACGATAGCCGAGTGGTTGGGTGGTCGGATTTCGAGTCAATAGACCCGAGTTCGATCCCCAGTTGGTAGGCTCGTACCAATTGGTTTTTCAAAAAACTTATGTACGAATATCGTTGGCTTGGACATAAAGACGGCGACGGGCTCACCACCTGTCACATTGTCCCGAAAATATCTCCGTTGGAAGGTGGGTCGAAGGGACTTAATCGTCTAGACTAGACCTCTGTCTACCCCCGCGCGAAGATATTTATTGATTATATTATTTCAATTAACATTTCAGACGGTGTTCGATGAGATGTTCATCTCCGTGTACAACCTGTTCTACACGTCGCTGCCGGTGCTCGCGCTGGGCGTGTTCGAGCAGGACGTGTCGGACGCGACCTCGCTGCAGTTCCCGCGGCTGTACGCGCCGGGACACACCAGCCAGCTGTTCAACAAGACGGAGTTCATCAAGTCCACGCTGCACGGCTGCTTCACGTCGCTGGTGCTGTTCCTCATACCGTACGGTCAGTCGGCGGGTGTCTCGTGCTGCGTGCCGGAGTGCGGAGCGGGGGGAATTTTTTTTTTTTTTTTTTTATAGAAAAGGGAGGCGAACGAGCAGGCGGCTCACGTGATGGTAGGTGATTATTAGCGACGCCGATGAACACCAGCAATGCCAGAGGCATAGCAGATGCGTTGCCACCCTTAGAGTGCAGTGGGGGAAGGGGGTGTGTGGGACACCGGTTACCTGCAATCACCAGACGAAACGCAGAAGTTTGTTAGACTTCTACTTCACGCCGGTATTCTGTGAGGTCGTGGTACTTCCCCGGTCGAGCCGGCCCATTCATGCAACAGCAGAAGCTGATGCGTGGCTCTACCACTGTTGTTTATGTTGATTACGAGTTATCTATAATGTAAGGTAGATAAATCATTACCGTGAGCTGAGCATATAATATATCCTGTAACGTAACACATTTTTGAAAGTAGGACGGATTTCTTATATAATATTACAAGTACTTTTAATTTTACAAAAGAAAGAATATGCTTATCTGTCTGATGAGTATATTTTTTTAAATAATTAATAATTTATTAAATAAAATAAAAGATACATAGCATAAAACATAGTCCAAATGTTTAGCTTTCGTATACAATTAGATTGAGCTTCCATGATTTTTTTAATTAAATGAAATTTATTTATCTTAGGTACTTACAAGGACGGTCTGGCACCCGACGGCAAGATACTGTCGGACCACATGCTACTGGGGAGCGTGGTGGCGACCATCCTCATCATCGACAATACGACGCAGGTGAACCTCGCGACGTCTATGTATACACAGTATACTTTAACGAAACAGTACAGAGATCATGTAACTGGTATTGGTAGTGTGTATAACTGGCAGTGATACAGAGTCGTAAGTGCAAGATGGTACTTGTCTGCTTATAGTATACAAGCAAAATTATTCGCAATCAAATTTACGTAAAAAACGAATGAATGACGACCTCATGATGAAGTTAGAATTTATTATATAGAAACAAAATTTTATCAATTTTGAATTATGTATGTATTGTATAACATACATAATACGGAAAATGGTGGTCTGAAAGAAGATGTAATGACTAAAATTGAGAAAGGTCTGCTGAGATGGTTTGGCCATGTCGAGAAAATGAATGAAGAACGATTGACGAAAAAAGCATATAAGGCGAGTGTGAATGGAAGTGTAGAAAGGGGAAGACCTAGGCGGACGTTTCGAGACCAACTCAGGGACGTCCTGAAAAAAGGCCAGATCAAGAGTACCCTGAATAGAAGAGAATGCATGAAGGGAATAATGAAAGTGGACGAAGCGAAACAAGTATGTAAGGATCGTAGCAAGTGGAAAGAAGTGGTCTCTGCCTACCCCTATGGGAAAGAGGCGTGATTATATGTATGTATGTATAATATGGAAAATAATGAACAATGCATCTTCCTCAATATATTTTTAGTATTATATAGCAGTAGTAAAAGTATGTAGTCGCAAATATTGTGCATGCGGACGTACTTCACTCGTCATCGAATTAATTGTTATTTAATTATTTCTCAGCCTGGTTTCCTCACAATCTTTTCCTTCCCACCAAGCTTGTGGTAAATCCTACTTACTAAATTTGTATTTTAACGATTTTGGTATTGCTAGCCCAAGGTAGAACCTGGGTTATTCGGGTCTAAAGCAAGCGAATGGACCTCGAAGCCACCATGTTTTTCGTATAAACTATATATATAATATTATTATTATTATAATATATAATTTTTTCAAAGCCTTCACACCTAGACTTTACAGTATTTTATATGATTGGGAACCAAATGCTTTGACTATGTTAGCTACTCCGTCCCGCGTTCCTCTCTCACAAAAAAGACTTCAATGTAATCTTTTGCTCACTCATTTAATAATAGTAGTACCCGACTTTGAAGCAACTTTTAAATTTCTCATAACATGAATTCTTATGAAATTACCTGCAAATAAAATTTTTCACAAATGCTCAAAATACATTTACTTAATATTTTTTCAAACATTCCTGAATCCATTAAACGTTAGCCGTACTAGTAGCAAATTAAAAATTTTGTACTGGAATTGACAATTTTATTCGGCGATATTTTCACGTTGCTTCAAATAAGCTTCGGTGAAAAGTGGGTAGTAAGGACTTCATTGTCTCTCTATCTATCCCAGTATGGGAAATTGCGTGAAGAAAACAATAAATTTTAGTAACACCAACATTAAAGCAGAAGTTAAAACGAGCACACTATTGATCATTAAATTATTTTATTTTAATTCCATTACAAATTTATGAAGAAATTAACAGGAGAACGGGACGACGCTAATGATATGACACGTGGTTTCAGATCGCCCTGGACACGACGTACTGGACGGTGTTCAACCACATAACAATATGGGGCTCGCTGGTGTCGTACTTCGTGCTGGACTACTTCTACAACTACGTGATAGGCGGCCCGTACGTCGGCTCGCTCACCGTCGCGCTCACGCAGGCTACGTTTTGGTTCACGGCCGTGCTTACTGTGAGAGGCAGTCTTGATTCAAATAAATTCTCTTATAGTTGTTCTTAGTATTATCTATTATTTATTGTAAAAGTCATGATAGCCGAATCGTTGGGTGGTCGGAATTTTGAGTTAAGAGGCTCGTACCAATGGGTTTTTCAAAACTTAAGTACGAATTATATCTTGGCTTGGACGTAAAGACGACGACGGGCTCACCACAAACGTGGTCCCGAAAATATCTTCGGTGGAAGATGGAACGAAGGGACTTAAGTGCCTAAACTAGACCTCTGTTTATCCCTATTTTATATATATATTTTTTATTAGTATATGCCACCACCTTTTTGCCCATTGGTGTCGCAAATGTGAGATGCGATTAAGGGAAACAGTCTTGAATACCATAGCACAAGGACCTATCTCGAAAATGCCAAAAAAAAAAATAAGTAGGTTAATACGGTTGTAGTGTTAAAAATGTGAGGGGGTTTTTAATGGGTTTGTCAATCCGCTTGCTGACTAAAACGGGCTGTATTCGAACTCGCGACTTCTGCCGTATCGTGGCAACGCTCGTACCCACGAGCCACCGTGTTATACACGAATCCGTTGATATTTTATATCATTTTCTACATTTATGTCTGTTATGGCATAGGCCATATACTACTGTAAGATATTCTAAATTGCAGTTCAATATCCGTAACTTTTCAGTTGCGAAACATTAATAAATTTCTCTTTTATTTAATAACAAAAAGTTGAGCATAATTTATATCCCTTATTATTTTTGAAATTCGAATATTATTATTCGCCAGTGAAAGTCCCGTTAAAATCGGTTCAATCATTTCGAAGATTAGCCGGAACAGAGGGACAAATATTTATGTTTTACTTAAGTATCCTGTATGCTTTCATTTAGGGAAGAGCTGTTAATTTGTAATAACAAACGGACGCTTAAATCGTATTCATGCATAGATATGAAATTCGCGCAGATGATGATCCTGATGGTGCCGGTGGTGTCGTGGCGGCTGGGCAGCGGCTGGGCGCGGCCCACGCTGGCGGAGCGGCTGCGCGCGCGGCAGCGGTGGCGCGCCGGCGCGCCCGCGCCGCGCACGCCGTCCGCGCGCCGCGCGCGCCGCTCCGTGCGCTCCGGGTACGCGTTCGCGCACCAGGAGGGCTTCGGCCGCCTCATCACCTCCGGCAAGATCATGCGCCGCATCCCGCACGCGGACGCCGCGCTCTCCGCGCTCGCCTCGCTGCCCGGCAAGTTCCACCCGCGCCCCGCCACGCCGCCCGCCGACACCTCCCCCCCCGCGACCGACTCGCCGCCCTCGCCGCCCTCGCCGCGCGCGCCCAAGCAGGACCTCGACTCGGTGGATTTATGAGCTGCTCCGGGTGGGCAGCGCGTTCCGTTGGACGGTGAAGGCGTCGGTTGAAGTCGTCGCGACGACTCGCGGCCCGGCGTCGCACGGCGCCTCGCAGCAGTACTGCGACCGGTACAAGTTTTGAACGTGATCGATAAATGGGGGGGAGGGCGATGTGTTGTGTGTGGTCCGGATTGACTGTGGCCGTACAGTGAATAGACTCGATTGTGATCGCTTTTATAATTTATAAGCAATACGGTATGGAGTTGGAACATCGGATTCGGAGCCGAATTATTCAGTATTGATTAGATCTCCCGAGACGTGAACTCTCCGGGCTATGTCGAACGACCGATGTCAGCCTCTTGATTGTACTTACCACACGTTTCGGTCCCACCGTCGGCTGCGCACACGTAAACTGCCTGTCGACTTCGTTATCAGTAGACGATCTTTGATAAATGGCGTATGATGTACAATATATGATCGAAGCGAAAGTTTGTAATGATACGAAAATGTTACAAACGAGACATAACTTTTAAATAGACGGCATAATGTCGTCGAAACTCATATTGTGATAACGTTAATAGATTTAAAAGTTCGTATAATATTATTGCCTATATTAAATTATATTTGTTGATCGAGAGTATATATTGATAGATATTTATTATGGTACATACTAAGATTACTCTTTTATATCGGAAATGTAATTATTTCATAATGTTCCTTTGTATGTGTAGACGTGTGTAGTTCCGTTGACCATATGCACGACCCAACGATTATTTTTTTTAACATTATCATGAGAACAAAACTGAAGTGCATAATGTACGTAAAAGAAATACTACTATAGTGCATACGTTACCAAGAGATTGTTCCGCATTTGATTTAGATCAACGATATATTTTTTTTAATCAATTTTAATTTGTTATTTGACACTTTGGCTTAATACTTTTTTTATAATTTTGTCGTCCATGTCCGAAACCTTAGTAAAATGTGCATTTATAAATTTTTCAAAGTAAACAGTGAAAACGCCACAGTATACATGCAACAAATTTCTACGAAATAACAAATTTAATTGTAAAGAAACACAATATATGATAAAAAGATGTAAAGGATTTAATAGTTTAGAACTTTACAAAACAATTAGATTATATTTATTTAACAGAAAACATCATGTATGAGAGAGTTTTGTTTCGTTGTATTATATTGTTAAAATATATTAAACATAATGTAATCGACATAAAATAAATACTATCGCTCGATTTAAAATTAAATTTATAAATATTTTCCAGGGGAAAAGGACAAAAATCAAAAAATGTCTTTTAGGTTGGAATGAGCTAAAAACTAACCGGTTTTTCAAGGAGCTCAATTTCCTTCCAGAAGTTAACAGATTTCTATTAATTGCGTATATTTTTTTCTACTTAAAACCACTACATTTTTTCATAGAACTGTTTAACAATTGTATAAGTAGTGACGTGACAGAATGTGTAGTTTTCTGCAGATGACACAATAACCATCTAAAATAATGTCATGTCAAGAATGAGAGATGCGAACTGGTCTTTATCATGGCAATAAAATTGCATTTAATGTATGGATTATCTAATTTTACTCACCATCAAAGTAATTGAAGTAAACATTTATAAAAATATATTTTGTACCCACTCCTGACGGAAAATATAAACATATCATCCAGCAGATCTGATAAATTTTACCTAAAGTGATTAAGAATTATTTAATTGTGGCGTTTTAACTGCGTACTGTGTAAACATTGCTTTGGATCGATTTTTTTTATTAAAAAAAAATTTACTCTCTTATGTATTTTTATTTCATCACCTAAACTGCTGCCTCCTTAAAATTTCTCAATGTATTGAAATACTCTGAAGATACGAATGTGTTATGAAACCTATTATATACTCCTAAGGTATAAAAGTAAGGTATAAAAGGCTTTTTTAGTCATTGAAGTGACTTATGGTTATTAAAATCTTCTGGAATCAAAGGCTGGTTATCAAAGGCGAATACATATCTAATTGTATATTCCAAGGTGTGGATTTATATAATGTTTTTGCAATTAATTTAAATAAATTTTTCATATGCAAATAGGCATATGAAAAAGAGAAAATTAAATCGACTTAATTGTAGTGATGGGCCTACGATTGAGTTCAAGTTCCACTCCTGTCAGGGTTTTTATTTGCAAGTTTCTTAATACATATTTGTATTCAAAGTAAAACCATTTTAGAAATATTTTTCATTGATTTGTATAAGTCACACTTATATTACTATAAATATGATGTACATCGGATGTATTAAATTACAAGCTTTATGTCACGTAACTGTGAAAATCTCACCACAAACTGAATACAGAACAAAGAAGTATAAATTTAAAATATTTTTTAAACAAAAATAAACATAACCGATGACAATAAAATGATTAGACAAAAATATTACTTTACCCAAAAAATTATTTAACATTTTTAAAGCTTGCAACATTTAGTGGGCGGGTAGTACCAGCAAGTGGGAGTGTACTCCTGTCGCTTGCAGCTATTGCCGAGAACGAGAAATCATATGAACATGAACGCGCCTTCTGTTTATTCTGACGCGACCTGCAATAAGATAGGATTTAGATTGGGACGATTGTTTACATAAGATTCTGCTGGAAGACACTGTAGAATACTTCTATGAAGCTGTATATACTGCTATCATTCAAATTATAAAAACATATAATTTAAATTAATATATTTTGAATAGTATATACCACGTAAGTTAATAAACCCAATTTCTTTCCGGTCTTGATATAATGGAGCTCTGAAGTTTATTCTTTAAAGATACCATAGATAATGTAATTTGGCAGATTATAATATTTTTTAATTATTAAGAAAACGAGCTAAAAAGCTACAGTTGGATAGATATGAGAAATACCTTCAACACAATATTACGGAACACCAAAGAAATTTTGGTCTAATATCAAATGCAGTAAAAATTCTAACGCCTTACCCTCCTCTCTATTGAATGAAGACCAAACTGCATATTCACAGGGAAAAGTTTCTAATCTTTTTTCAAAGTTATTTTCAGTCAGTGTTCAACCTATATTCGCCTACTACAGGAAAAATAAGATGTAATTATAGCTTCAAAGAAAACATAAAAATCAATACGGTCATGGTTATTAGATTATGCGACTCATTTCACTTATCGAATGAAGCTGGACCAGATTACTTGGCATCATTATTTAGTAAGAAATGTTTAAATATCTTCGCAAAGCCTTACTATTCTTTCTTTTCGCTTGTTAAAGTATGTATTGTTCCTCTACGATGGAAATCTGCGTTCATAATCCCCATCCGTAGAAGTGGTAACAGGTAGTGCATTTTTGCCAAAATTTTAAACGGTTACTTTATACAAGAGGTCCGATTTATCAAAAAATTTATAATCGACATCGAATCTCCTAATATTTGTTGAGTATACAAGTTTTGCTATGGTCTCAGACGGACAAGTAGACGCCATATTTTATACCAAGCATTTGATAATATTGATCATAGTCTACTTTTTCAAAAGCTCTTCTCCATCGGAATCCATGAAAATCTCTACACATGGTTTAAAATCATACATTGAAAAATCTGTTCTCAATGTATGATTTAAACCATCTGTCCGGGCTGTTGTTACTAAATACTCATCTGAATAGTATTACATAATTTCTGCGGTACCACAAAATCCCTCATTAATACATTTATAAATTTAAAATGTGATAAAATGTTTTTTTATATGTGATAAAATGTTTTTTTATAAATAAATATTTTTGTAAATTCATGTTTTCATTAGTCCGAATTCCTTCTTTATGAGAAAGGTATAGGCTCTTTTCTTGGAATTAACCCGAAAAATTACTCGGAACACTCCCCGTTTTTGTTAAAAAAAAATACAAAGAGATTAAACACCTCTTCGCAAAGCCAAGGGATCAAGCCGATCAGATAGAACATGGTCGCCGACGATTCGAGCTGCTCTTCGTTGAATACGGTCAAATGGAAGGAGCTGACACGGGTGCCCCCGCCCAGAGATGAGAACAGTACTTCATGTAAAATTAACTTATAAAGTTGCAATAGGTGGGCATGAAGTACTGCTTGTTCTACTCTTTTTAAAGGCTAATTTGGCTTTCCCTTCCAAGTGACCGCGAAACTGACCGTTACTTGATATGTTGACGCCAAGGATTCCGATATTGCCTTCGGCAACTAGGGGAGTGCTATCATAATGAGGTAAGACGACGAAGGATTTCTTTTTAGCGGTAAACGCGCAAACTCGTGTCTTTTTAGAACTATAAGTTGAACTGAACTAAATTTAGTCGGCCCCAGTCCGATTTTGTCTAACGAAATCTCGACATCAGACTCAAGTTTGTTCCGGTACTCATCGAAGTGGTCACGAGAAATATTGGCACAGCCGGCGTATAAGGCATCACCAGTGTTGTCGTCTGCAATGTTACTAATTTGTAACATATCATTGATATGCAGTAGAAACAAGGTTGGCGATAGCTCACAGCCTTGCGGGACATCAGCGTTCATAGACTTGGAGTCCGAACATGCAATGTCAACTACGATCTTGATGCTCCGGTATGTGAGAAAACTAGGGACCCAATTGCAAAATTTCTCGGAAAGTCCATATGACGGAAGCTTCGAGAGAAGCGTTTTGTGCGAGAGAAGCGACCCCGACGGAAACCGTACAGGCAGTCACAAATTAGAACCGGTGCCAACACTCGCTGATCTCAACACCACAGGGAGGCTTTAATTTGCCCCCTTCGACTTTTGGATGTCTAGGGATAGGAGTGCTTTGCGCACAGAGCAGCGACCAGCACGCATGAAGACGAACTTGTTTCTCACCAATTCTGCCAATGTGCTCAGACTTCCGCAGCAATTACCCTTTTGAAAGACCTTGCGGCAGAGTACTTCTTAAAAACGCTAGTTCGTAAATCCCGTAACGCCGATGCATTAAGAACGCCCGGTAACACCGATGCTTTTGGCGAGATGCCATTCTGAAGGTGCCATCTACCACCTATGGGCGCCACAGAGGAAGGAACTAAGAGTTATGAACTATGAACTTAAACGAAGAACTATGCTGATGCGTGTTATTCGAATATCACTGAGCATTTGCATAAACTTGAGCGAGATATTTGATCTTCGAAAATATCATCATGTGTCACAGTCACGCGCTAAGCTCAAGTGGCTTCCTATTATATATAGGAAGCCACATATATTCGACTTCGTCGGAATACCTACATTCTGTCTCTACTGTACTGCATCTATTTGATCCTGATAAATAAAAAAAAATCAATTTAAAGGGCCCTATGAGAACTCTGAAACAAGAAACATTTTCAGGACAGCAAAATAGACAACAAACAGCATGACTTGACACAAAATGTTAAAGAATAATAATAATAATAATGTTAATTAATATCTAATAGTTTATTCAAAATGACCTCTGTGATTTTGAATACAGGCCTTCAATCTGCGCGGCCAGTCGTCTATCGCAGCACGAACGAGGTTCATGTCAATATCGGCGGCTGCCTTAATCAAGGATGTCTTGAGTGACTCCAAATTGGGATGAGGCTTTGAGCACGCCTTTTCCTCGAAGTGTTGCCATATCTTGTAATCTAACGGATTCAAATCTGGACTGGAGGAGGGCCAATCTTCGTGCCGGATGAAGTCGATTTCACGCGCCGCCTGCCAGTCTTGTGTGCTCCTCGCTCTATGAGCTCGCGGTATATCTTGTTGAAATACCCAGTGCCTGTTATTAAACATGGTATGAGAAACAGGTTCCACAAGGTTCGTCAGGACTGTATTTTGATACACAACTGCATTCGTTTTTACACCTTTCTCACAAAAATGTACCTCTGTTAAGCCCAAATAAGATACTCCCAACCATACCGAATCTTTTGGTTATATTCAAATTTTTCAGTATGTCAAAAATTTGAATTGGCGCGTAACCACAGCGATGCAACGCAATAACTGCAACACGGTCTTCTTTAGGCGTCCCCTCCATATTTAAACATGAGTAAAATTCTAAAAAGTATACAGTTTTATTTTCATGAACAATTCGAAATTCGAATTCAATAAACTTTTTTGTGGCCAGCATCCTAAAAGAAAAGTTTTTACTATGCGACAATACTTATGACCTGACTGTATAAATATATTACAGATCTCGCAGTAGCGAGCGTCGTTCGTGTGCTCGCAGGTGACTGACGTAACCGATTTTTGCGCTGAACGTGCGAGCACATTGTGCGCATGTCAGCACCTCTCCGACATAATTGTAGGTGATGGCTGCAGGTGATCGAGCCTTAAGCGCGTCGCGTTTGAAATCGAGCTCATTCACACGTACTCCCTCATACCCTAACACCTTAGTGCTCACGGTGGTTCCCCACAGTGATCGGTCCGCAGCCATTATCTCCCATTGTGACGGATCTAAGTCACATTTCTTTACGTGGCGCATAAGTACATTATGAACCGCAGTAATTGGCACCAAGTATAGAAGACACGCTTGGCCACAGCATTATCAGATATCCGGTAGACGTGGCCGCACCATTTCAGGCGCGGCATCGTTAGATACGCCTCTATACCACTGACATGAGCGCGCTGTTGTACTTCCATGCTTCGAACACAGTGCGACCAATGGATGTTCATAATGCCGCGTAGGCATTTAAGATGGAATCTGTCTGTGCGGATTGCATAAAGGAGATTGGGCAGAACGACTGCTATGAACACAGCTATTTTCGTAGAGAGCTTTTTGTCGTGTTAACGAAATACTTTGGGACGACGTTTGCCAAAGGCTGCAGCAGCCGCTCCAATTCTGCTGTTGAGATCTGAGGCACTTTGATGATACAGTGCTGCCCAGATACCTGAACTTGTCTACAAGCTTAAGCGAGTCGTTACCGAGTTTGATGTCGAACGCCACATGCAGTATTTTATTTATTTATTTATTTGCACTTTATTGCAAACCTCACAAAGAAAGTTATACAAAGGGCGGACTTAATGCCATTAGGCATTCTCTGCCAGTCAACCCGAGGCGTGGAGAAATATTGTTAAGGTGCTTTAAACTGGGTTACAGAAAAAGAAAATCAATATAGGACCTAACGAAAATAAAGATGCAATATAAAATACTAATACAGATAATAAATATAATATATATACATATACATACATACACACATATATACATATATATATATATATATATATATATATATATATATATATATATATATATATATATATATATATATATATATATATATATATATATATATATATATATATATATATATATATATATATATATATATATATATATATATATATATATATATATATATATATATATATATATATACATATATATATATATATATATATATATATATATATATATATATATATATATATATATATATATATATATATATATATATATATATACATATATATATATATATATATATATATATACATACATACACACATATATACATAAATATACATACATACATATATAAAACTTAAAAAACATTATTATGACTGTAATGACCAATCACCAATTCTAACTGACAGTTAAAAGGTGTTCACGTACAATTCTTTTAAATATCGACTTATTGGTAACTTTTCTGATGTCTTCGGGCAAAGAATTCCAGAGCAGTGTAGCCTGAATGGTAAAGGAGTGACCAACAAAATTGGTAAAGTGTTGCGGGATACTCATCTTGTAATTAGATGAAGACCGCAGGCACCGATCATGAATTGAGCATTGAAACTGAAATTTATCCTTAAGATACGAAGGGTAAGTAGTATCATTTATGATTGAGAAAAGAACAAGCAGAATTCTAGAGTTTCGCCTTTGTTGAATAGTAAGCCATTTAAGACGAGAACGGTATTGTGAAATATGGTCATACTTACGAAGGTTGAAAATATATCTTATACAATTATTAACAAGGCGCTCTAGCTTGTGTAGAAGATCTTTGTTCAAATCACAGTAGCACACATCTGCATAATCAATGATTGGTAAAATGAGCGTCTGGACAAGCATAAGCTTAGTTTCCCATGGAAGAAGATTTTTGAGGCGATAGAGCACTCGTAGCGTGGCGGTTACTTTACGGCTTACTTCAGTTATGTGTTTTCCCCAGTTCAAGGTGTTATCGATATGTAGCACAAGATTTTTAACAGAGCCCGAAAATGGAATCACTGCATCGTTATAACGTATAAAGGGTAGGTTTCCAACATCGACTTTAGCTAGCATTTTAGTACTACCAACCAGCAAAGATTGGCATTTTGTTGCATTCACAGATACTCCAAAGCGTAAGGACCAGTCTGATACTGCTTTCATACAGTTATTTAATTTATTAATTGCATCGTGGAGTTCTTCAATATCAGACTGTACATAAATCTGCAGGTCGTCTGCATACAGATGGTACGAACAATTAATATTAGAAGTGATAAAATTTATAAAAATTGAGAAGATAATGGGAGAAAGTATACCGCCTTGCGGAACGCCACAACCTAGTTCTGCCCATTGAGAGGTCTTTTGTCCCATATAGACCGATTGCTGACGTCCGCGAAGATAAGAAGAGAACCACTCCAATACCGTGGAAGCGAATTTAAAGTTAGAAAAAATTGCAAGAAGGATATCATGGTCGACTGTGTTAAAAGCATTCGAAAAGTCCACTAGCACCATAACTGTAACTTTCTTCTTCTCCATACCCTCACGAATATCATCAGTGATTTTAAGTAGTGCAGTTGTGGTGCTGTGGCCAAGACGAAACCCAGACTGAAAGTTACTCAGTAGGTTATGTTCATATACAAATTTGGAAATTTGTTTATGTACACAGGCTTCCAAAATTTTAGAGAAATGGCAATACTGAAATAGGACGGAAATGATGAGGAAGTGTAGGATTAGGTACTTTGGGGAGAGGTCGCACGAAAGCCTTTCTCCAAAGAGAGGGATAGTGTCTAGAGTCTAGGGAGAAATTAATAATGTGAGTGATAGCAGGAAGTATAAATTCAAGGATGTTGGCTATCATAACCCTACTAACCTCATCGCAACCCACGGCCCTTGATTTTATTGCCAGTACTGCCTTACGTACCTCATCCTGCTTCACGGGAGAGAAATTAAAGACAGGGATGTGTGGAGACTGCATTGAAGCAATGTATGCTATGGTTTGTGCCCGGATGGTAGGGTCCATTGCAGTAGTAGCGGTAAAGTATAGATTCAAATCATCGTGGGAAAGAGAAGGACCATACTCCATGATAGGTGATTTACCTACGCCCATCGAATTGAGCAATTTCCACACATCAGCTGGTGAAGAGTTAGTTATATTGTTTAGGAAGAATCGGCGTTTAGCAGTTCGTACCATCTGGTTACACCTGTTCCTAGCCATTTTAAAAGACAACCAGTTTTCTTCAATACGAAACCTCTTGAATCGCAAGAAAGTTCACCTGAACATGGTGTTGGTTATACCAAAGTTGGAATTGGGCGCAAACCGATAGTAGAAGTTGCCCGTTGCTATTCATGTTCCCTACACCATGTCTTCCCAAGACCTTCGGCAAAGCTTCAAAGTCACATCTGACTCTCGCGTTAAAGTCGCCCATCAAAAGAACCTGCTCCTGAGGTGGAATCCCAGTGAGGGTACGCGTGACTTCCTCATAAAACTCATCCTCATCCTTGTCCATGGTTGGCGCATATACGCTGATAACATTTAGGTGATTGTCATTGACCAGGCGTAAACGCAACGTGGCAATGCTGTCCAAAATGTGAATAAGATACTCCTCTAGTTTTCGTACAACATCATTTTTGATCGCGAAACCGACACCAGATCTCCTAAGCTCTGACGACGGGGTTCCTTTCCAGAAGAAATTATACCTGCCTGGTCGTTCAACCCTCTCCCCCTCGTCAGCCTGGTGCGTTTTACTGAGAGCAGCGGTATCCACATCGTAGCGTCAGAGTTCTCGGGATACGAGAGCAGTTTTACGAGGAGGGCACATGATGTTCTCGCGATCAAGGAGGGTACGCACGTTCCACGCATCAAACGTCATATTATGAGTTTTTAAGATCTTGAGTCTATTCTTTAGTATCTTCTGACCGCGTAAAGATTGATGCAGAGACAGCTGCGGTTACTTCCTGTGTGATATGATAGGGATTTTTTAAGACACCTTCTCTAGTTCCCACCCCGGATTGGGGAAAGCAGGGTTCCTCTGAATAGAGCTGCTTTGGGACTCAGGGTGCTACAGAATCACACTGTCAGCCCTGTGCAATGCAAAGCGACTCGGAGTCCGTGTCAATAGCCAAGTCTTCTGCGCAGGAGATATTATAGTGCACGATACATTAAAAATGTCAGTGTTCGCGCTAACTCTTGCGCCTACAGCCCTGAGTCCAATGGAACGGAGAACAGCTACAATCGCAGAGGGGTAGGGATGTGGATGTTAGCGAGACCTCTAACGCCGATATAAGCTGCTATTTATATATCTGTTAATAAAGCCTGTTAATGTAGGTCTTGTGATTGGCCGGGATTGCCAGTCGGTTTTGGCGGAAGGCTTCCGCCTTAGTGGTAGTGAGGGAAAAGGGGAATAGGGTACTACTGTCACAGGAGAAGGGTCATGACAGCAGAAGCTAGAGCAGTTCGGGGTCGCATACCCGTAGTGATTCCTACAGTACCGGACAGACAGCTGAAGAGGCACCCTCTGAACTATTACTTAAAGATTATATAGGTAAATGATAGTTATGTATATAAAAATTAAGGGAAGAAAAGTAAAGACAAAATTTTTAGATTAAATAATGTACTCTGTACTACTCAGAGTATATAATTATTACGGCTCTACTATTCTCTTTGGGATGTACAAGATCTGTGAATAGGACCACAGGGTACAGCTGTACTATATGGTATTATCTATGAGCTGTACTTTGTGTGTAAGTTATAAGGTGTAACGCATGAGTTTTGAAGTTTTGTTTTGCTGTTTGCGTTGGAGGTTATAAACAATAGAGTTTCGAACGTACCATATTTAGCTTTTAGTGAAAAAATACAAAATAATAAATATAATAGAGCTAAATTATATTGCTAATTATTCACAATGACGGAATATTTCAATATAGTGCCATGGTATAACAGCAAGGAGTGGCACAAACTTTATTCAGATATATATTCTCCAACATCTAGTATATCAAGTAAAGAAGAAGGTCTTAAACTCCTACTAATCTGGAAAGCCAGAAACCCCTCTTTGCCTTCAGGCATCGAATCAACATTAACCTTACTAAAAGTGCATATCCATGATTTTAAAAATATCTATAACCGTGATGATCAAATGATTCGCTTAGCTTATTCAACAGCTATTATGCGATTTGTAAATCACATGCTAGATACACAAACTGCTAAAGGTTCTAGCTTATATAAAGCAGCAAAGAATTTAGGCGTTCCTGATTGGATAGTAGATTTGCGTCATGATACCGCACACGGAAGTAGTTTACCTTCAGTCGAATTGCTAAGAGAGGCTACATTGATTAGTTTAGACTGGCTCAAGAGTAATTACTGGGATAAACATAAACAGTTTATTAACGACTATGTGTGTGGTCAGATAACCATAGATGAAAATGATGAAAACAAAATAACTGCCTTAATGAATTTCTGCTTTTCATTAAGTATATGTGCACACTCCAAACTTAATATCAAATCTTTAGCAGACATTCCAGATGTGAAAATGAGAGAATCAATTGTAAATGATGTTAAAGATTTATTTGCTGATTCTTTTGATTTATCAAACTTAAAAAAAGTGTCTATACGTTCATTGATAAATTCAATTCAAATACATTCTAAACGTTTGTTGAAATCAAAAAACACAATTTTACATGTAAATAGAGCTTTACTTGGCAAGGATTCCTTATTTTTGTCCTTAGACTTGTTAAATTTTTTAAAGAATGTAGTTCCTCAGAGACAAAGTGGTCTCAGTAAACATTACATACACTGTTTTGAAGTTCTGCTTACATTTTTGCACACAAATGATTTGCTTCAAGATTTTATATTAGAGCTAATAAAAATAACACAGACAACTAATGAAAACAGGCGTAAGCGTTGGCTTGCTGCTATGTGGGTTTCAGAAATATTGAAAGCACTAAAAAAATCTAGCCAATTTGTAAATAAAATGAACAAGTAAGTACTCCATGTTAAAGTACAAATGTATCTTATAGTCACGATAGCCGAGTTGTTGGGTGATCGGAATTTCAAGTCGAAAGACCTGAGTTTGATCCCCAGGTGGCAGTACCAATGAGTTGTTCAAAAACTTATGAATTTCATCGTTGGCTTGGACATAAAGGCGGCGACGGGCTCACCACCTGTCACGTTGTCCTGAAAATATCTTCAGTGGAAGGTAGGTCAAAGGTACTTAATTGTCTAGACTTGACCTCTGTCTACCCCTGTATTGGGAATTGCGTGAAGATATAATAAAAAAATAATAATTATATCTTATAAGGCTTTATCTTCTACATATAAGTCCATATAAACTCATATAAATACTGTTCAGTGGTTGAGCTGTTGCTAACATGTAGTACATTAAAAGTGGCTGAATGTCATCACAAAATTGTTAAATTTACTTATTCAACTTAAGTGCTGATTATTTTTCTTTATGGGAACAAGATTAAAAAACTTAGTTTACCCAAATTACTATTGCAATCATAATACATGCAAACCATTTCAATTAAACCGAGACTAATATGGAATGTCCATTAATTACACTATTTCTCCATATCTATCAAATTGGAACACAACAGACATCACACTGTTAGGGACTTAAGAAGTCTACCACTTAAACTAACTAAAAAGTCTTGGTTGTTAAGTAAAAAAGCTGTTTTTTCTTCAGAGTTCTTTGATCAGTTGAAACTTACTAATCGTAATTTATTTTTCAGGAATCCTACTGGTATAACAGCAAAGAAAAGAAAAGATCTTAAGACTCTTTTTTACCATTGGTTTCCCAATGAAAAAGGATGTAGTCTTTTATTAGATTTATTTAAACCAGTACCAGAAGATTTAACAGACATAAGTTTTATGCAGGCTTTAATTTCATCATATAATGAATACCTTACCATTTTTGTAAAGGATATACTGAATATAATTGAACCACAGTTACCAACACTAATCACAGACAAAATATGTACATTGGCGAAATTGATATCATCTCCTTCTAAATTACCAGACAGTTCATCAGCAAAAATATTTACAGTTGATGATTTAAAAGCAGCAACAGATGATACTTGTGCTATAGATGTTGAAGAAAACACAATTAACAATGATATGCAGGATAATTTGATGAATAATTTACCTAGCAAAGGTTTAAAACATGGTATTTGGCAAATACTTTCTCATAACTATGACTGGTCGTCTTGTCCAATTGGAGCTGTCCCATGGAATCTGAATAATTATGGAATGCATGAGACCGAAGTGGACAAAATCAATGATGATTCTATGGATATTGATATTTCAAAAAATTAAAATTCTAATTTCTACAGCAATTGTTTATTTCTTTTTATGTTTGTATACAGTTTAATGGTTTGGTTACATTTCATTGTATTGACATCTTAGAAGCCTTAGAGTAAATCAATATACATGCTTAATTAATGCTATACATAATACAGATTATAATTAACACAGTAAAACTTTAAAATATTTTTAAAAAGTAAGACTATATAGCATTGGTCCTTAGAAAATATGAAATTCATTGTTTTAAAAGTAAATATCTACAGTAGTTAGGATAAACATTGAATTAAGTATGCTTGTTACCAAAATTTTAATCACATCCTTCTGTTTGTGAAGCTATTTTAAAATAGTGAATTTAAAAAAAAACATTTTGCACCAGTTCCATAAGGAATAGAAATTAAAATTAGTAAACAAATTAGAATAATGGCCTAAATTGTTAAAAAATATTTGAAGATATCAGCAACATCTCTTTATATACTTTTATTTACAAAATTCTCTGTGGGTCTCTTATCTACACACACATCTATGCTGATAAATTTTTATCAAAGCCACATTGCACATTCATTTAAAATTTTACAAAATAACTTTACATAATTTACCATTAATAGTAAGATGCTAACAGGGCTACTACATTGCTCACAATAGCCATCTATTCATATTATAAAACAACGTCACAACATTAACCAGCATGCGACATGGCGGCTTAAATATTAACAATACATTAATACAAAGTGCACTAACATTACATAAATAACAGCTATCTTTATTAGACATGGACTGCTGAAAGAAAACTAGTTGAAGGCACAGAAAATACAGTATATTTAATTACTGTGACACAACCACAATAAAAGAAGTTAACAAACAAATGCATGCAGTAAGTAATTTTGTTCGTCACTTCAGCATTACACATTTACATATTTTTTAGTTCTAGTGTTCCAATTGTCATGAACGTCGCTATTGCAATTCCACAAGCAACAGTCTCGTAAGTGAGATTCTATTTACAAGATTAGAATAACTAGCAATACAAATTATTTCTAAGTATGGTGCGGCATGGGAATTAAAGCAAAATTATTAATTCATAAGTTTTTTCACAGAATAGTTCGTTGTTTAAAATTCTAAGCAAGAATCTATCTATACAAAAACTTATAAGCTGAAATAGAGTTTGTGACTTAACAATATATTCAAAAGCTTATCAATAGACAGTCTTTTAGATAATAACAGCAAATTAAAGGAAGGTAATACACCTAATATTACAATAAATATGTGTAGATTGTGTTGGATATCGAAAAATTATTAATAATAAACCTATTCAATGCCCACAATATGTTGAAAGTTTACCTAAAATACACATTATTTTCGAACTAGAGGAGTACCAATCAATGGGAAAATGCAATTCTCATATTAGAAGAATAAAAGAAAAAAATAGCCACACAAAGTTATTTACCAACTATAGTGTAAAATAAGATTTAAAAATTGAGTCTTCTGTGCTACAAATTACACAAAAATGTGTCCAAAAACATGTATTTATACACATCATTTTCTACTCGGCAATTTTTAGTTTCTAATAACGTAGATACAAGACAAGATACGGCTTTAAAATGTGTTTTTTTATAAGAGAAGAGACCCGGATTTTCGGCACAATTCAACGCAAACCAGTACGATTATATAATTTTATATACGGAAAAGTATCCATATATAAAATTAAATACGGTACTGGTAGGTAGGTCGAGAATATTTTGATTAAAACTACTACATTAATCATCAAAATTGACAAATAGATTATTATTAGTACTTTAATGCTTCATATGTTGTTCATTATTTTGAAAATATTTCTTACACTCTTTCCAGTTTCATTTTATGATCCCCTGCCTTGGGCACTGGAGTGGTAAGTGCATACACAGAAAAATATGTTTATTTACAGTTTGCCTACACGTCCATTACTTGGGTACCAACTACCATTTTCATCATGCAAATATTTTTCCCTTATGGAAATTCCTAAACTTCAACTTTGAAAGTAGACTAATTAATCTTGTAGTGCATCCAATTATTTGTTTAGTCTACCCTATTTTGATTGACATTAATATATTTAACTAACATTTAACATTGTAACAACGATGTTAAGAAAACAAGTGCAAACATATCTCAAATAACTTGGAATTTCCTAATAACAATAATAATAAAACTTAAAAAAAAAATTGATAGCACTAATATTCCCAAAACATCCATATGGCTTAATTAATAATTATATCACGACCTGATCAATAAACTTACAATAAATATAAAATATGTCCTAAAATAAGTGTGAGACAGTACTATAGTATATTACAATAGGAAAAATAATCTCATATTTCTTATAATAACTTATATTTAGTACCTGGGATAAAAGTCAGACTTGGTACAATTCAATATAAGCTCATCACTGTTCATTACAATGTTTTCAATATGTTTAAAAAATCTCTACCTTCTACTCATTTTTTTTCCAAACATTAATAAGTATATAATAAGGCAAGATGAAAAAAAATATTGCAAATTAGTCATCTGATAATTTATAGTGAGATTTCTTTTTGGCGCTCTTCAATAAAGCTTCCTATTTTAAATAGTTTTTTTTATCTAACAAAATTTTATTTTCTGTCATTGTAAAACTCTTTAAAATTATTATTTTTTTATATTTTAATAAATAGGTATATGAAATTTAAAAAAAAGTATTTTAAAAAGTAACCTAGGTGCGAAATAAATACCTGTTAGACATACTTAGAGGAAAAATCCTAAAGATTTGATAATAACTCAATAGGTCTATATTAGATCTTAGTGTTGGGCCTTCAGGTCCGGGTCTCATTTGTATTACTGTTAGATATACCAACATTTTGGAGTAACCAATATCAGCAATGGACAAGCGCATGTATAGGGATCTGTATTTTTTTTTTCAAGAAATTGAATATGGATAAATTTGTTTTCTATTTCGAGTCATATCTTTTAAATAAGTAACATTTCAGATTTTTGTAACTGCAATATATACTTAGAATTCTAAAGTTATATAGTTAGTTAATAACAATTTGTTTAGTTTTGTAAGCTCATAACCTTAAACATGTTTCTAGTTAATATTGAATCAATTTTAACAAGACAGTTTCAAAAAAATAAAAGTGACGTAAATTTAATAACTGATTTATTAACTAATATCAGTTTATCAACAGATTTATTATAAATCAATAAATCTGACAGTCCGGGATTAAATTTTTATCATAACATATATCAAACAAAGTACTTTAGCAATTTTGAACATTTTGCATTAGAAATACAATACATAGGTATGTAGACATGGTCATGGCCTCATTTGCAGGGGCTGGCAAATAGATTCTGCCTTTTCTCTACAGTAGTCACTCAAAACCAGGTAGACTGTTACCATGTTTGTCACTTCGTTTGTATTAAAAAAAAAGTGGCACCCTCTTGATGTTTATCAAGAACTTTCTTTTATGATTCTTAAATTTACTTCACTGGCTCAATGACTCTCCGAGTCTGTGTCTTCGCCTCACACTTATCTGGTAGAAAAATACTATTAATGCAAACATAATGAAATCATACATAATAAGCAGGTGTCAAACAACCACTTTGTCCTGGAGATTTAAGGATCAAAAGATATTTTGGAGGAGCTAGCAACGGGCTAGCTGGGTCTAGTTCAGTATGAACAAACTTAATCTTTTGTACTAAAATCAATCTGTAACTATTATTTCATACTAATCTCTATTGGAATTAGATAACATCGCACAGATATAAATGACATAAATATATATTAATGACATGAAATGGTATGACAAATCTGTTAACAATGTAAATACTGTACAGTATTTGTTATATTGAATTGTCAGAAGGTACTGCTTATCTGAACAGTAATAAAGTTGTAGACCATGTTCATGAAATCGTCATTTGATGATTCCGATTACACCCGGAATGATTTACTGTGTTGTGAGTGATAGTTGACCCGGAGTGATTTACTGTGTTACTGAGTGAGGTGTATGGCTGACGGGCGGTGGCACTACACCATGATGGGGTCGTCGGAGGAGAGCTGGCGGTGCAGCAGGCGCTGCGAGCGCAGCGACGAGCCCGTGCTCAGGTCGTCCGTGCTGCCGAACTCGCCGTCGTGGTCCGTCGTCGACAGCAAGTCGTCGTCCGACGTTGCTCTGAAATCAGATCCATCATTAAATTTTTCGGAAATTTTAAGAGCATTTCATGTGTAAACTTTGTATATTTTGGAACATATTACTACGGAATGGGATGGGAATGGGGTGGTTGGAAGAAAACGCAATTTCTATTTTACGTTGCAATTTAGAAATCTTCACAGACATCTATGACAACCCCGTGGGGAACAGATCGCCAAGTATCATGAACTTTTGTATAAAATATGTGAAACTAATAGCGGAAGAATGGAGAAAAATATTATATTTTCAAGCTGGTGATACACACAAACCACATAAAATAAAAATTATCTAGTTACACTCAAAAACACTGCGATCCTATTGTGAATACCCTATCTCTATATAGATCCTATTCCATATATTCTGAAAATTTTAACACTTCTTACTTCACAATATTATAGTTATTTTTCATACACGTAATACATATTTTATTTTTACATTAAGTTATATTGAAGACTTAAAAATTACTGAACATACAAAGGATTTCTGATGGGTAAATAGTGGTAGAATCAAAACATTCTTCCGGCCACATACTTAATAATATTTTTTCAACTGCAGATCTTATTATGTTTGAATAGTTTTAGTAGAATACCTACTTAATGTGCCAATAATATTCACTATGAGAATGGTAATTTTGGCCTAAAGGTCAGGTATGCCCGGCTTTAAACCCAAAAAAAAAAAACAGGAATGGCCATGTGCTCATCGCGGACTAACGTTGCTAGCTTACGAAACTGTGCACTATAATATTCCAAGCAAATTTGTATAACTTATATACATACTTATGCCTAACTTTTTGTTCAAACTGTGACCTGCAAATCGATAGCCTAGACAGTAGTGACCCTGCCTTCAAAGCTATAGGTTGCGAGATCGAATCCCATTAGGGGCATACATTTGGGTGACGAGTTTATGTATTTTTAATAGTAATTTAATTTAGTTATTTATATAAAAAGTTCAAAGTTGTAAATAGAGAAATAAATAAAACAGTGAGTATTTTGTACCTTTGATCTTCGGCATTAAAACAGCGATTAGTTCACCACTTGTCAAGGTATCCAAACATAGGCCTCGCTGGAAATAAAGATCTAAAGGACGACACTGTCTATACCTCTGCATGGGAGTTGGTCTCAAAGTGAGTGCTGCCGCTGGGGTGGTGTAGTGCGGGCGGCAGCGTACCTGATGAGCGTGGGCAGGTTGTTGGTGAGGATCTCCTTCTCCTTCTCTATCTCGCTGATGTGCCCCTCCAGCAGGCGCTGCTCGGCGCGCGGCGCTTGCGCGGCGTCGTACCTGATGAGCGTGGGCAGGTTGTTGGTGAGGATCTCCTTCTCTATCTCGCTGATGTGCCCCTCCAGCAGGCGCTGCTCGGCGCGCGGCGCTTGCGCGGCGTCGTACCTGATGAGCGTGGGCAGGTTGTTGGTGAGGATCTCCTTCTCTATCTCGCTGATGTGCCCCTCCAGCAGGCGCTGCTCGGCGCGCGGAGCTTGCGCGGCGTCGTACCTGATGAGCGTGGGCAGGTTGTTGGTGAGGATCTCCTTCTCCTTCTCTATCTCGCTGATGTGCCCCTCCAGCAGGCGCTGCTCGGCGCGCGGCGCGTGCGCGGCGGCGTACCTGATGAGCGTGGGCAGGTTGTTGGTGAGGATCTCCTTCTCCTTCTCTATCTCGCTGATGTGCCCCTCCAGCAGGCGCTGCTCGGCGCGCGGCGCGTGCGCGGCGGCGTACCTGATGAGCGTGGGCAGGTTGTTGGTGAGGATCTCCTTCTCCTTCTCTATCTCGCTGATGTGCCCCTCCAGCAGGCGCTGCTCGGCGCGCGGCGCGTGCGCGGCGGCGTACCTGATGAGCGTGGGCAGGTTGTTGGTGAGGATCTCCTTCTCCTTCTCTATCTCGCTGATGTGCCCCTCCAGCAGGCGCTGCTCGGCGCGCGGCGCGTGCGCGGCGGCGTACCTGATGAGCGTGGGCAGGTTGTTGGTGAGGATCTCCTTCTCCTTCTCTATCTCGCTGATGTGCCCCTCCAGCAGGCGCTGCTCGGCGCGCGGCGCGTGCGCGGCGGCGCGCAGCGAGCACAGCCGGTGCGACGCCGTGTGGCACGCCGTGTCCAGCGTCGCGATGTCCTGCAGCATGCCGCGCACCTGCCGCGACACGCGCACAGCTTTTGTATTCATATCAGCGTAACCCGGCATTATTCATGTCAGTCGAGTGGTTGGGTGAACGGAAATCGAGTGTGTCAAGATACCGGAATTCCAACACCAAATGGCAGGCTCGTACTAGTGGTTTTTTTAAAAGCTTGTGTACGATTTATATTGTTGGCTTGGACATAGTCGACGACGGGCTAAACCTGTCACGTTGTCACCAAAATATCTTCAGTGTTTGATGGGTCGAAAATACTTTTGTTGAAATCTCTGTCTACCTCTGTATTGGGAATGGCGTGAAGAAATTTTTAAGTGGAAATAGCCAGAAATAATTTCAGGCTATTTCCACTAAAGCATATTTTGTTCATCTAAAATTGCCGATTTTCATGGGAGTTGTCAAAAGAATCTACAGAAAAGTTTTTTTTTAGATAAATACATACATACACTGTGACAACATCACTTAAACTGCTCCGATCCCAAAGAAAGCTTAAGCACTCGTATAATTGAATTAGAAACAACTAAAACACTACAAACACCCAGACCCGAAAAAGTGTTTTCTACATTGACCGGACCGTGAATCGAACCCGGCGCACGCGGCGCTCGTCCAGCGAGGTCCAGGGTCCATCGTGGACATGGAAGAACAGAACAGAAGAAACGGCCTCACGGTGCGTATCTTGTCGACGAGGATCGCCTCGAGACAGGCGGTCTGGCGCGCGATGTCGTGCAGCGAGGCCTGCGCCGGCTGCACCTTGTGCGTGCGCAGGATGCACGGCGCGAACACGATCGCCAGCGCGTTCGGGCCCATCCTGCACAACGGCATGTCATAACTTAACGTTAATAAAAAAATATTTCACGCCATTCCCAATAGTGGGGTAGACGATGGTCTAGACAATTGAGTCCTTTCGCCAACACAGAATACCTTATGTACCATTGTACATACTATGTATCAGTGGACCAATATAAGTTTTAGGTGCAAAACACACTTAAAACATTATTCAATTTGAAATTATTATATTTTGTGTACATTGTATATCCTCAGAATACAAAAAATATTTTTCAAATAATACTAATACACAAATAAGTCTACCTGTTATGTGCTTCACCCAACGCCACCCTCGCTAAGTGGAATATCAACCTCTCCACCAGATCAAAATTTGGCTTTGGCAACTTCTTGAGTATTGTGAAAATACTTGAGACTCGTTCCTGTAACAATATACAGTGTGGTAAACAATGTAGTTAATAAAAGTCCTTATCAATATTTTTCGGCGTTGGTGTTACCACCTGATACATTGTCCCAAGCAAGCTTCGGTGGAAGGTTGATCGCAGGGATTTGAATATCGAGACCTCTATCTACCTCAGTATTTGGAGTAAGCCTACACAAATAAATATTTTTGTTCACGGGATTTTTTTTTTGAAAAACTTCACATAAGAATAATGTCATCTTCTCTTCCAGTGAATGTCGTAAGAGGCGTCAGAGACCTAAACTTCAGTATCGCAATGGCTACCGACAAATAGCGGCATATTGAGACCGAAATTAAGTAGACCAGTGAGTGCGAGGCAGTAGGGTTTATGGTGCGAGGTGTCTGGTTGATAACGACTTACAGCTCCACATAAAGACAACAGATTATACTCTGTTTAAGAGAGGATTATTACTTGCAATAAAGTAGTAAGATCGCTAAGCACATGAAGAAGCCCGTCACTCGTCCACGGAGTTCACTCAATTCTTTACCTGCGGGTCGGAGATCTCCGCGGCGAGGATGAAGTCGTCGTACAGGTCGAAGGTGAGCAGCGGCTCGGGCAGCTCGCGGAAGAAGCTCTTGAGCACGGAGGCGCGCACGTGCACCGCGTACGCCTCCAGCCGCTCCGCGCCCTCCGCCGGCCGCTCGTCCAGCAACCAGCGCAGCTCGCGCACCTGCACAGCCCGCCCGTAGCGGCAACATTACGTACACGGCTCTGCTCCCTGTAACTAGCTGAGCACCCGTCTTAATAGTGGCAACATTACGTACACGGCTCTGCTCCCTGTAACCAGCTGAGCACCCGTCTTAATAGTGGCAACATTACGTACACGGCTCTGCTCCCTGTAACTAGCTGAGCACCCGTCTCATGGAATCGGAAACAATGACGGTACCACAAGCATCCTGGACCGAAACAATGTAATAATAATAATAATCCTCAACTCCACGATCCACTTCCTGACTCCAAAAACAGTTAGCAAAAATTTCAATCTATCGGACTCGTCAAAACGAATTGTATGACTCGAAACTTGGATGAGTTTACTAGTAGCTTCTAAAATGTTCTGACTGATCAGATCTCTCTATCATCAGACTAGCTCTAACATACTAAAATACAGTAATTTTATTCAAACTAAATAAACATAGTTTCATTTTGAAACGACAGTTGAAAGTAGGTTAAAAATGACTTCTACCATTTTATTACAATGGTAGAAGTAAATTTTATCATATTACAAAACAATGTAGTAAAATAAAATTTTAATTTCAATTTAATTTTGAAACTGATTATCAGTTTGAAAATTTTTTACATTACAAAGACAAGATGTTGTCTTCACTAATCAGTAAATTATGGAGTATCATCAGTATTAATGGAGTTCAACGTCACGTATGCCTTCTTTCATTACTAATCATATAGTTGCAATACTTTCTTTCTTAATATGGCATGGTAAATCTTAACCTCGACTTAATCCTTAGCAATCAGTTCCCCGCGCTCCCAAACTTCAACTGCTTGATAAAATTACATCATTGAATTAATTGAATAAATAGGATTGATGGTCAGATTAGAATTAATAATAAATATGATTATGCCATAATAAATAACTTCATAATGCCATACCTTAGAACTAAGTCCACTCTTCCTGTACAAGCCCTCTGTGTATAAGCCGGTCATCTCGATGGTGGTGATGAGCCTGTCAATCACAATCGGTATGTTGCCCTCACCCGTCGGTAGCTCGCCGAGCGGTACACCAAACACCTGAAATGCGAATTCAATTTTTAAAATAACTGATCATTTTCGGTGGGCTAAATGAATAAGGGACATGCTAGCCTATTGGCAGAGCACCCGATTCCCACGCCGCCAATACAATTGTTTAAAAAAATAAAAAAAAAATATCTTCACGCAATTCCCAATACAGGGGTAGACAGAGGTCAAGTCTAGACAATTAAGTCCCTTTAACCCACCTTCCACCGAAGATATTTTCGGGACAACGTGACAGGTGGTGAGCCCGTCGCCGCCTTTATGTCCAAGCCAACGATGAAATTCGTACATAAGTTTTTGAAAAACTCATTGGTATTGCCACCTGGGGATCGAACTCGGATCTCTCGACTCGAAATTCCGACCACCCAACAACTTGGCTATCGTGACTTCTTAAAAGCAATTTTAAGTGCAGAATCAACTACAACTCGTCACTTATGAAATAAAAATAATAAAAAATACGTATAATTTCCGGCAACCCACACTGAAGTAACTTGGCGTGTTTCGGATTTATTCTATCTCTATCTATCTGAGCAAATCATTTAAGAAGCTTTTGCCCGATCCGATATAATCGATAATTTCGATTTCGCGATGGTAATATTATAGATTTATTGAATTTTTATGGTAGAATGGTCTAAAGTCTGTTGGTAAGCTACCAAAAGATTAAAAGATTAAATTAAATGGAGGGACTAAATTCTCGAGATATCCAACTACTCCAGTATTGGTGTGATGATAAAAATAGTTGCAAGTTAACTCACCTTTCCGCGTTTTAGAACACCGAACTGTTCCCTACCGCCTGCGTCCACCGCTCCTACTATAGACGCACTGGGTGTCATGGAGTCCTTTCTACACTGCGTCGTCACCTGTGTATAAAAAAACAATTAAATTTTTAACTGAATTTTCTCTGAACTATAACAACACTAATTTACAGTAAGGAACAAATATCTTTAGTTGTAAATACCACATTAATTACAATATACATATATAGAATTAAGAAGGGTTAACAAACATAATTTTATTAAAATCTTCATAGATTGCATGGTGCACTTTTAATATTGAAGTTTTGTTTTTTGGCCCACTACCAACTTCATTTTATTTTGGTTAAAAATTAATAAAATAAAATAACATACCTTCATGTAACATTTTTTATGAGAGGTCAGCTTGCACATTTGACAAATAAGTGACCGCTCTATAGGCCACATGAAGAAAGTCTTGCAGATCTCGCACTCAGTGGGGATGTTGATCATGCACAGAATGAATGTATGACCTTTGTACTGTATGGGTTCGTCCACCTGTGAAGAGTTATGCAATTATTGGTAGGCTGAATACATTTTAAGGGGCCATGTGTATTTTATTTTTAATTTTTATAATTATATTTATTTTATTGCTGCTTATTATTAATACAGCTATGTTTATTATTAGTACTGTACATATTATTTATTCATATATTTAATTACTTATGGTTGACTTCTTTTCTGTGGTGATGTCGTAAGAGGCAACCCCTTCAAAGGGCAATACTTGTTTATGGGGATGAATATCACAAAATTTAAAAATAAACATCAAAATTCAACAAAAATATACTAGGCTGTCTAAGGTGCGAGTAGTGTTGTATAGCGACCGCCAATTAGTATGTAAAGCAAGACGGTTACGACATATCCTCCTCCTCTCCTTGAAAGGAATATTATACATGTATCATGGAAGCGACGAAATGTAATCAATGGAGAAAGTTCATATACTTGTAAAAAGTCACGATTCCCAGTAACGAGGGAGCGATTAAGAGAAAGGGCTATTTCCTGAAGTTAATTTTTAGAAAGTTAGATAGAACATTTCTTCACTGCCTAGAAGTTGTCTACGTTAACCAAAATTTAATTTAATTAAATTACAGTTGCATTTCACTTCTAATGTCAAAGAGAGTCAGCACTTATACAAATTAAAGTTGCTTGTAGGTGGCCATGGATGGCAACCGCCACTAACCACTAATAAAGGTGAGTACAGTATTTGCGTAGTTAAATTTTCACTGATCTCTACTTTAAGCACTTACTTTTCGCTTCTTATCCTTTTTTCTCTTAGTCCTCGCTTTATCCGTCTCGTGCTGGCTCATGAATTCGTCCATAAAACCCCTGAATGCGTTCACCCCCATTGTTATGGAGAGAGTGGAGCCCTCCCTCGCGCAGACGGTCTCCATGACGTGCAGGAAGTTTCCGATAAGGTCTTTATACTTAAGCGCCGAGCCTCGCGTCTCCACGACGCTGTACGTCGCGACTAGATTGTCTTTGAACTCCCGTAAGGCGTGTTTGAATACCCTGTCGACCTGTAAGTGAAATAGGTTTTTATATAAATACTCCATTTTACTATGTGCGAAAAGAAGTTGCCGTGTGGTATTGGCGTACGTATATACCACAACCTTTCTTATGGTGAGTGATGAGCATAAGAGTCAACTAGAGATAATGACTATTAGAATTTAAGTGACAATAATATGCTTGCAGGGCATGGCGTGTAGAGGCCTAGGTCTTTCAGTGCATGACAGTGGACTGTTAAGGTGACACTTTCTGTACAAATGAAGCAAGATAATCGAAAATTTTAACATGAATATTTTACTGACCTCTGACTGTTTATCACTCTCGGATGATTCCATTTGATAAATTTTCTTTGTGATGAAATTCTGCATGGCCTGCAATTCTGTTGCATCTGATATTATTTTATCTGTCCTGTCCATAAACTCGGACGTGCCAGTCAGACTGAAATTGGAACTGACCGAACTTTTGGATTGTTCTGATAGGGAATTGTAAGCGGAGTCTTTTGTAATTCTCTTTCGATATTTGTGACGGCCTCTCGGTGATGTGGTGACAGGACTAGAACATGGCATTGTGATAACGCCCTTATTTTGTATGCATTTTGTGTGGTAAAGCTGTTTACAGTCGATACATCGCTGGCCATGAGTGATGAACGCATCGATTGCTTGGTGGCAGTATACGCACTTGTCGCCTTTTGCGAAACGCGTGCCTTTACGAAATCTGTAAATAACATTTCATAAGATTAATTTACATTTCATAAGATAAAACTAATTATTTTCAAATAACAAATTCAAGAACCCAAAAAAATTGCGAAATGCTATTGAAGTCATAGGTTCATAGGAAATTATTTGATATATTTTTGACACATTTGTTATGTTTGATATCATGTTATAAATTTAACGTGTATATCTGTGTATCTGTAATCAAATGGGGTCGAGACGGTTCTTATCTACATTTATAAGATTAAAGGTGAAGATTTTCAACTTTCCCTTTTAAATCAAGATTTAATCGGTAATGTTATTTGTTTCGGCCTTTGATCATCAGGGGTTATTTAAATCATCATATACATTCTAGGCTCTTTTCAAAAATTGTGAAGTTTAGTTAGATAATATTAAAGTAAAGCTTTCGCAAACCAAAACCTATAAGGAGCGTATATTAGCGTTTTCTGGCACTTGCAAAGGTAGTACTAAGAGTAGTACTATTAGCAAAAGTATGGATAACTCAGTAGCGGTATTGGTTTTACCTGTGTCCCGCGATGCGAAAAAGCCCGTTTGTGGTCTGTCCGATGTAGTCAGTGGAGCGCGGGTCTGCGGGCCGCAGCTCGGCTTGAAGATCCGGCCGCAGGTCCGGACGCAGGTCCGGTCGCAGGTCCGGACGTCTCTCCGGCGCGCCGGGGGCCGGGTCGGAGTTACGACGTCTCCTCGCTCCGCCCGCTTCTACTCGTGTGCTGAAAGTGAGAAAAATTGTCATAATTATGTCATATTATTTTTGCTAACAAGTTTTGTTACCTGTTTTTTAAAGGAATCTATGTTTTGAGCAAGTTTAATAGAGGTAAGGAGTTCCACAGCTTAACAGCAACAGCAGTGAAAGATTTATGATAAAAATTAAACGAACACATTGGATGTTCGAGAAAGAGGTTTTCATTAGAATGTAGAGAGAAAGGGAATGAGAGGAATAAAGAAATTGAAAACGTTCTTTCAAATAGGGTGGACTTGATATATTAAATGGGATGCAGTAAAGAGCAGAAAGAGTGTGGATGTGAGAAAGAAACAAATATAAACATTACTAATATTCCTGTTAACCGTTACAAACTAAGCCTCAATTTTGCCTGAATTGTGTGTACAATAAAACTCCGGATTTGCTCCTACAATGCTTCTATTGCAGTCCGCACCCCAACCCTGGGTGATTGACGTTTCTCGATATTATATTTTTATAAATAAATAACAAATAAATATCTTCACGCAATTCCCAATACAGGGGTAGACAGAGGTCAAGTCTAGACAATTAAGTCCCTTTGACCCACCTTCCACCGAAGATATTTTCAGGACATATTTTTATATTTTTATCTTCACGCAATATCTCATACTGGGGTAGGCCGAGTTCTAGACAATGAAGTCCTTTCGACTCACCTTTCAACGCACACAAATGTTTGCCTCTGTTGAGTTTCAAACTCACAAGTCGACAGCTTAGAAAGACAAACGACTTCCAACTAGGCTATCGGGTTGCCTTATATTTATGACATTAAATTAAAAAGTAATAAAATTAAGTATAAAAAATAGAATATAAAATAAAAGCGTATACGCACAGGTCGGGCAGCGCGGCGGGCAGCGGGCCGGGCAGCGGGCGCGGCGCGTCGGTGCGGTCCGCGTGCTCGTGCGGCAGCGCGCGCGGCGAGCGGCGCGACGCGCGCACCGGCGGCGCGGGCGCGCTCGCCGCGCCGCTCGCCGCGCCCTCCGCCGCGCGCTGCGCCACCGCGCACGCTGACAGGACAAATACACCGGTTACTCACGGCTCATGTTTCCACACATACACTGCCTCGTGGAAATTCATTCACAAGTTAGTCGTGACGTAAGAAACAACTAAGGAAAAAGACATGCAAATTACTACCGACTGCCGCGACAGACAGCGTGATAGCTATCTCGAAAATTTCTAATATTATTATATCCATTGACAGAGAGCATTGACGAGGGTAAAAAATGTCTGATACTGAAATTGCCAATACGCTTACCGAGAGTAGCAATTACGTAAATCTTCAAAATTATGAAAAGGTTAAATTTTGCAAAAAATATTAATTACAAAATTAAACAAGGAAGGCAAACAATCTTAGTGAATAACAAATAAATTGTTAATATTATAAAGCAAACTTACCATAATAATAAAATATTAATTTTACGCAGAAATCCCAATAACCCAGAATTAACAGTGTTACTAGGATTGCTAAACAGTAGATGGTACATTTGTCTTTTTCCGAATTGACAAGAACACACGATTTGCGGGTCATCTCACACAAACTAAACCACGAATGACTAATGAGACAAAATAAATAGTAAAAATATCAGGTAATTACTGTAATGGTTTCAGTTAATTAAAGAATAGACCTACGCATTATTTGTGTAAATACTTTGTTTTCATTTACGTTAGTATTTCTTAATCCTTTCTCAAAACAAATATGTTTTGTCTATATGACAGCAATTAAGTTTCACTTTGTATGTGCAGCTCATTTAGTAAAACTTATTAATGATTGATTATTTAAGGACTAAAAAAATTTAATGAGTTGTGACTCTAATACAGACCTGTTGTCGATTAAATTTTCTATAAACTTATCTATCTAGTTTACGAGGATATGAGTTTTTTTTTATTGTCGTCCAGATATCAAGACACAAACTTACTTATTTTAAAATAAAAAAATACATGCATTGAATCATTGAGAAATAACCAAAAGGAAAAATTGCTTGAAATAATATGTAACTTTATACTTTCTTCCTCTGATGTTATGGCTCAATAAAATGAAGCAGATTGTATAAGGCCAATGAGACGAGATAAACAATGTAAATAAGCAGAACGTAGCTGAGTTACATTGCGATAGCGAGCGATTGTTATGTCTGTCCTTATCACTCGTTCGCGGTAGTAGCGTGTGATGAATTTAACAGTGGAAGAGCCACGCATCAGCTTTTGTTGTTGCATGAATGGGCCGGCTCGACCGGGGAAGTAGAAGTCTAACAAACTGCTGTGTTTCGTCTGGTGAGTGCAACCGGAGGCCACAAACACCTCGCCCCAATTCTGGAGGGACCTCTTAGGCTGGCAACGCATCTGCTATGCCTTTGGTATTGCCGATGTTCATAGGCGGCGGTAATAACATACCGTCACCTGAGCCACCTGCCAAAAGTTGGTGGACAGCTGTCGTTGCGTGTTTCTTGGTACAGGAAAGTAATCAGTAGTGCAGTTGTCAACATTTGGTCGGCTAATTTGTGAACAAGTTCATTCCTGTTTGTATTGCAACATTCTTTATTTATTACTTATATACTTTCTTATTTATTTCTTGTTCACCTAGCTATATACAGAATATATTTTATGAGTGATTTATTTTTTCCAGAGATGTACCTGCATCAGAATTGGGCTCCTGCGAGCAATTCGATTGATTGGCGTTTTCCCTCGGGGACCGACGGACTGGAGGTAAGCTCAGCAGACTAGAAAGGCTACGTTGATACATTTGTGGTGATGTGCGCCTGTAAATAATTATATAAAAAATACTGTTATACTATACGGCCGGCCATGATGGCAATAAATAGAATTATTAGGTACATTTCTCTTCTAACAAAACGAAAGAGATAAGCTTCAATTCGATATCGATATTTAGCAATTGTTACAGTTTATGACCTTTGGTGCCAGGTGGCGACAATACTAGAAACTTGTACATATCTAGTTAATATTATTTTTTCTCTGTTTGTTTTTGTAATTAAAAAGTCTATAACTTTCAAATCTTCGGCATTAATAGCTGCATCACAGTAAATACTACTGCAGCTGTTTTCATCGTACTTTTCATTTTTACCGAAGACATTTTTTGACACAACTTGACAGATGGTGAGCCTGTCGCCATTTATTTGACCAAGCCAATGATACAAATTGTACATAAGCTTTGAAAAAAAAACCATTGGTTCGAGCCTACCCTCTGGGGATCGAAATCGGGTCTCTCGACTCAATTTTCGATCACCCAGCCCCACTCGCCTATCCTAACTGTTTCATATATAGTAGTAGTAGTACAACATAATATACCTGGCATTGGTTAAGTTTACATCCTCGCCGTCCGTTTGATTCCAGTCACTTACTTTACGTAGATACTCTTCGCTACTGCTTGCTAAAGATTCGGCCAATTCACGCTCTCGTTTCTGCAATTTAAAAAAATAAATAAAAATAAGGCGGAAAAGATATAGTGCATAGAGTTAAAGAATAAGGTGCTAACATAAAAGAAGACACTTGGATGGGTATTTCCAAAAAACCGACAGTTATTTTTTTAAAAGAAAAATTGTGAGACGAAATTTTATAATACTGTATTACTGGCCAATCATTTGTAGTTTGTTTAATTTGTAATTCACGACAGACAACCTTCACGGCACATCTGTATTTTCTCGCGATGAATCCTAAACCACCTTTACGTGCCTTAGAGTGAACATTATTAACATTTAACACCGGCACACATTGGTTTTCATGGTGTCGCCAGCTCGCACGTGTCGGGTTCAATGTAGAAAGGGTCCAAAGAATACATAGACCCATATGGAGAAAACTTCCTTTTCCACATTGTCACGGGTCTGGGTGTTTGTGGTAACTTGGTTGTTACTCATTCCATTACGAAAGTGATTTAGCTTGGATGATACAATGCAATGTTTGTGATGTTGTCCCTGTCCTATGTATTTACCTATTTGATTACTTTTATTATAATGGGAAAGAATGCTGATATGTTATCAACCCCTATTGCTTATTAAAATATTTATATGTAAGTTGTTCAGTTACTATTTAGAACCAATTCGACAAAAACTACAAATGTACTCGAAACGGATTCTGAGGCACTGACATTTACCTTATTTCTTTCTGTGATGATGTAATCTCTATCTAGCTTCAACCAAAGCAATTCATTGGCCAAATCATCAGCAGTGATTTTATTTGGTACTGCCACTCCACTCTGGTATTTCGTTGTATTGTTAACATTCCAACTTTCATCTGGTGACGACTCATTGGCTTCTTGATTGATGAGGCTAAAAATATTGAAAATTAATGAGTTTTAAAACATAATAGAACGTAGATTTGTGCAGTGGCAATTTGGGGAAATGAGATAGCATGGACTAAGAGTTGATTTTAGTGAACAAAGATAGCGTAACACTTCTTCAAATGCAAAACCAAGTATATACAGATCCATCATATGAAGCTGCTTCAAAGGGGATGTTAGCTACTAGGATGTCAGAAATAAACTTAATAACTTATAAAAGCATAAAATATCGAATCGTTACGTTTAGTTGTCGTATTACGAGAGATAGGAAATATATTTAGAAAATATCCGCCTTACCTTGAACTGGAATGCTTTAGTGGCAATTCATTGACATTCTGCGTTTTTGAAACTCTCTTCTTTTGATTCTTAGCAATTATGCTTTCCAGGTCATGTTTGTTTTCCCAACTGAGAAAAGATAAGATTATTTTAGATGTAATTTCACAGAGTACATATAAATATTATGTAAAACAAATTGTAATTTACAAATGTATTATGTCTACCCTATTCAGATTATGAGACAGCCAATAGTAGTGTCCTAGTGATTGTGGTGTTTCCTTTAGATCGAAGGACCCGGGTGACCTGAACACGTATTTTGATTCATGTAGTAATAAATACACAATAAATTAATTTCTGGACTCGATCCCAACACTGGGGTAGACAGAGGTCTAGACAATGAAGTCCTTTCGATTCACCATTTTTTGGGACAACGTGACAGGTGGTGAGCCCGGCGCCGTGTTTATGTCCAAGCAATGATATAAATCGTAGATAAGAGTTTGAAAAAACCCATTGGTGCGAGCATACCTACTGATAACACGGCTTGGGTCTTTTGACTCGAATTCCGATAACCCAACTAATCGGCTATCGTAATTGTTTTCCCCAGTCCCAGCCCAAAGATTGCAGAAAAATGAGATCCTAAGGTATCAGCATCCTTCTACCGCCGCATTGTGCAGGTCCTCACTTCACCATCTGGCGAGATTCTTTATTTCATAACGATCCCTATTTCAATGAGATTGCAGCAATGTACACTTGATTAAATTTACAGATTGCATGAAAAAACGGGAAAAAAACAAGATCTCAACCTGTTCCCAATAGTTAAGTTTAATCTGTTCAACCCACTTTTCAACATAGCTTTTTTCGATCGAGCTCAAATCTTCTGATTAGTATTCAGATCATCCAACAAAGAAAAAAAAATAGCAAATATTTCAATCCCATAGATCACATAAAGACTACATAATATGTCATTTTATAGTCAGTATCACAATATAAAAATACATACCTAGCAACTGGCAGAGAGTATGTGGCTCGCAATGCTCTGCCACTTGCAGAACCATCGAAAAGTTCGTCCCTAAAAATAAAGTAATATAACATATGAATAAACTTAAACAGGCGCGCAAGACACATCTCTGTCGCCAATAAGAAAGACCAACCCATTTTTTACCGACGCTTATTTGGAACAACGTGACAGGTGGTCACGATAGCCAAGTGGTTGGGTGTGGGTGATAGTTGAGTCAAAAAACCCGAGTTTGATCCCCAGGTGGCAGGCTCGTACCAAAGGGTTTTTCAAAAACCTATGTACGAATTATATCTTTGGCCTGGATAAAGACGGTGACGGGCTCACCACCTGTCACGTTGTCCCGAAAATATCTTCGGTGGAAGGTGGGTCGAAGGGACTTAATTGTCTAGACTAGACCTCTGTCTACCCCTGTATTGGGAATTGCGTGTGACAGGTGGTGATATATTAATATCCAAGCTAATGGTAGAATATATTTATACAAACTATAAAAGTATATGACTCGAGTACAAATATTCATATTATTATTCATCATACAAATGTTTGTTCTTAGTGGGATCCGAACCCGCAACCCTTAGCTATCATCTCGGCTATCGGGCCATTGGTATTATTTTATATATATATATATATATATATATATATATATATATATATATATATATATATAAATATATATATATATATATATATATATATATATATATATATATATATATATATATATATAAATATATATAAATATATATATATATATATATATATATATGTGTTAATTTTAGTAGGTATATGTATGTGGTATCATATCACATATTTGACAAGATTTTCTTTTCCAAGATAATTGTCACACCATCTGTTATGAACAAGGCTTTTTCCTTAGTCAACCTCTCACATGCAAAGAAGTAGCCCGGTTTTGTATACACGGTAGCTTATGTAAGACAATTAGCTTGCAGTGCATAAACTTGTACACATTCTAAAATACTCACAGTTTAAGCTCCATAATGTTTTTAAGCACAAGAAGGCTCTTGTCGTACTCCGGCGACGAGGTGTACTCCTCGGGCAATGTGGCCGCCTTACTGTCATGCTGTCAACACAGATATTCAACACAACACTGTATACACGTGTGTTTTATGGCAGCATTCCACGGCTTAGGTGCTGTAGTTTATCACACAGGATGTTAGTGGTATGAAATTGTTATATGTATATTTATATGATTGCAATGTATGGATTTTTTTAGTGACTATAATTATATAAGCTATTCTCTTAATATAATTACTTAATACATAATGACTGAAATTAAAGAATGAAAGAAAAACAAAAACTAATGTTTTTGTTAATGAATGTGAATGTAACAACACAATTAAAACAAATAAAAACGCAAATGTGGCGATTTTGGCAAATCCTACGTATGGGACAGGTCGTACCAGTCAATAAATCACAATTAATTGTGGTGGGTTGAGTTGGTGTTGAGTATTTGTGGTACCTTCGCCGTTTCCGATTCCAAAATGCAAGTTCATAAGCATCTTCCTCTGTGACCAGAGTAAAGTATGTGATGTTGTACCTATCTATATATGTATTTATTAATTTAAAAAATAAGCGTTAAAAAAATTAATTACTATAATGCCAATAATCTCGTTATAGGTTATGGAGTATGCAGCATACACAATTAGTTACTTATAAATTCCACTCCAATATACAGGGAAAGATATTAACACTGTGTACAATACAAGACAATTTGACACAGTGATGCACGCATAGCTGCACGCAGACACGCAGACGCACTGACCTGTCGTGGCGCGTGGGGGGCGGGTCCGGGGGCGGGCGCGGGGGCGGGGCCGGGGGCGGGGCGGTGCAGACGCAGCTGCGGGACCCGCCTGCGCAGCAGCAGGCCGCGCGCGTGCGCCTGGAACTGCACGAGCGCGCGCCGCAGCCGCAGGTAGCGGCGGCGCGCGCGGCTGCCGCGGAACCACGCCTGCACGCGCACCGCCGCCTCCTGCCGCGCGGCCAGCCACTGCCTGCCGGGCGTTACATTTGGTGTCAACTCTTACTTCTGAACTCAATCTTTTTTTTTTACAATAATAATGTTACTACTAGTAACTAAACTAAACCAGCCTGTATCTTAAATATTAACCTCTTCCTGGTGATTGATAAGATAAAGTATTAAAAATGAAATAACTGAATCTTACAGCCTATTGATCCCAATCTTACAATCCAATACAGTTAGGCCTGACTTGCAGGGTTTGGCACAATTGCCAATAAAACTAGCACACACCTGCCGAGCGTAATGTTTTCCTTTTTTTCTCCATTCTTTCCTCACTTTTTAGGATCCTTACGCCGGCAAACTACTAGCATGTAGTAGTGGCCACTACTACACTGGCCGCTACTATAGTACATTTCCATAAGGTCAATATTCAAAAAATTCTCTATTCTCAATTACATTGAATTGCGTAAATTAGTGAGTCTGGGATCATCACCTTGCTAAACTCCTGCAACACTATCTCAGATACAAAAGAAAGGCAGCGAGGTATAACATAGTTAATTTCACAGATTTATAAGGAAAAGAATAAAGCATTCAAATTGGCAGCCTCAGGTCACTTAACCTTTTAAGTCAGGCCATCCTTTCAGTTCTTTTTTCAATTGTTTTTATCTACAGAGAAAACTCCTAAGCGGGGAAGAATACTACTATACTATCAAGACCAACATTTGTTTCAGAATTCTGCCTTACGAATCATTACTTGGGCAACCAAGCTATAATACATTATAAAAGGTATTGTTTTAAGTATTTTTGGATGGAAAGGAATTTGCTCAACATATCCCCTTTTAATTTCTATACAAATTGAAATTTTTATAATAGTTTATGAAGCATGAATTTATATGTATACAATGGGCACATTTAAAGTAATGAGAGAGTCATACCTGCAATATCTTTGTATAACGACGGAGGCGCGGCGCAACGCGAGGAAGCGACGTCTCTCCAGAACAGCCCGATGCCAGCGCTGGATCGTGATGATTGACGCCATGATTTGTTGATGGAGCCGATACTCAAGCTTTCGCTGCTCGCTTTCTCTCATGAAAATTTTTGTCGCACCTGAAATATTCATGGTAAATATTCTTTATATTTTATATACTGCATTTAAGTCATTCAGGTTTGCATTAGGTTTGGTCGCTTGAATTACTAATGAATGCTTTCTAATGGCAATATTTTAATTGGTTTTTTTCTGAAATACGTGAATGCAATTTTTTATTAATTTTGAAGCATGTAAGTCAAGCTAGACTTTTTGTTATTAAATTCAAACTTCGACGAATTCCAACACTGTCAGTTAATTTTTTAAATTCCTCATTAATTGAATAATGTGCTATTGGTCTAAAATATATCTTGAATATTTCTGTAGAAAATATAGCTTGAAATTATTTAAATTGATTAAATGAAGTTTTGAATATGTTGTTCGATACCATCTGTTCAGCTAGTGAATATCACTTTAGGTATACAAAAGCAATGAAATCCAAGCCCACTGCCGTAATAAAGCCTATCTCGTAAAGATTTATTATTTGATTAAAGAAAATTCTTCCTTATAGTATAAATAATCTTTATAGTAAATAAATAAAATATCTTCATGCAATTCCCAATGCAGGGGTAGACAGAGGTCTAGTCTAGACAATTAAGTCCCATTGACCCACCTTCCACCGAAGACATTTTCGGTACAACGTGACAGGTGGTGAGCCCGTCGCCCTCTTTACGTCAAAGCCAACGATACAATTCGTACATAAATGATAAATTCAAAACTTCAATTCCACTAAGCAAACTCACCGACTTGATAGTTGTCTCTGTCCAAATTGAGCGTGGCGAGGAAGTGCCTGACGTCTGACTGGGAGCTGAGCAGGCCCTTGGGCAGCAGTATCCTGTACAGCTGTATGAACTCCTCGTAGGTGAGCCGCACGTTGTAGCCGGCCTGCCGTATGCGCACCGTCTCCAGCATGCCCGTGTAGCGCAGCTGCCGCTGCACAGTGTCCTCGTCGAACACGTTCGCTATTTTGTCGCCGTTCGACTTTATGCATCTGCGGTCACAATTATTTATTTATTATTATTATTAGAGACTTTATTAACGAAATAAATACATATATAACGGCATGTAAGAGTTCATAGAATAAAGAGATTTGTCGTTATTGCCATGCTTGGCACGTGGACTGGTGACCGCATTATCGGAACCCATTGCATTACTATAGATACTGCAAAATTCAGCAGACCGGTCAGGGGCAGCTGCGTCTAAAGTGTATGGTGTCTTGTCTGCAATCGTCAATCCGCTTGATAGGACGTTGTGTGTATGGTATGTATTCTAATACCGTCACTGCGGTAACCAATTATTCTAACAAATTAACTCTTGATATCAAAATATAACCATGATGGTAGTGTGGAATATTAGTTTTTTTAACAATATTAACATTTTTACAGTTTAGACTCTCACAATTACTTTAATGAACTCACAATTACTTAGATGAACTCACAATTACTTTAATTAAAATAAATGAACTAACCTTATAAAGAAAGGATTTGCTTGATTCAAAGTCTCCATTAAAGCTGCTAACGAGTGTTGGAATTGAGCGGCAACAGTCAAGGGCTGTTTCCTTTTACCGGCCGGCGCTGCGGTTCGTCCCGCCAGAGTCTTCACACTTTGAAGGTTTTTCAAGCCCTTCTTTGCCCTTTCTCTAGGCCTGAACGACTTATTCTTCCTGTCAAACCCACATTGTAAATTCAAAATAATATTAGTGTTATTAAGCCCAACCACCAAATTTTTTTGTAAGATATTACCATGCATTTGAAAAAAGATAGTTATGACTATATATATACAGAATTAAATTTGAACGCTCTGTTTAAAACTACTGCTGCAAAATAACCAAAGAATATACAGTAAGCTATATTTGAATAAATAGTTTCTAATAAGCCCACTAAGTCACGTAAATACTGCATTTCCTGCTGACAATACTTAATTAAAAAAATTACACTATTTATTTTTACAATCATCAATAAATTATCTCAAGTAAATTATAAAAATTGTACAAATATACACCATTATTTAAATAGGCCTGTTCACATTCTCAATTATATGTCAATTATATTCAATTATGCAGTATTAATTTGCGTGATAATTGAAGACAGAAAAAAATATGTATGCTATGAGGCAGTCATAGCATACAGAATTAAATAAATTAAATAATCGACATCAAGAATGTGAAATCGAATGCTACATTGTAAAAGTGTATAACTAAGCAGTTACCCCCACTAACAGAAACATAACGAATTATTCACAAAAGAGAAACGAGGAAAATTAAAACCAAAAGCCAACACCATAATAAAAGAGATAGGAGTGAAACCGCTACCGGAAGATGGAGGTTCATCAAACAAAATTAAATAAATAATTAGATCATTAATAAAAATTAATAGGTGTTTAAATTAAAATAACAAGGACTCCGACGGACAACACGAAATCCGGCAGCGTCAAGTATAATCTGCAGTATTTCATACTTATGAACAGTTCGACTGTGAGGCCACCAGAAGGACAGCTATTAGAAACAATAGAGTTGATCTCATTTCTTTGTATAGCTCTGTCCCTTTAATTATGCCACTGTTTATGTATATTGATTTGTAACATAATGTTTCTTTAAAGATTTTTTTTCCATACTAATATTTCCGGACCGTGAAATTCATATTTCGAAATCAAATGTGTGAACGGGAAGGTTTCGGTAAGACCGTAGTGCGATGTGCGTATTTTTGTTTGATGAAGACAGCAGTGCGAGACAGAGACAGAGCAGGCCGTATATGAGCGTCGCACGTACAGTACGATCTGGCTGGCGCGCTGCATGACGTCGGTGTCGTCGAACTCGCGCTCCACTCGGCGCGTACGCGTTTCGGCGATCCTGTAATTTTTTGTCCCCTTCCCTCCAACGCGCGTCCCGCTCGCCGTATCCGAACGCTGCTTACTATCGTTGCACGTCCGAACGGGCGTTTCGCGCGCTTTACACGCCCCTCTGTGTGGCGTCCTTCACGGTTTTAACGTCGGGTGAGAAAGGAAATTAGGATTATAAATTAATGTAACAGAGAATAAAAAAATAATAATTAAATAAAAACTAAAACCGATTAGTGTGCCGCATGTGACACGCATGCATAATATGTGTTTGCCACCGTTACATTAATCAGTTGTGACTAATAGTTAAAATGTAGAGTTGGAATGACTAAATAGCGAAATGTTTAAGTTTACAAGACTGTGTTTAGATAACGATGACGCAGGAAATACTTTACCGTTTAAAAACACGTAGGTATCTAAAATTTTTCTAGTCCTATCCATATATGTGTAGAGCAAATGTGTAAAGGTCGTTTACATTTAAGATAGTTTTTATTAAATTATAAAAGGCCGAGCTCTTGAATGTTAATAGTTAAAAAAAATTACTCAAAGTGTTACCAAAACTCTAGTTAAATACAATTTATATTATCCTACAGCATCTGTCTTGAAAGCAAAACCGTTGTTGTACACACAATTTAGTACCTATACGTCCGATGAGTCTATCCAATCACAGTCTTGTACAGTCAACCAAATAGTAGTGTCATAGGTTGATTGAAGTAGAACATCAATATCCATGCGATAAGTGCACATAGAACGAATAGGCATGCCGTAAACTGGCTGACTTACGCAATGCGGTTGATTGCAAGATTGATTGACGATACTGTCACCAGTTGGCTGAGCAACAAGACATATCATTACATCACATAACGTTATTAGCTGAAGCACAATAGATATATGTAGCGTTACCTACTACATACAAAAAGTTCATACATCATTATTGTATAGTTTTGAATACATAGTGCTTACAAACTAACATTGGTTATTCACTGCAATAGATTTTCATACATTAAGATAAATATTTGTTCAATGAATAAGGTTCTGCCTTACTTTTTAAAACATTCTGGACACTATTACATAACATTTACAATGAAGACTCCGAAGTAAATTTACCTTATGATGTTGTCATTGACCGACTGAATAGAGGGACGTGGAACCCTTGACGCACCGTCTACTCTCTGAACCCGATGCCTTCTGCCCGCTTCTAAGAATGCAAAATAGCCTCTGAAAAATGAATAAAAAATCTTAAAATATCAGATAGTAATATATAAAAAAAATAATTAGATTTTTAATTAAAACAGTATAAATTTTAGTTATTTGAGTATATTTTAGGTAAACATGTCGAAAAATTAGTATTTTATTACTAAATTCATCAGACTGATGACAAAACAGAATAGACGGCAGCAGTGTCTAAGGTACTACGATCGCCAATCCGCTTGCCAAGCGTAGCGATTATGGCGACCCTCCCATACGGGAGAGGCATATCGTGCGGTGAAGGTAAAGGATTGTAGTTACTTATAAATTTTAAATGGGCCTATGCATTAAACTTAATCGAAATAATACATGTAAAACACATTCTATCTTATCTCATCGATGATAACACTCCAAATTACAAGTGTTTGTAATTAATAAAACTTAAGTTTGGCTCATATGTAAAATGTATACACAATTAATGAATAAAATTTCACGAAATGAAAACATTAATAAATAAAAGATGAATTACCTGAAAAATGCACGCACTATTGCCCATCTAAACACAGCCACTGGATCTACACCCACGAGCTCCCTCACAAAAGCAAGAGACGAGTTTTTCAACACGCTCACAATGTCTTGTCTCATTAAGTCTAAATTCTTCTCGCGCATCGCTGTTACCTTTTAAAACAATATTTATTCTCTATTAAATATAAATGACATACAATGTTTTTATCACAAATAAAACTTCTTACTCAAAACCTCTTTTATTCTCATATTTAATAACGAACAGAACACCTTCATACCTGATACTTCACTCTGCCGGCGTAGTGGCGGACTACGAATGCGGGCTCCCTCCTCTGTGGCTTCTCGTAGAACGGGTTGTCTTCGTGAACCGAGTTAAATTTTTGTAACAATGTTTCATTTGTGGCCCACGGGAAGCTGAAAAGTTTACCCAGAACCGGTTACTTGATGCTGCCTTGCTTTGTTAAGCTTTGAGATGTTTTTTCCAAATCTACATTTCGAAAAAAGATCTCAAGGGTGATGATTATTAAGATGACTCTAGTTAAATACAAATTATATTATCCTACAGCATCTGTCTTGAAAGCAAAACCGTTGTTGTACACACAATTTAGTACCTATACGTCCGATGAGTCTATCCAATCACAGTCTTGTACAGTCAACCAAATAGTAGTGTCATAGGTTGATTGAAGTAGAACATCAATATCCATGCGATAAGTGCACATAGAACGAATAGGCATGCCGTAAACTGGCTGACTTACGCAATGCGGTTGATTGCAAGATTGATTGACGATACTGTCACCAGTTGGCTGAGCAACAAGACATATCATTACATCACATAACGTTATTAGCTGAAGCACAATAGATATATGTAGCGTTACCTACTACATACAAAAAGTTCATACATCATTAATGTATAGTTTTGAATACATAGTGCTTACAAACTAACATTGGTTATTCACTGCAATAGATTTTCATACATTAAGATAAATATTTGTTCAATGAATAAGGTTCTGCCTTACTTTTTAAAACATTCTGGACACTATTACATAACATTTACAATGAAGACCCCGAAGTAAATTTACCTTATGATGTTGTCATTGACCGACTGAATAGAGGGACGTGGAACCCTTGACGCACCGTCTACTCTCTGAACCCGATGCCTTCTGCCCGCTTCTAAGAATGCAAAATAGCCTCTGAAAAATGAATAAAAAATCTTAAAATATCAGATAGTAATATATAAAAAAAATAATTAGATTTTTAATTAAAACAGTATAAATTTTAGTTATTTGAGTATATTTTAGGTAAACATCTCGAAAAATTTGTATTTTATTACTAAATTCATCAGATTGATGACAAAACAGAATAGACGGCAGCAGTGTCTAAGGTACTGCGATCGCCAATCCGCTTGCCAAGCGTAGCGATTATGGCGACCCTCCCATACGGGAGAGGCATATCGTGCGGTGAAGGTAAAGGATTGTAGTTACTTATAAATTTTAAATGGGCCTATGCATTAAACTTAATCGAAATAATACATGTAAAACACATTCTATCTTATCTCATCGATGATAACACTCCAAATTACAAGTGTTTGTAATTAATAAAACTTAAGTTTGGCTCATATGTAAAATGTATACACAATTAATGAATAAAAATCTTAAAATATCAGATAGTAATATATAAAAAAATAATTAGATTTTTAATTAAAACAGTATAAATTTTAGTTATTTGAGTATATTTTAGGTAAACATGTCGAAAAATTTGTATTTTATTACTAAATTCATCAGATTGATGACAAAACAGAATAGACGGCAGCAGTGTCTAAGGTACTACGATCGCCAATCCGCTTGCCAAGCGTAGCGATTATGGCGACCCTCCCATACGGGAGAGGCATATCGTGCGGTGAAGGTAAAGGATTGTAGTTACTTATAAATTTTAAATGGGCCTATGCATAAAACTTAATCGAAATAATACATGTAAAACACATTCTATCTTATCTCATCGATGATAACACTCCAAATTACAAGTGTTTGTAATTAATAAAACTTAAGTTTGGCTCATATGTAAAATGTATACACAATTAATGAATAAAAATCTTAAAATATCAGATAGTAATATATAAAAAAATAATTAGATTTTTAATTAAAACAGTATAAATTTTAGTTATTTGAGTATATTTTAGGTAAACATCTCGAAAAATTTGTATTTTATTACTAAATTCATCAGATTGATGACAAAACAGAATAGACGGCAGCAGTGTCTAAGGTACTGCGATCGCCAATCCGCTTGCCAAGCGTAGCGATTATGGCGACCCTCCCATACGGGAGAGGCATATCGTGCGGTGAAGGTAAAGGATTGTAGTTACTTATAAATTTTAAATGGGCCTATGCATTAAACTTAATCGAAATAATACATGTAAAACACATTCTATCTTATCTCATCGATGATAACACTCCAAATTACAAGTGTTTGTAATTAATAAAACTTAAGTTTGGCTCATATGTAAAATGTATACACAATTAATGAATAAAAATCTTAAAATATCAGATAGTAATATATAAAAAAATAATTAGATTTTTAATTAAAACAGTATAAATTTTAGTTATTTGAGTATATTTTAGGTAAACATCTCGAAAAATTTGTATTTTATTACTAAATTCATCAGATTGATGACAAAACAGAATAGACGGCAGCAGTGTCTAAGGTACTGCGATCGCCAATCCGCTTGCCAAGCGTAGCGATTATGGCGACCCTCCCATACGGGAGAGGCATATCGTGCGGTGAAGGTAAAGGATTGTAGTTACTTATAAATTTTAAATGGGCCTATGCATTAAACTTAATCGAAATAATACATGTAAAACACATTCTATCTTATCTCATCGATGATAACACTCCAAATTACAAGTGTTTGTAATTAATAAAACTTAAGTTTGGCTCATATGTAAAATGTATACACAATTAATGAATAAAATTTCACGAAATGAAAACATTAATAAAAAAAAGATGAATTACCTGAAAAATGCACGCACTATTGCCCATCTAAACACAGCCACTGGATCTACACCCACGAGCTCCTCACAAAAGCAAGAGACGAGTTTTCAACACGCTCACAATGTCTTGTCTCATTAAGTCTAAATTCTTCTCGCGCATCGCTGTTACCTTTTAAAACAATATTTATTCTCTATTAAATATAAATGACATACAATGTTTTTATCACAAATAAAACCTTCTTACTCAAAACCTCTTTTATTCTCATATTTAATAACGGACCGAAGTCCTCAAAGCCGAATATGTCCAGAACGCCTGCGGCAATAGAAAATGAATGTTGTAATGAGATTTGGTTTTCAAATAATGCAGCAATATGCAGTGTGTTTGACAGTTCCTGACGATTGTGTCGCCATGTTTTGACAACTTTCATATAATTGAGGTAGTTGTCAAATACGTATGAGATATTGTAGTATCTAAAGGTACAGTCGCATAAAGATACACTCCTTACCTTTTAACTACTCATGCTAAATTTAGATGTTTGGATTAGTATAGTCTTTGGCTGGGGCATACACAGATTTCTTATAATACAAATCATGCAGTGTTGTAACAAGTTGTTAGATATAGATGGCTATGGACTTTGCTATTGTGTTAAATAATTTGGCACATAAATAAAACAATGGTCACAGAATAATATAACAAAATATGCTATAGATTTTTATTACAATTAAAATAAATAAGCAAATAAATATCTTCACGTCATTCCCAATACAGGGGTAGACAGAGGTCTATTCTAGACAATTAAGTCCCTTTGACCCACCTTCCATCGAAGATAGTTTTGGGACAACGTGACAGGTGGTGAGCCCGTCTTTATGTGCAAGCCAACGATACATAAGTTTTTGAAAAACCCATTGGTACGAGCCTGCCACATGGGAATCAAACTCGGGTCTCTTGACTCCAATAACCAACTGCTCGGCTGAAAGTCATGGTGACTTTTTCTAAAGTAGATAAAATGTATAGAAGTTAGCAATATATTAAAATAATATAGTAGAACCTAAGTATTAAAACACATTTATGCAAAATATTAGCTAAGTGATGTTGTAAGGGAGAAGCTTTGAAAGTGGCATTATGTATCAATAAATGACAGAGTAAACATCAGAAAAAATTCTATATAAAAATTATGTTAAAATCATATAGGCATTTATTATTACTACTTACTTGCACTGGTCATCCAAAACACACAACAGCCCACTCGGCTTCCCCTCAATGAGCTGTAGGCAGCCGGTGTTATCGGAGAAACCAATATCTGTCCACCGTATGCCTTCACGTCTGTACTCCTCCTGCTCATACTTGAACACATGCTGGTTGAAATAGTACTGAAGGTGCTCGTTGGCGTAGTTGATGCACAACTGCTCAAAACTGTTGTTCGGACCGAAGTCCTCAAAGCCGAATATGTCCAGAACGCCTGCGGCAATAGAAAATGAATGTTGTAATGAGATTTGGTTTTCAAATAATGCAGCAATATGCAGTGTGTTTGACAGTTCCTGACGATTGTGTCGCCATGTTTTGACAACTTTCATATAATTGAGGTAGTTGTCAAATACGTATGAGATATTGTAGTATCTAAAGGTACAGTCGCATAAAGATACACTCCCTTACCTTTTAACTACTCATGCTAAATTTAGATGTTTGGATTAGTATAGTCTTTGGCTGGGGCATACATAGATTTCTTATAATACAAATCATGCAGTGTTGTAACAAGTTGTTAGATATAGATGGCTATGGACTTTGCTATTGTGTTAAATAATTTGGCACATAAATAAAACAATGGTCACAGAATAATATAACAAAATATGCTATAGATTTTTTATTACAATTAAAATAAATAAGCAAATAAATATCTTCACGCAATTCCTAATACAGAGGTAGACAGAGGTCCAGTGTAGAAAATTATGACCCTTTGACCCATCTTCCATCGAAGATAGTTTTGGGACAACGTGACAGGTGGTGAGCCCGTCTTTATGTGCAAGCCAACGATACATAAGTTTTTGAAATTCCCATTGGTACGAGCCTGCCACTTGGGGATTAAACTCGGGTCTCTTGACTCGAAAATCCGACCACTCAACCTCTCGGCATTCGTGACTTTTTATTTTATTGAATGAAACAGACATTGCATTCGCTACCCTTTTTTTATCCTTTTTTACCCAGCAGAAGAAACTGACGGCCGAGGATATGTACATGATGATTATCCAGATATAGATATCCTATAGATATCCAGAAACTGCCGTTTTTCATAAGTTACAAATGAACGACAACAGTGGCTAGCTAGTAAAAACTAGCAATTCAACACATTCTTTTCTTACTCTCAAAACTTATACCTACCTATACTATGTCCTTGATGTTCCCTCAATGTGTCCTTTTTTGAGAGCAGAGCATGGTTGACTTGCATCACTATCCAGTCAAACAGAGCACCATAGAGACACTTCGCCATCGCGTCCCGCGTTGCTATTGCCTCTGGTAATCTGTTGTTAATTTTAATGTAAATTATTAACAAAAAAAATATCTTCACGCCATACCCAATAGGCAGAGGTCTAGACAACTAAGTCCTTTCGATTCACCTTTCACTGAGAGAAGATTTTTTGGGACAACATGGCAGGTGCTGAGCGTGTCGCCTTCTTTATATCCAAGCCAACAATATAATCCATACATAAGTTTATAATCATTGGTACGAGCCTGCCACCTGAGCATCTAGTCTTATGACTTGATGCCAGATCACCCAACCACTCAGCTATCGTGACTAGTAATTAATTGAGATACAAATTTTTATTGCTTACAGGGGAATACATATTGACCCTTAGAACTCCTAAATAAAAAAATAAATAAATATCCATTCGTACAAGCCTGCCACTTGGTGATTCAACTCGGGTCTCTTGACTCGAAAATCCGACCACTCAACCTCTCGGCATTCGTGACTTTTTATTTTATTGAATGAAACAGACATTGCATTCGCTACCCTTTTTTTATCCTTTTTTACCCAGCAGAAGAAACTGACGGCCGAGGATATGTACATGATGATTATCCAGATATAGATATCCTATAGATATCCAGAAACTACCGTTTTTCATAAGTTACAAATGAACGACAACAGTGGCTAGCTAGTAAAAACTAGCAATTCAACACATTCTTTTCTTACTCTCAAAACTTATACCTACCTATACTATGTCCTTGATGTTCCCTCAATGTGTCCTTTTTTGAGAGCAGAGCATGGTTGACTTGCATCACTATCCAGTCAAACAGAGCACCATAGAGACACTTCGCCATCGCGTCCCGCGTTGCTATTGCCTCTGGTAATCTGTTGTTAATTTTAATGTAAATTATTAACAAAAAAAATATCTTCACGCCATTCCCAATAGGCAGAGGTCTAGACAACTAAGTCCTTTCGATTCACCTTTCACTGAGAGACGATTTTTTGGGACAACATGGCAGGTGCTGAGCGTGTCGCCTTCTTTATATCCAAGCCAACAATATAATCCATACATAAGTTTATAATCATTGGTACGAGCCTGCCACCTGAGCATCTAGTCTTATGACTTGATGCCAGATCACCCAACCACTCAGCTATCGTGACTAGTAATTAATTGAGATACAAATTTTTATTGCTTACAGGGGAATACATATTGACCCTTAGAACTCCTAAATAAAAAAATAAATAAATATCCATTCGTACAAGCCTGCCACTTGGTGATTCAACTCGGGTCTCTCGACACGAATTCCGGTCACCCAACCACTCGGCTATTGTGACTCTTGAATGGGACTCCTTATTGGGATTATTAAGTTCACACTTGATCATGAGCTCTGTTGCCAAATTTAACATATTAAACTTCTTCTATGCATTAAACTAACCTGTAATTGATAACAAGAGTTTCTCCCGAAGCTCTTGCCCGCTTCGAAGTGAGTGCAGCCAATAAAGTCTCTTGCTTCACTCGCAGCAGCGATGATATAAGGGAAACAACTTCAGGATTCCGTACACCGACCGCCTCGTCATGATGGTATGACTTACGTTGCGGTTGGAACTCGACATTACCTGTATGCACATAAGTAAATGGAAATTGTGTTTTCCACATAAGAAAGTTGAAAGGCTTACTCTTATTTTTTTTATATATAGTATTAAAGTCACAATTTCGAGGTCATATGGTAAATATTACATAGCAGCTAACTCTATTGAATATGTATGCTATAAATGCTCAATGGATCAGTTTTAACCTTTAAGAGACTTAGAGTACCTTTAAGAGAAAAAAAGAACCTTTTCTTTGACATTATCATTTAATTACTTAAAATTTCTATTCTTTTTAATCACAAAGAAGACCATAACACAAATTTTATAAGCATTTTGAGTATTTTGCCACTTTTGCAATTAAATTAACTTTTTTTAAAAAAGCAAACTTTTTACATGAAACATTCTAAAAAAATAAGTGCTACTTATGATATAGTTGAAGACTTTGCTGATATAAGTACCTATATAAAGTGAACTTGGCATCTATTTCAAGCACATCAATAAGTAGTGCTTATAAGAATACTTCATTTAAATTAATATGTAACCAGTTAAGCTAAGAAAGTTATTCTTTCCTTTTTTGAAACAGTAATTTTTTTTTTGTCAACATCAACCATGTTATTTTAAGTTATAAATTTGTGATATTTTTTATTTGTAAAGAAACAAATATTGTGAGCACAAAAAAATATGTAATGTGTAGAGTTAAACTAGTGTATTGTGTAGTTTGTTTTTTGTTGAATGGAATAAATAACTATGACATTAAACATAATATGTTTCTCTAATTTAAAATCACTCAAGATAAAACTTACCTAAGAGAAGCACAGCTGACAGTACAGCAAATAATCTACGTTGTTTATCCAATGTAAAGCCTACCATGTCCATAGATTGTTTTAATCTTGAAAACTCATATTGTTCATCTACACCAGGCACTACACTACAACCAGTCTTTGAAAGATAATTGTACTTGTCCACACTAAGAAGATGTAACTGTTCTTTTTCTTGTTCCGATGCACCGGCCAACAAATAGTAAAACACATGGTAATTTCGTTCATTACGACCTTGACTACAAATTCTTGACTTCTCTAGGAGATATTTTTGAACCACTGCTCCATGTACCATTCCATTTTCCTTATAATTAACTTGAATAAACTTTCCAAAACGACTGGAATTGTTATTATGAGGAGTCTTTGCATTACCAAATGCTTCAAGTACCGGTCCTGCACTTAATATTGTTTGCTCAACTCCACTACCATGTGATCCTTTTTGACTCAATGCAGTAAGATGATGTAGGAGAAAATTTGTACTTTCAGTCTTGCCTGATCCACTTTCACCACTTATCACTATGCACTGATTTGTCCGCTCGCGTAACATGGTATGGTACGCAGCATCTGCGACAGCAAAGATGTGAGGTGGAAGGCTAGACCCTATCCTCTTGTTCTGATATAGTTTCACATATTTAGGATTATAAATAGGATAGAGTTTGAAAGGATTTACTGCAATCAAAATAGATCCCACATATGTGTAAATGTACCCAGCCGCAAACCTCGCTCGTAGGTTATCCAACAAAGTCTGTTCGTTAAGCTCTGGCAACTGACACAAATCAGGATATTCCCGGTCTTTTGGTTGGTATAAGAATCTCTGAAAGTAGTCTTTTATCAGCTGCGGATCCACTGAGAACTTTTCCATCCATGGCTCGTCTGGTATTTTCTCACGTAAATAGAACCTGGCAAAGAGACAAATATACAGAATAAGCCGAGTTTAATTAAATAAACATCAATCTAAAATTATTTACATTTGAGTTATTTAAAGATGTACTAATGTAAATATAAAAGATTGATGGAATACATTTGAAGTTTATATTTTCACACAAGTGGCAAAATTTTATTTTGATTGGCAGGATGGCTGTTATCAAGGCATGTTACGACGGCAGGAAGAATGAATCACATGCGCAAGCTCAGTGCAATCCAAACATAGTTGTAATCCTGTACTACATACAATGAATTTTTAATATCTGATGTTATATACAACTTCACACTAAGTTTTTCATAGCAACAGACAGCTTTTGAATATTTTTTACAAACAATAAATTTTTATGTAAACACATTTTTCAGAGATGAAACATTTTAAGATTAACTTGGAACGTAAAACATAATTAAAATGAAAAATTATTTCACCCACAACATAAGCTTGTTCAAAGTAATACAATACATAACAATAATTATTATCCTCATTTAGTAGTCAAGTTATTCAAGAGCACACATGAGGAAATAAATTATAGTTTTAATTATGAGAAGTTAATAATATAATGAATCATAGTGGTGTTAGTATTATTTATATATCTATACAAAAACAAGACAGTGACAACATTTAGTATGTGAGAATACATAAATTAATATGCAAACAATATACAAAATAATCATAGTTTTATAAAACATGAACTATCTAAAAATAATCTAAATCTCTCTTACAGCATACTAGGAATAATATACAACTATAATCATACTCTTTATATTTTCCCGCATTCTCCCCATTCAGGGGTAGACAGAGGTTTAGACAATCAATATACTTTCAATATATATAAATTCAGTCATGAATTTTGTGCAAAAAGCATTTTCATTACACAATTTTTCATTACCTAACGAGATTTGATTCCACAACCCTTAGCCTTCTTAGATGACGACCACTGTTGTTGAGGCGGACACACCAGTTTTTGTGATATCGCCAACTCTCAGGTCCTAGGTTTGATTAGTGGAAGGACTTTTTCTTCATTATCTCGGTAGTGTTGTGGTGCACACACCCAGAGTGTTTGTGGTACTTTTGATGTTTCAGATTTTATTAAGTGCTTTAGTTACTTACTTTGGGATCAAAGCAATATATGTGATATTGTCCATAACTATGTATATATGTATTTATTTACTATAAAGCTTAAAATATAAGCTTCAAAGGCAGGACCACTATCATCTAGGTTACTCAGTCATCAATTTACCCCTTTGGCTTAATGATAAATATTTTATGCAAAACTAAATATTAATAATTCCACCTTCATCTTTACAGGTTATCAAGTTACATATAGTCTATTGCCACCAAGAATGGTCCTTGATACATTTACCCAACTTCTTGCAACACAATGCAAGTTGTCACTCCATCTTGTGGATGTCATTCTCACTATGTTTGCTTAAAGGAGTTTGCCACTCAATAACCTTCTTGTCTGCTATGTATTGAATATTCAGTAATTACCTATAACTTTCAGTTTACTTTTAATTACTTATTAAATATACCTTAAAAATAGTGTAACATAAGATATTTCTTTCTAATATTATCATAGATGTTACAAAAGAGTTATGGAATGTGACACTTGGCATCTGTTTTCTCTGGCTACCCCCTTAGGGATGGTGGGTGACGATAATTAATTAATATCATAGATATTACTAATAATAAAAATTAAATTAAAAACATATACCTGTAATATTGATCAGTATTGTTATTTGGCCAAAGCAACATGACTGCTACAGGAGATTCATTTGGGCCAAGTCGCCTTTCTTTGCACTCCCGCTAACAGTGTCTCCAACCACCTGTTTACATATTCATAAAAATAAAAATTGAAGATATTAAAGCAAATGGTTTGATTTAAAAATGTAGCAGCAATGTAATATCTTCCAGCTGCTATCTTGCTTTTCTAGAATTGGGTGCCACAGAAGTAGCATATGGCGAAACACTTATTATTTTTACATATAAAAACTAATTATCCCCATGTTTCTAACCACAAAGCTTAAAAATTAATCAACATAATCAACAACATTGCTTTTCTATATAGGAGTGTTTGCATACAATATTTCATCACAAATTTTTCACAGGAACATGTAATTGAATGTAAAAAAGTGACTTTGTATGATCTAGAATATTTAATTTACTAACAAAGAATATTAGCCTGAGCAACAGATAATCTTCGTTAAGTTTACCACGCATTGCCAAGTTGCATGGAACCTGCCAAATAGGTGTTAGTGTTACATCCCCACCAAATACCAGTGAAAGAATAGAGAAACTTCATACTGTGGTTGTATGTTAGTGTATATACTGGTATATGACAATAGCGAAATGGCATAATAGTGGAATAAGTAAACTGAGAAAATATATTCCTTTTTAAAATGATATTTAATCAGGTAATAACACACATCACAAAAAGACAATATATCATTGGCTTGGACATAAAGACGGTGTCAGGCTCACCAACTGTCACATTGTCCCAAAAATATCTTCAGCGGAAGGTGGGTCAAGGGGACTTAATTGTCTAGACTAGACCTCTGTCTACCCCTGTATAGGGAATTGTGAGAAGATATTTTATTTTACTGAAAGACCAACCTCTGCCAGTTCATATGGACCTCCTGATCCATCAGTCAAATTGAGTTTGTCTGCAATACAACAAACAATTTCCTCGGAACTGGTTTGCTTTGAGGCTTCAACTGATAATGCCTCATATTGTGCAGACAAAGCACCCACAAACACCTGAAAGTGTTACCTTTTATATATTATCTTAAATATGAAACTGGGATTAGATTAATTTCTTCTTTTATATATCATATCAATAAAAATTGCTTTTTTTTTAAACGCATCAAGAAAGATGTATTACATATGAAAGATTTTCAGATTTGCTATAGTAATGGAATATGCTTCATGAAGTCAAAATAACTTAGTATGACAAGACTGACCATAGTAGAGTATCAAGAGGCATATTACAACAAAGGAAAATATGGATAAAACAGTACTAATACAAGAAACATATGTCACTTTACGAGTTACTTGAATAATACTACTTTATGGCTATCATAACTTTTGCCCAGAACATAATTATGACAAGAAGAATATAAATGATTTTGACTTTTGTAGTTTCAGAAATGGTGTATCATAGGACATTTATCAGTGCATGTCCATCATTCTTAAACTATACACACTAAGGTGTTTTCCAGTAAAATGCATTCCCTGTCAGTTGGTTTATATTCTACATTGAATTTAAATAACATTATTTGAACATAAGGAGCAGTAATCTATAATCATGGTATATACAGCAAAACAGAGTACAGTTTTTAAAACTATTAACTTGTACTCATGAAAAGTTTAATGCATTGATGTCTTTCATAGTTTATAAATAGTAATTACAATAAATTAATGAATATGTTTAGAGTATGTAACAGTAGAGTTTAATGTAACAATGTATTTTCACTATTTGTTTCAGTTGATATGGATGAGTGTTAATTTGTTGATACAATCTATTACACAAAACAGTAAACACCACAAACCTGCACAATATATCTGTGATTTTCAGCATGAGCCATCCTGCTTCATTATTTTACTCCTGATAGTAAATAAAATCTGCACCCTCGTACCTTGATGGTATTTTTTTTATCAAGCCGTCCATATCACTTCTGTATTAGATTGCTTACATACAAAATTATATCAATTTTACCTGTAAATGAGACTAGCATGCTTCATGAAAAATACACAGACGTGAATTTCTAATGTAATTCTTTGTAGTGTAGCAAAATTAGTCTGACCCTCTGAAAAGGCTTTAGTTGATATTTGTCTGCATTATAATTAAAAATAAATGTCATGTCTGTTGCAATATCTCTTTTTTCAAACGTTGCTAACGGTCTTTACTTGTATATATCTATTTGATGGCTCCTTATAAGACTTTTTATGAAAAATAACGAAGAGAAATCTCAGATGTGGGTCACATGCTGAATGAATAGGAGTCACCTAAGCTCAGTTGGTTTAGAGCAGTCAATATTGTCGTTTATGTGTGTCTATGTACGCTTTCCTTAAAAATACACTTTGTTACGTATTAAATTTTCACACTTCGAGAAAAAAATAACACTTCCTATAACATTCAAGCATAAGTGACTTCGGTATCTCAACAACCTGTTATTTGTCATATACAATTATCGCATGTACACTATGTAAAGTAATCGCACCAACTACAAATTCACAGAAAAACTAGCTTGAAGTATTTGTTAGGTTCCACACTCATTAATATGTGCTACCCATTTTAAAAATAAATTGTTTTATAGAAATAGAACCACCATTTTTATTTGTGTGTTGGGTTGAATCGTGTATCTATAGGAAATGCTACCAAAAGAAGCATACATTCATATTTCTAAGGGAAGTTTGTATTACATCGTCTTTCTAATTTGATGGGATTAATCTGCCACAGATAAAAGATTGAAGTTGTTATCCTGTGTTAGAATTACAGAACGTACTTTTTACATAGAAAATATAGAATAAAACACCACAGACATAATATTGAATGTTATCACTTTTTTGCCTTAGATGTTTAGGGCTTCCTTGTTATCTAACGTAGTTTCATAGTTTTTACTAGTAAGTTATATATAATTCTTGTAGAATGTAGACAGGCATCGAGGACAATCCTTCGTGGATTTTAATATTTTAAACATGATTTTACATAAATAAATAATTTATTAAATAACATATCATCCGTTCCAGCATAAACACTCCTACCCTTCTCGCGCAATTGGATCTAAATACTATTTCCCAAACACGTTACCCATAACCATTTCAGCTAAACTGTTATAGTAATAACTCCTCACATTACAATCCCTTTGTACGTATGAGTAGATTATATAATAATTTAGCCTCCGATCTGAACATTTTCAATACTCGTTATAAAAAGTTTATGAAGTCGACTATCAAATTATTGGAGTAACACAGCTACACTATTGGTAATTGTATGTACACAATATGAAAATATGTATGATTGTGTCTATGTACATATACTATTAAGTGGGTGTGAATATATATAAAGTTATATGATTTGGGTTTAAATTGTAATAATGGTTTAAAATGTTATAGAATATTTAATATAGTATAATAAATAATTAATCTATATTATCGCGCTATTTAACTATGCTGTGTACATATTCTTAGGTTACAGGGGTAGGCAGAAATCTAGTCTAGACAATTAAGTCCCTTTGATCCACCTTCCACCAAAGATATTTTCAGGACAACGTGACAGGTGGTGAGCCTGTCGCCGTCTTTATGTCCAAGCCAACGATATAATTAGTACATAAGTTTTCGAAAAACCTATTGGTCCGACCCTGCCACCGGGGAATCGAATTCGGGTCTTTTGACTCGAAATTCCGACCACCCAACCACTCGGCTATCGTGATCTTGTTTCTATCTATCGAAATATCTTCACGCAATTCCCAATGCAGGGGTAGACAGAGTCGCCGTCTTTATGTCCAAGCCAACGACATTCGTACATAAGTTTTTGAAAAACCCATTGGTACGAGCCTACCAACTGGGGATCGAACTCGGGTCTATTGACTCGAAATTCCGACCACCCAACGATATAATTGGTACATAAGGTTTTGAAAAACCATGGGTACAAGCCTGCCATCTGGGGACCGAACTCGATCCCTCGCCTCAAAATCCCGACCACCCAACCACTCGGCTATCGTGAGTATAAGTAAATTGGGTATGTTATTGTGGCGATAACTATTAAGATACATACAGGATTAATTGCAAATTTAATTTTTTGTAAAGTTTAATTGTAACAATCAATTACTTAGGGGGCGTCTATAAATTACGGGAGGTGTTTAAGGGAGGGAGGAGGTCGAGTCAAATCTCATCTTAATCTTACGTTGGAGAGAGGGGGGGTATCGGGAAATATCACGCAATTTTTTTTCTGATTGAAACAAACAAAAATTATACTATTTTACTGAAATGCAGATGATTTTACTGAAAATCATATGGACTCGTTGGTTCCAATAGTCTCTCTTGAGACCGTGCATGATTCTTCATAGATTGAATTAGAGTAGATATTCTTTTTTTAATCACAGTAGTTACGATTTAAGTATTCTATTGTTAAATTTTTATTACACTTATAATTAAACTCTCAGCAATATTGATTACTAGTCTTAACTAGTCGTATATAAAAGCACGAACAATCCAACGCGTTTACGTAAGAAACCCACATTTTGAAAAATCTCATGTGAGATTGGGGAATGGGGGAGGGGGTTGAATAAAATCTCACGACATCTCACCAGGGAGGGACAGAAAATTCAAAAAACACCTCACGTAATTTATGGACGTCCCCTTATCTGATCTTTATAAACCAAAAATTAAAAAAAAAAATAAAATAAAAAAAGCCACGATAGTACTTAGATAGTAGATACAGTACTAGTATATACTATAGTAGTACTTAGAGAGATAGTAGTAGTAGTAGATAGCCACGTAAGTCACGATAGCCGAGTGGTTGGGTGGTCGGAATTTCGAGTCAAATGACCCGAGTTCGATCCCCAGTTGGTAGGCTCGTACCAATGGGTTTTTCAAAAACTTATGTACGAATATCGTTGGCTTGGACATAAAGACGGCGACGGGCTCACCACCGTTGTCCTGAAAATATCTTCGGTGGAAGATGGGTCGAAGGGACTTAATTGTCTATACTCGACCTCTGTCTACCCCTGTATTGGGAATTGCGTGAAGATACCAAAAATTTGTTTTCACTAAAATTTTGGTAACTGTTTAAAGATTAATATCGTTGGTTGTTTAAGGAGAGCCAAGTCCCCAACGTGTATTCTGTTCTATTGTTGCACATTACCAACACTTTCATCTAAATACTTTTAAACTGAATGAATATTTTAAAAAATATAAATGAATATTTTAACAAATATCTGTTCAACTATTTAGTATTGAAAATTACTATAGTAATGCCCACAGAGGCTGAAGAACCATTTCATCGTTTTAATACCACACTATCAATTAACCGTCCCGGTTTGAAACCGATCACAACTTGCGCCTTCCGACCGTAACATATAATATCTGTCGTTTGACAATTTGAAGATTTTCGCAAAGACAATCTAAAATTTGTGAATTGTTAACTTATTTCTTAATAGTGAATGTCTAAGATTCAAGTCATTTGGTTACATGCTTGGATTTCAGTTAAACTTTCCCAAGATTCGTGTGAGGTACGGACCTAAATAATTTTATTTGTTATAAATTGTTTTAATTATGTTTGCCTTTAGTTTTTAGACTATAATACATCCATTACTTAAATTTTGGGACATACATTTTTAAACCAGTAATAGTCAGTATTACTGGGGTATAGAATACTGTCGACTATCTCTAGAAGGCTTTAGTCATTAGGTTTTAGGAAAACACCTGTATGAGTATGAAGACAGTTGTTAATACTTTTAGTATTGTCTAAACCAACTTATCGATACCATGTTATCGAATACATTTTTGACAAGGATTTCCGGATACCAATTAAAAAATAGTAGGATCCATATCCTCCATTATTCAATTGGTAAGTTGCAAAATGCAACAACACCGTACATACTCTGTTTTATAATTCGTATGACATAATAAATATCAGCACAAAAATGTATGTCATGATAGCCGAGTGGTTGGGTTATGGGAATTTGAGTAAAGAGACTGGAGTTCGATCCCCAGATGGTTGATACCGGATGGATGGATTGATCTCGGCGATAGGCCACCTGTAACTTTGTTCCAAATAAGTTTTAGTGAAAAGTGGGTCTGAAGGGCTTCATTAGACCTCTGCCTACCCCAGTATGGGGTAAATTTTGTTTATTAATAAATTATTGGGAAATGTCTAATGTCATTTATGTTGGTATATATATAATTTTGTATGGAAACATCAGGAAGAAAAATTTTCAGCCTATACCTATGCCTATACTAAATATATAGTAATATTTAGTATAGATAGCTGCCCCGTTGTTTAAGACACCCCGCATCTTTTATCGCTTTTTAAAAATCAGATTGATATACAATATACAATTGAACATCGGTATAACACATTTGATTTAAATGCGTTGAGGTTCTGCGCGATTGAGTACTGTAAGAAATATCACATTTATAATTTTATGTAGTTGCAAAACTTTATTTAGCTCGCTATTCAAAACAAGTAAACGCATATTTAATAACGAAAACATAGAATCATGATATCGATTATTAAGCAGTGGGGTGAATTGCATATGTGGATTCATAAAGGTAATGCGACATTTAGGTACTTGAAGTCATTCTATTTATTGGAAATCCATTCGTGTGTGGACTATAAAAAATCTTATATCTGTTATCATCTGTCTACTTTTGCCTGTCTTTTCTAAAAACCACTCAGCACACCACTGCAATTGAGCACATTAAGGCAATATGTACAAGTATAACTATGATATCCGAATCTTGAGGCCTGAGTTAAAAACCTTACCAATGAATGTTATTTTTTTTTTTAATTTGTACGTACAATTTGTTTTAAGGACAGCGACGGACTCATAATGGCTTATTAAAGTCGACTGCAGGAAATAGGCCTCTCCGATAAGGAGGATTTGCCATAACCGCTATGCTTGACAAGCGAATTGGCGATCGCAGTAGGGGACCGCTCGCATCTCAAACGCTGCTGCCCATGTTCGTTCTGTTTATTTTGGTCTGAATTTTTTAGAGATGGTTATCGTGCCATCTATCGGTTTGCCATAACAGACAGGAAGAAAGGGAGTGGCAATATTCTTACACCGCTATCTCCGTTACCACACGGTACTTCGTTACCACAATGTACCACTGTTACCTCACAGTACACCTTACTCATCAAAGTTACTTATGTCACAAATTTTTAGGTCATGGGTACCGGTTATGTGAAATCGTTCGTTATTTCTTGTACACTGCTTAGAACTTTGCTTAAATAAAACCTTAGGTCAACTAAGTAGGAACTCGTTTCATATAAATCTGCATTATAAATCTATTGTCGCCTTCTATGACACCAAAGTAGGATCATAATAATCATCATTACAAAGGTTAGGTTATTTAAATAAGAACGCGATAGCAAAACATGTTTGTGAAAGACAAGCAAATATATTCTAAATTAAAATAAAATAGATTGTAATGAAAATAATTTAAATTTTCATCTTACATTATAAGAGAAGCCATAAAACAGTTTATCAAATTTATTCTCAATTTTAACTTCGCGCCAGCGCGATATAAAACACTTTCACAAACACAAAGAATTGTTCACAAATAACGCCGTGTTCTGTAGGCGTGGGTTGGGGCAGTTCGCTTGGCGAGGGCGGCAGCGGCACGGCGCGCATGCACGCGTCCATGCTTGGTCAAATGGTCGGACCGAGCGAAACGCTTGCCGCATTCACTGCAACGGTATGGCTTGTCACCAGAGTGGCTACGACGATGCCGTGCTAACTCGTCCGATCGTGCGAATCGCCAACTGCATCCACCCCACGTGCACTTATATGGTTTCTCACCGCTATGCCGCCTTAAATGGGCCCTCACATGAGACGCTTTAGCGTACAACTTTCCGCATTCATCTACCGGACAACGAAAACCGCCCAACTCTGGGCAAAATGTCGGTTCGCCCCACGATCGCATTTTCGACTCTGGTCTCAGTTCTGGTATTCCACATTCTTTTTCTCGAACACTGTCATCTGATTTCGTTGTGTCAATCATGTTTTCAGCACACATCGATTCCAGATCGATCCCAAGCACTGAAAGTTTACCGATAGTTGCATTGTCACAGCTGTCAGTGGTTTCGGATCCAGATTTTGTGTTGTCACTATTGTGATTACAAGTTAAAGCCTCTAGTAAGTAATCATCGAAATCCACGTTCTTATCTAAATCCGCGAAGTCAAACAGCGTTGGCGAACTTTCTTCGGAACCATCCCGGGCCCTGTCACTAACACTGCTAAGGAAAGCATCACTATGAAAGTCCAAATCACCGAGTTGCCAATCCTCTGCTTCCGAATTGAACGACACTGGTAACTCAAAATTAATTAAGCTCTCCGCCGGTGAATACTCGAATAGCAGTTGATCATTCAATAAATAATCATCGTGTATTAAGCTGGAGTCCTCACGATACATCTTGAATCTGAAAATTTAAAAAAGATATCAGTTATCATGTTTGAAATAAAAAACAAATACTCACACATATTTGTTAACAGTTTCTACTTACTATAGGCGCCAGCTTTGAAATATTTTTTTGACAATAGACAAATGGTAACCGAGAGTGGTAATTCTTTGTTTTGTAGTGGATTGAAGTGCGCGTGCGGTTTGTTTGTCGCTGCTGTGCCGAGTGCCGCAAAAGCCAGCGGCCTGCCGGACACCGCGACGGACGCGCTAGCGATAAGGGCGATCGCTGATTATCGCCGGACAATTATGTGCAGACTTCAGCACCAGTGATAAGCCAACACTACTCTGTACCCATCCCCGTCGCCATCACAACGACCCCATCGTCATTTGTAATTTGTAACCTTTAACCATTATAGCATGCACTATCCGTGAACATTGTTTTTAATAAACGAATTAACTGCGTTGTTATTGTTTAGGTATATTTATAATATTGCTCATTTGAAATGATAAAAAGGGAAGAAATATAAATTACAGAGCTGTTTATTGAATGTAACGACACGAGGATCATTCACTTTCTTTACGCTTATCTCTTGTTTGCCTGACTCAACGTGCAGTTCTTTTACCTATGCAAAGTACTTTGTAACATGTTTAATTGCACTATACGTATTACTTGGAGAGAAGTATGCATACATACGAGTATATTAAATGTATTAATTATCACAAGATTACATTTTATTATATTTTATAACTATTGTTGAGTTACTCGTTGCTAATAGGAGCCGAAAGAGTTATATAATTATTAATAGAAGTGAATTTACCACAGCTTTGATTACGTGGTAAAGTGAAAATATCTGCAGGCTTATTAATAAATAATAATAAAACACATTATCTCGATGATGTGAGATCGATAGTAACGTCTTAGTGTCTCAGAGTATTTGACCTTTGAGAGAAGCCTATTGCCAAGCACTGTGCGTTGCCAAGCCGTTATTTTCACCAGTTGTTGTCAGCAACAAACAGGTGCCATCTTCTTTTAATTTTTTTCTTTCTTTTAATCTTTTGTACATGTCTGACATACGACTACTACTTTTAAAGTCAACTTTTAAATTTTTTCTACATAAAAACGATCCGAGACCTCACAGACGGCGATACTTTGAAAACCGGTGAGCACGCCACTCGTCCACGGCGGTCATCAAATATAATAACGAATACCTGCAGTTGCTATGATAACGGAGACAGAAGTTATTCATGGTTACTTCTTTACAATTTACAGCACCTGCATCTTGTTCTGGTTTATTCATCATCATGAATGAGAATTAGGATGAATAAGAATTTAAGAAAAAGAAGGGGGTCAAGAGTCTGATAACAGCGGTCCGATAATATCCCGGTCGAGAATAATTAGCCACGATTGCCGAGTAGTTGAGTGATCGGAATTCGAGTCAAGAGACCAGAGTTTGATCCGCAGGTGGTAGGCTCGTGCTAATGCATTTTTTCAAATTTTATGTACGATTTATATCATTGGCTTGAACCCAAAGATGGCGACATGCTAACTACATGTTGTTCCAAAAAATATCTTCGGTAGAAGGTGTGACGAAATTACTTATTTGTCCAGACGTCTGTGTAGTATTGGGAATGACGTGAATGTATTAATTCTTCATACTTAATATGTTGAAATCTTTCAAGATGTTAAGGGAGCAAAGTGTCACAAAAATTTATGTTTACAGGTACATATACCCTCTTTCTGGGCATACGAATAGGAAATGATTTAGTGAAAAGCAAACTAAAATACACTTATATAGTGTTTGATAGTTTATTGTGTTGATTTCTTAGGATAAGAAAAATACAAAATATGTAAGCTTTCTTATATTTTATTTTCATACATAATAGTTATGAATGCTCCTAAGTTTAAGCAATAATTTGACGCGTTTTCAATTATCTTTTTTAATTATTGCATTTATTTTATCACTTTTTAAGTTCAATAAACAGTTAAATGTTCAAGGTTATTATAAAACAATGACGTCTGCATGTTTGCAATGCTATTCTATTATTAAAAATATCGTGATAACAAATTCGAATATTTAAATAACTAGTAACAATATATACTGATGCGTCATAAACATTTATACGGAAGTACGATAATTCATTCAGGAAACTTTTCAATGTATAAATCGATATAATATACTAATAATTTTGACTTTCACTGAGATTTATTAAGTTAATGTAATAAAGAACGGATTTCAGTGTACAACCTATTCTTGGAATTCATATCACAAATTTAGACTGATAATTTTAATATATCACAAATGTGTAGATACCCTCGGGATCCAAGAGGGAATACCTAAGACTCCAAAGTACATTACTTATGTAAGATAAAAATATACATATAATATATAATTTTGTCTGACATGTAATTCAAAGATTATCTCTCGCTGAATTGACGTATCGGCCGCCGGTGGCTGGCACCACCGGCATCTGGCAACACTCGCGGCGATAACTCAGGTTACAGTCGCGTCCTATCATATTATCTAAGCATACACAAACCGACAGTGTAGGTACGCAATAAAAAATACAGAACAAACGAATAAACGGACGAATTTCTAAGAGTTGTAAGGCAGGACGTATTTAATTCGCGTAGGAATCCACGCACTCCTTTTTACCAGGTCGAATAGAGTGCAACAAAACCAATTGAAAGTGTACCAGACTAAAACAAAGCAGATCGACTGACGGTAACAGTATCTAAGGTACGAGAATACAGTACCTTATACTATCTTCAACAATCCGTTAGCCGAGTTCCATAGTGTGGTCGGAATTTCGAGTCGAGAGACCCGAGTTCGATCCCCGGGTGGCAGTACCAACCAGTTTTTCAAAAACTTATGTACGAATTTCATCGTTGGCTTGGACATAAAGACGGCGACGGGCTTATCACCGGTCACGTTGTCCCGAAAATATCTTCAGTGGAAGGTGGGTCAAAGAGACTTAATTGTCTAGATTTGACCTCTGTCTACCCCTGTATTGGGAATTGCGTGAAGATGTTTATTTTTTTTATAGTTGTGGCAAATCTCCCATAAGGTAACTTTTACTTATAAAGTTAGCTTATTTAAATACGGAATTCTTAGATTTATAGATTGTTATAGTACTCATTACCACTATAATTTATTCAACCAATTTAAAGCGAGTTCACTCGAATTAAATGATCATCGGTGCGTCTAAAGCGGATACTTTTTGACAAACGCAACTGTTTATTACGTTTCAATCGTAAACCTAGGCCGAAGAAATCAACGTCATTGTTTTGTAGTAGAGTTGGTGTGATTCATCACAGCTTCTACACACAACTGAGCACAGCCACAATTTCATTTTATTATGTATCGCTCAATGAAGCGAAAGTGAATTTTTAATATTCAATAACGAGACTGAAACTATAAGAATTATTAAAAAAATTAGCAAGCAAAGCAGCAGACTGCGGGTTTTACTTGTAAAATAAAAAAAAAAATGTCATGTCTGGATTAAACAATGTTAAATACATAGTATGTAACTAGCTATATAACACATAGCAATAACAGACCACGGTGGTACCAGCCACCGAATGTTATCGGCAAACAATATTACAAACACCAGTGTTTGTCAACAGTGACCTGCACAACTTGAACCGAATTGAGTTCGGGAAATATTTACATAAGTTCTTTTTCCATTCGACAAAAGAACAGTCAAAAGGGGTTATGTTAATAATTAACATTAATTAGAAATACAATAACGATTCGTCGTAATTCTTCGATAATACTTTTATTTATAACTGACGATAAACACGAGTTCACAGACACCACCACCAATTAATTATGATCACGTACAATTCTTTGGTGGTAGATCTATTTCGATTATTCTTTTTTATTCGATAAGGTTTATTTTGTAAGAAAAACCAACAGCTTAGTACTAAAGTTATTATACATCAAATGCATTTCAAAAATAAACAGTCAGGTTTTCTTAGATAAACCAAGATACGGGTAAAAAACGTTTATAATTTATTACATTATTAGGTTTTAGCAAATTAGTATATTCTTTATTGAAATAAAACTATATATAAATATAATAAATATCATCACGCCATTCCCAATACAGGGGCAGACAGAGGTCTTGTCTAGACAATTAAGTCGATGGAACCGAAGATATTTTCGGGACCACGTGACAGGTGGCAAGCCCGTCGCCGTCTTTATGTCCAAGCTAACGATATTATTAGTAAATAAGTTTTTAAAAAAAACTCATTGGTACGAGCCTGCCACCTGGGGATCGAACTCGGGTCTCTTGACTCGAAATTCCGACCGCCCAGCTACCTGGCTATCGTGACCTCAATATAAAAATAGTAGGCAGTAGGTACTAATATATAAGTGGGCTGATAATTTTAATCTGTATTGCAATTATTGTCGAGTAACAATATTAACCACAGTCAGTGATTTTTAATATTTCTTTTTTGAATTTGGATATTGTTAACGTAGATGACCATGATAAAAAGTTGAATCGTACGTACGGGTGACTCGTACGATACTGGAATTTCTCGCGTAGTTTGCGTAGTGATGATGTGAATGAAACAAACACGCATGACGTTTATGATACCAAGGCACATGGTATGTGCTCCTGGAAACGAGATCTGAGCAATGAATGTTGCTATGTATAATGTCAAAAAGTAGGCACATGTCTAAGATTGTTCGCCGCTTTTCCTTGTTCAGTAGACCGTGTTCAGCACAATCATCCTCGCAATGTGTCCGGAGTATTCCGGTAGCGATAGTTCTCTCTTTTTTTTTCCCCTTGCATCTTGCAACACTGTTGAAGTTTGCAACACGGTTCAGTTCTAATGACACTGTAACATGACGGAGACAATGTAACCGGAAGGAAGACAGTCGAGATAACTCAACGGTTTGCAGCAGCTATTTCGCTGACGTATACACTCATCTTTATGAGAATTTTATACCTAAATTATGATTTAGACCGTGCACACAGGTCACAGAAATGCAAAAAAAAATTAATAATAATTTTGAGTCTGCGCCGAACGTTCTCTTAACGTTATTTTATATATAAAATTTACTATAGCTATTTATAAACAAATAGTAAATGTATATAAATACTAGCATTTACACACTGCTTCACGCGCGTTGTCTGTTAAAATCGTGATCATCGTGATTAGAAAGTATTATATGATTATTCCTTAAACAAATAGAAACAGCTGATGCTTATACTTAATCGAATAGTGAGCTCACCGCCAACACGGGAAATTGCGTGATGATATCAAAAAATACATAGTTGAATGTGTCAAAGTAATCTTCATAGTACCTAACCCAAATTTTCTAACATTGCAGCGCACGTCAAATAATGACTTGTAGGTATTTTTTTACTACTAATACTTGCGTTACTTGTGTAATTTTCATAGGGATCTCTAATTTCAAAAATGCTAGCAATGCTTATGTTACTCGCTGATAATGTAGCTTTCTATGGGTGAGGTGTAATTCTTATATATTTTGAGTGTTAACGGGAATATTAGTAAAGATAATAGACATATTACTAAAATGTATACGTAAAAATTTTTGAGAGTTATCGTGACTATCTCGTACAAAATCATCCGGACATCCACATACATTTCGGTGTCTTGAAATTTCTTTGTTTTTTTAAAGAAATTTAAAATTGTATTTTACGAAATATGTGATGGATTATTTAAACTCTTTTCTTGAACTATATCTACTTATATAATGATGTAAGTGCCAATTGTATGTAATAGTAACAAAAAATTGTTTGACTTTGACGTGCCGAATGTAGAGCACAACCTCAACTCAAGGCAATAGCAATCTGTATAGTCCATACAAAAGTTCATGAATATGTACTATATTCATGAACTTTTGTATGGACTATGTAATTATCATTCACTCGTGAGTGATAAGTCCCACTCTAGTGAAAATACCAGGCAGAAAATACAAATAAAACATGAATTAAACCTTATCCTGGTGTTTGTAGATAAGAACGGCACTATCGGCATCATATTGTTCATTTCAATTCACGCGGACAAATAAATAGGAAACCCAGCAGAAGTATTATCTGTTGTGTCGGGTTTCCCATTACGCATTGCTAAATTACTTTATACCCATGGGCCGAATAGTTACAAAAAAAACTTTAATACTAATACCCTATGAACTATCCTTTGCGAACAAACCTGGCGTTGTGTTATTGGACTGGACGCAGTGACGGATATTTATAGTTGACATTACCATCCCATAAGAACCTTGCGAAAGCCAAAAAGTACACAGTATAGAAAACGGAAAAAGTATCAGGACCTGGCTTAAGAGGCGTTTGGCAAGTAGGGTGCCTCTATAGGTCCCACAGAGGTAATGCCCAAACTGACCGACACATCGACCAAATCCAAATGGCTGCAGATTCATCAGATGCAGATGCATCCGCAGAGATCGTGGTACTCGGCGACTTCAACGCACACCACGCCGAATGGCTACGATCTCGAACCACTGATCATGCGGGGAGATCTGTTTTTGACTTTGCTTTAGCATATGATCTGACACAACTGGTTACTTCGCCAACGCGGGTTCCGGATGTCGAAGATCATACTCCTTCCCTGCTGGATCTTCTGCTGACCTCTTATCCGGACGGCTATGTGGTCTTCGTCGATGCCCCCTTGGGTTCAACGGACTACTTTTTCACGGACATTCGGAGTAAAGTGCCTATCATGTGCCCATTGCGGTCGCGATATGCAGGCCACCGCCGTGTGTGGAACTACAGGTCGGCAGATTGGGAAGGGATGCGATCTTTCTTTGCATCCTACCCATGGGGGCAGGTTTGCTTCTCGCTGGATAGTCCCGACGCCGTTGCAGATTCCATCGCTGATTGGTGCTTCAAGGAATGGAACTTTTCGTTCCTTCCTCTGTGGTGCCCATCGGTGGTAGATCTAAGGCTTGGTTTGGTGGCACCATCAGAATGGCATCCTGTCAAAAGCAGCAGAGCACTGCTGATTTTGACGGGACGGGGACGGGGCCCGGTAGCAACCGGGCCTGGGTTAATGCATTGGCGTCCCGGGATACAAATACTAGCATTTTTAAGAAGGAGTATAACTCTGCCGCCAAAAGAGAAAATGCTGCGGCAAAGTCCGAGCACATTGGCAGAATTGGCGAGAAACTGGTTCGTCTTCTTTCGGAAACTCGTGCGTTCTGGTCTCTCGCCAAGGCTGTCCAAGGGAATTTCAGTCAGCCATCACTACCATCTCTGCACAGGGAGGACAACTAGCTGGCCCCTGACGTAAAAGAGAAAGCTGATCTTCTAAGATTTCTTTTTGCGTCCAACTCGACTCTCGATGATGGGGGAACTCACCGCCGAACATCCCGTGCAGTGAGTGCTCTATGCCGGACATACGGTTTTTTCAGAGCTCAGTGCGCAAAGCACTCCTATCCCTAGACATTCAGAAGTCGAGTGGGCCCGATGGTGTCCCCCCTATTGTGCTGAGAATGTGTGCTCCAGAGTTGGCACCGGTTCTAACGCGTCTTTTTCGGTACTCCTACTCTGAAGGCGTCGTCCCGATGACATGGAAGACAGCTTTGGTGCACTCGATCCCTAAGAAAGGCGACAGCTCAGATCCGGGCAACTACAGACCGATCGCTATCACCTCCTTGTTCTCCAAAATAATGGAGTCCATTATAAACTGCCAGCTCTTGAGGTACTTGGAGGAGCACCAGTTGAGAAGTGACTTCCAGTACGGCATCCGTCGGGGTCGCTCAGCTGGTGATCTTCTTGTGAACCTCACTCATCGATGGGCGGAGGCAGTAGAGAGCAAGGGGGAGGCCTTGGCAGTTAGCTTGGACATAGCAAAAGCCTTTGATCGGGTGTGGCACAAAGCGCTTCTCTCGAAGCTTCCGTCATATGGGCTTCCCGAGAAATTTTGCAATTGGGTCACTAGTTTTATCACAGACCGGAGCATCAAGGTCGTAGTTGACGGCGCATGCTCGGACTCCAAGCCTGTGAACGCTGGTGTCCCACAAGGCTGTGTGCTATCGCCAACCCTGTTTCTTCTGCATATCAATGATTTGTTACAAATTAGTAGCATTCAATGCTATGCAGACGACAGCACTGGTGATACCCTATACGCCGGCCGTGCCAATATTTCTCGGGAACACGTCGACGAGTACCGGAACAAACTTGTGTCTGAAGTCGAGATTTTGTTAGACAAGATCTCGGATTGGGGCCGACTAAATTTAGTCCAGTTCAAACCTAAAAAGACACAAGTTTGCGCGTTTACCGCTATAAAGAAACCCTTCGTCGTCTCACCTCATTTTGAGAGCACTCCCCTAGTTGCCTCAGCCAGTATCGGAATTCTTGGCGTCGACATATCGAGCGACGTTCAGTTTCGCGGTCACTTGGAAGGGAAGGCCAAATTGGCCTCTAAGAAGCTTGGCGTGCTCAGTACTACCGCCGGTCCACCGCTTGCAACTTCATAAGGCGCAGGTTCGGCCGCACATGGAGTACTGTTCGCATCTCTGGGCGGGGGCACCCCAGTGTCAGCTACTTCCATTTGACCGTATCCAACGAAGAGCGGCTCGAATCGTCGACGACCATGTTCTATCTGATAGGCTAGATCCCCTGGCATTGCGAAGAGATGTTGTATCTCTTTGCATTTTTTACAAGATTTACTACGAATACCCTGAATTTCACCATCGAACCTTACGGCATAGTCAAAAATTCCATCAACACCATCTTGATGCTTGGCATTCCACCACAGTGCGTTTTTCGCGGTATTTTCTGCCACGCACTTGTACTTTATGGAATGTGCTGCCGTCAGCGGTTTTTCCGGACCGATACGACTTAGGGACCTTCAAGAAAAGAGCCTATATCTTTCTCAAAGGCCGGCAACTCATCTGCTATTGCCGATGTTCATGGGCGGCGGTAATCACTTACCATCACATGAGCCACCTGCTCGTTTGCCTCCCTTCCCTATAAAAAAAAGTATATAAATCTTAAATAAAAATAGAGTATACTCTCAGATCAGAAAACGAATTTATCTGTTTTCTTAAAATAGTTTAATTTAATTAGTTAAAGCCTGTTAACTTTATTTCCATAATAGAAAACAGCAGCTAAAGCAACATCAGAACTTACATGAAATGAATTTAAAGTTAGACAGTTTTAGAAAGTGTAGATGAATATTGTGAAAATTACACACGAATCCTTCAATTGGAAATCCATAGAACTTAATGATTTTGAGACAAGACAGAACAGTTTAGCGTGCTTTAATAACAAATTAAATAAAGTGTCGGCGATAGAAAATTAGTTATCGTTTTTATTTATTTGCGTGAACACCATAATATTTTTTAAAGAATAACAGCCGAAAATTTCTTTGACATTTTTTTAACATCCGTATAGTTATAAAAAACATCCAGATATACTTGTAGTAATATAGTCCTCTTCGGCGGTAATCACTTTACTGATTCGGCTAAAATGTAATTTTTTTTTGTTTTTATATTATATTGATATTTTGATAGTTTTGAGGAAGAAACAAGTTTTTATTTCTATTCTCTACTGATATATTTTATTTATTTATTTAAACTTCATTGCATCACCTTAAAAATAAGGATAACAAAGGGCGAACTTAATGCCTTATCGGCATTCCCTACCAGTCAACCCGAGGCGTTGAAAAAAAATGTTTTAGGTGCTTAACTTAGTATAAGGAAATTTGTACTATAATAACCAAATACATAAATAATATTACAAATATGAATACTACATACATACAACATATACATATACATACATATATACACATATAAATAATTATAACAAACACATTAAATATCCGTTTTGACTCACTGCACTTGTTACTAGCTTGATTGATATCTAATAAATGTTCACGTAATGACCTTTTGAAACTTTCCTTATTAGAAATTTTTCTAATGTTTTCGGGTAAGGAAGTCCAGAGTAATGTAGCCTGAACAGTAAATGACTTGCCAAAGAAGTCGGTGAAGTGTTGCGGCGTGCTAATCTTGTTATTACAAGAAGAACGGAGATCCCGATCGTGGGTTGAAGATACAGAATTTATCCTTAGGATAAGAAGGAAAAGCGGGATCATTTAATATGGAAATATAAGAATATATTTATTAATATATTTATAAGAATTTATCCTTAAGTTAACAAGGAAAAGCGGGATCATTTAATATGGAAAATAAAACCAACAGAATTCTAGAATTGCGTCTCTGTTCTACTGTAAGCCAGTTAAGATGAGAATGGTATTGAGATATGGTCATACTTACGCAAACCGAAGATATATATAATACAATAGTTGAATAGACGCTCTAACTTGAGTAGCAGATCTTTATTAAGGTCTGTGTCACACACATCTGCATAGTCAATGATTGGGAGAGTAAGAATCTGAATAGAAGGATCCTTCTCGTATGTCATCTGTAATTTTAAGTAAAGCAGTAGTGGTGCTGTGACCAGGATGAAACCCAGACTGAAATTGACTCAGTAGGTTATGATCATGGGAAAATTTAGAGATTTGCTTATGTACACAGGCTTCCAAAATTTTAGAAAGAAAAGGTAGAATTGATATAGGACGGAAATGCTGAGGAAGAATAGGATTAGGTGCTTTGGGAAGAGGTCTCACGAAAGCCATTTTCCACTGAGACGGATAACGACTCGAATCAAGTGAAAAGTTAACAATGTGCGTAATTGCAGAAAGTATATACTCAAGTATATTGGCTATCATGACCCTGCAAATTTCATCACTTCCCGTAGCCTGAGATTTAATTGCCAGAACAGCCTTTTTGACCTCATACTGATTCACAGGAGAGAATTCAAAAACTGGGATATGTGGAAATTGAAGTATAGCTACATGAGCTATAGTTTGAGATCTAATTGTAGGGTCCAATGCCAAAGCAGAAGCAAAATGAATGTTCTTATCATCATGAGAAATAGAAGGACCACAATCTAACCAATTTTCAGTGAACCCTCTTGTATCGTGAAAACGCCCGATTCCGCTTTCCCATTGCTTTCAAAATAACGTCATTCGTCCATCGAGCGGGTGGACGCTTAAGTTTAACACTATGAACTGGCGTTCATCGTAAAGATTAAGAATAGCATTGTTGAATACATCTAATTTCGCATCAACCGTAGGAGCAGCAACCAAAGTAGAAAAATTTAGTTTAGATGCATCACTCAATAATTATTCCATATCTATTCTTCTGAAGTTCATAAACTCGTAAGTTCGTAAACTCAAAATAGGTGGCCTACATTTAGGTGGTTTAAGTTTATATGAAACGTAAATGAGGTCGTGCCGAGAGAAACCTGGAGCGGATAGTTGACCATGTGCTACTTTATGATCAGATGATATGAAGATGGAGAGACTAATACAATTTTTTACGTTAGAGACTTGTGTAGATATATAGCTCCACCTCCACCTTTATTTGTCTTATCATTCCTGATAAGTACGAAATCAGATAAAGAATATAGAGTCGAATGTAAGGATGGTTTCAACCAACTCTCCGAAATTAAAATTGCGTGCAAATTTGTAGAAGAAAATGCCGCTTCTATTCCTGAGAAATGGCAAGGGACACTTTGTGCCTTTATATGGCAGATATTCAACAAATTATAAACAAATTTAATTCAAAATATTATTTTAATACTTACTAAAAATAGTATCAATATAAATCCATATTTTTTTATCTATTCCTTTTTTCGATGGTTCAATTCTATGATTGATCAGTCATCACACGTATTTGTAGTTGGATAAATTACTCGAGGAGTTACTTCGAGTGTCTTCCATCCGGTTATATTATCGTGATGACCCTATCACGATATAAGAACAATATGCTCGGAATCGATTCTAACATGAAAATCGACCATTTCCTAGTTTTCGATTATTAGGAGTGAGTTTTTTTTAATTCATTACTATTTATTGGTTTTACTTAAAAAAAGAAAAAAAAAATACGCATTGACTTGAATTTCAGTTGCATTCGACTCGATGCTTTTTGAAAACTCTCATTTATTTAAGAAGAACAGGCTGCTGCTATACTGCTTACACGCTTACAATCACACAGTTATAACTCGTAATTTATAATTCATACTAATATTACAAGTGAAACTTTCTGTGTTTTGTCTGTCTGATTCATCTTTAGTATTTTTATGGCTATCTTGGAATATTGATATCCTAAATTTGTAACATGATCAAGTATCACGAAGTCCATCCAGGTTGGACAATCGTAATTCCAATCTCAGATTGGAGGATCTTCCTTACCGAGCTCGTAAAGAAAGGCTAGAAATTTATGTATTGACCATTATGCTTCCACGGTCTATGCATACACTGGTAACGGTGTAAAGGTTAAATAAATATAACATATATAGTTTGCGCATATCTTTTCTTTAATACGAGCATTATACAACAATATTGAAACGAATTCGTCAGTTTGAGATCTGCTGCCAACATACACTACGGGCGCTCAACAAATAAACATAAACCGCGCACACTAATCTATATAAACAAGTCGCATAAGTACATACAGGCTCCCCGATATCTATACATACACTAAAGCTATATCACCACTTGCCACGTCCGGAGCGTTTAGCACTTCACTCACTGTATAATGTTCAATGTTGATCGAGTTTGTTCGTCCGTTAGTCCGTGTCTCGGTCACGCTAGTAGATCACTTCGTACACTGTGGCCTTCTTGTCGCCCGAGCCCGTCACTATGTACTTGTCGTCCGATGAGATGTCGCAGCTCAGCACCGATGACGATTCCTTAGACTGGAACAAAATTCAATAATTTATTGTACGTCTGTCTATGACATTTATTGCCATTTCGGTACTGTAAGAACGCCTCTTTTTGAAATTTCGAGTACTTGACATACTAGATTTATATCGCTAAGTACTTGATGTACTAGATATAAATCTAGAATGTCGGGTACTCGGCAATTGTTAAAGACATGTTATAAGGCTTGTCTACATTCATTCTCAGGGTTTTTGTACGTTGAGCAAATGAACTTATTGGTCCGAAGACCGAATGAAGGGTCAATACAATATACAACTCGTAAGAGGTACATAAGGAACATGGCACTTGGCGATATGTTTTGTATAGCCAGTACCCCGTCAAGGATCATTTTTTTCATAGAATAGGGAGGGCAAACCAGCAGGTGGCTCATGTGATGGTAAGTGATTACCGCCGCCCATGAACACCCGCAATACCAGAGGCATAGCAGATGCGTTGCCGGCCTTTGAGAAAGGTATAGGCTCTTTTCTTGAAGGTCCCAAAGTTGTATCGGTCTTCAAAAACCGCTGACGGCAGCACATTCCATAAAGTACAAGTGCATGGCAGAAAATTCCGCGAAAACACACTGTGGTGGAATTCCAAGCAGGTTGATGGAATTTTTTAATATGCCGTAAGGTACGATGGTGATATTTAGCTGGGAATTCATGCGTAAAGATATAATATAATAATAACAGTTGGTGAATTATTTTGAATAATTATTAGTAAAATTATGATAACGCCATAAGGGTTTCACCGATCGGCAGTAATAATAAAGCGCTCATGTCAAGCCTTAATGCTCTTTGGGTCCGTATACATTTACCGTAACACTTTTAGATTCAAACCTTCTTATTGTAAAATTAACGTTCTGCTTAAAATTAACGTATACGGAAGCAGACGGGCACATTTAAGATGTAACCAATAGAGTTACATAGGCGGCACAACTGACCTGGAAGATGCTGGCGCCGTATGGCGTGCGCCAGGCGTTGAGCAGGTTGTCCTTGCCGGTGGACACGAACCACTTGCCGCAGGAGGCGAAGCGCAGCGACAGCACGCACGACTCGTGCAGGTGCAGCTGGTACTTGTCCGGCTTCACCGCGTGCAGCACCTCCACGTTGCTGTTCTCCATGCCCACCGCCAGCCACTCGCCTGCGGACCATCGCGCCGCTCGATATATTATAAATACATACGTACATACGTACATACATACATACATACGTACGTACATACATACATACATACATACGTACATACATACATACACAGGGACATGATATACATCGCTCCGATATCAAAGTAAGCAGCCAAAGTACGCTTATGGAACCAAACGAAGGCACCATATACACCTAAACTTGAGAAAATGCGCCGCTCGCATTATTATACATACATACATACATACATACATACATACATACATACACTGGGACATGACGTACATCGCCTCCCATACCAAACTAAGCAGCCAAAGTACGCTTATGAAACCGGAAACAATGAACGCACCACCTAAACTTGAGGAAATGTAGAAAAGATGTCCGGTAATCGAATTAAACCGCTGTGCACGCCACTCGTCACGGAGGTCGTCGATAATTACCATCTATACTCGACTGTAACGGTGTGCATAGCGGTAATAGGTAATAAACACAAATTATTATTGGACTACAGCTCTTAGTATGCTCTCAGACAATATTTTCTTGCTTTTGTAAAAATTTTTGTTCTCATGTTAAGTGATAACTTATATCTTAATGAGAATAAATATCTTAAAGGGCAACTACGAAAAGCTTTTTTTATTAACAATTTAGGAACAAATCCTAAGATACGAAGTCGCGATAGCCAAGTGGTCGGATGGTCGGAATTCCAGTCAAGAGACCCGTTTTCGATCCCCAGAGGGTAGCCTTGTACCAATGGTGTAAATCGTACATAAGTTTATTAAAAAAATAATAAACTTATGTACGATTTACATCAAACCATAGGGAGGAGGAGCTAGGACATAAAGGCGGCGACAGGCTCACCACGTTGTCTTAAAAGTATCTGCGGTGGAAGGTGTCTAAACGACTTAATTGTCTAGACCTCTGTTTACCTCAGTATTGGGAATGGCATGAAGATATATATTCAAAATACGCAATGTATTTACATACATACATTCATGTGCATAAGCATTACGCCCCTGCGACCTTACCCGACTTTCTACTTTTACCGGTCTCTTGACCATTAACGAATCATTAGTGAATCATTAACGCAGTCTTCATTCAACATGCACAAACCATTTAATAACCACACCTTTCTCAATTTTAGTCACTGCATTCATTCTCATTCCTCATTAATTGTAATGTCACACTTTCCATGTCACGAATATACAATCTCATTTAGTTTTACAAAGTTTTGTTGTTCGTTCTGGTTATGAAACTTATGACAAACATTACTGAACAGTAAAATATTCCCATCTTTTTTCTCAAGGATGACAAGTGCATTGCCTCTAACTGTTTAATGGAAATTGTTTACAGATGTGTATGAACTGCAATAGCTAATCTAATACAAACAGTGAATTTGAAACCTCAAAGAAAATAATTTTAGAGAAGCAAATGGGACCTATCTCCCAATATTTAATATTTAAAGGGAGTAATTGCGAAGGAATAGCAATCGCAGTAGCCCAGTAAATTGCTTTCACATGCTCGAATAAGCATACAAATTATAGGTAAAAAGAAATTCCGTGAGGTTCGTGCATCTAAGGCTAGCAATTATCGTAGATGGCTGGTGATTAAAATGAATTAACAGTTCTAAACAGCTTACCCGTGGGACAATAGCCTAGTGAGAATATTTGCGAGCTGAAGTCGTGTTGCTGCAGTTGTCTACCTTCTCTGAGGTCCCATGACCTGTAAAAAAGGAAATGTCACATGTTATAGCTTGCAGAAAATTGTTATATGCGTATTACAAAAATAAGTTCTGTAACATTTAATATATATCTTTTTGGAAACTAATCAAGCTGGAAATGTAAGTAATCCAATTATCTTCATCGTAATATGGTACCTACGTTACATTTTATATTATAATCAATTGCGACTTCTTATTTGTCCTGTGCATTTTAATTCCCGGTAATACTTTTTTGTTAGGGTTTAATACCATTTTTTTTCCTACCACAGTTTCGGAACACTTAATGATGGATAAACTAATAATTTTGGTATAAATAACAGAAATAATTTTTACACGCAATTCACGTTTGTGGACAGTTGAGTTTCGCAATAAATTGCAGTAATTTGTTAATTTACTACATAACAACAATCGTGTAGGTGACAGAACATATATTAGGAGCACATCGGAACTTCGCTCTAAGTACCAACCTGACGGTATTGTCGAGTCCGCCCGTCCACAACTTGGTGCCATCCGCCGATATGTCGATGCAGGAGGCGCCGTCGGTGTGCCCCTGGAACTGGCGCACCAACGTCTGATTGTGAAGGTCCCACACCGCTATGTTGCCATCAGAACAACAGCTGAAGCACACCTGCAAAATTTATGAGATATTTATTGATATTGAGAATGCTTGTTGCCCGTACTGAAGTGAAGTTTAGCGTGAATGCCAACTAACAAACTAATAGGGTAACATTAATATCTATAATATTAGTCAAATATTCCTAGTGTACCTTAGAGTCAGGACTGATCGCAAGCGCGTAACAAGCGGGTGCCGAAGATGTGAGCTCCGCTTTGATCCTCGGCGTCGGTGACGCCAGGTCCCATATTGAAAGGTTTGACGCCTCCCCACCGACTATTAACGTACGCCCGTCCGGCAGCAACTTCACCGATCTTATGTAGTTATCTCTTTGCTGAAATACAATAGCATACAATGCATTTTAAACGGCGTAGGTACGAGTAATATGAAAAAGAAAACTTTTAAAAGAGAATACATAAAAAAAATATAAAAATATAAATAAATATCTTCACGCAATTCCCAATACAGGGTTAGACAGAGGTCTAGTCTAGACAATTAAGTCCCTTTGACCCACCTTCCACCGAAGATATTTTCGGGACACCGTGACAGGTGGTGGAGCCCGTCGCCGTCTTTATGTCCAAGCCAACGATGTAATTCGTACATAAGTTTTTGAAAAACTAATTGGTACTGCCTGGGGATCGAAGTCGGGTCTCTTGACTCGAAATTCCGATCACCCAACCACTCGGCTATCGTGACTTCCTTTTAAAAGAGGAAACATCATAAGCCTATGTTGACACGTATTTTGCAGTAGAGACAAGGCAGCATTAGCTTCGAATAAAAGTTCAACCCGGTTAACTACACACACGTAGAAGCATTTTGTGCTTTTAAATTTTGTTCAATGCCACTTCATAGTAGGACTCCGTTTTTTCCTCCACTTCTCTCAAATTTCTTTACTAAATAGAGGTAAAGGTAAGCTCCTCCATTTTAATGTTGTGGGTAGACACTATACACGGACGTAATCACTTTCCATCGTGCTTTGCCTGCTCCTTGCTCGCCTCTTTATAATACATAAAGCTTGAAACTTAGTATAGTAAAATGTACACAGTAAGGTATATGAGAAGCGCGCTCGCGGACAGTTACCCACTCACCAAACAATCCAGCTGGCTGACGGGCGCCTTACTGGGCTGGCTGATGTCCCACACCTTCACGCAGCCCTTGCCGCCGGTGTAGACGTACTTGGTGGGCGAGGAGACGGTGACGGCGCACACCACCTCGCCGTGCGCCAGCGCGGACACCTGGCGCGCGTGCCGCGGTATGCCCGGCCCCATCAGCGCGTCCGGCGGAAACGGCACCGGCTGCATCTGCCCCTCCGCAGACACGTGGAACGAGTACGCCCTGCTTGGAACACATCCCCGCCTCAGTATCGTCACGTACGTCGCCTGTCGCGGTGGCACAGTGGTTGGCTGATCGGAAATTTGAGTCAAGAGATCAGAGTTCGATCGCCATGTGGCAAGCTTGTATCAAAAGAATTAAGTCCTATACCTCTGTCTACCCCAGTATTGGGAATGTCGTGAAGATGTCGTTTTTTAGTTTTATCAGATATGTACACCTAAATCATTACCTAACTCTAAACCTCTGATTTGACTTTAATATACACGTATGTTTTGCTTATCCCGGTAAATCAAATAGGTATATCGTTTTATTAAATATGTAGAGTTATAATTTGCATTTGGGTCAAACTAACAACATGTACCATGTCGACGTGTAAACACCGAATAAATGAAAATCTGCTAGTAAGAGTAGCATTGCTTTCATGGGAGATTAAGAACGTAAAATTATGCTCATACGAATAGAGTACCGGAACATTCGCATTAGAGAAGCTGATAATCATTAGTAATCTGTGAGATTTTAAGTCATATTTTTTCGGACCGAATTACGACACTAACTGTCTAAGCCACGTTACGCCTGCTGCACTGCGCCCAGCGTGATGAGAAAATTAATAAAATAAAAACGACCCGGAATTTTACTTCTTTTCTATTTTCATATAGTTTGAATAAGGTCTGTAGAGGCTAAGCTGTTTATTAATTTAAAAAAAATCTGTTCCGTATGACTGTGTCCAGTTAGTAACGTCGCCAATCGCAGATACTCACGGTTTCCCGCCCGGTATGGGCGCGAGGGCCGCGGGTCCGATGGGCGCGCGCAGCGGCTCGTACGCTAGCGCTGCGCGCGCAGAGTACCCGGCGAGCCCGTACGCGTCGTGCGCGCCGTTGCCCAGGTACGGGTATTGCAGCGCGGGCGGCTTCACGGCGGCCTTCAGAGGAGCGCCGGCAGAGTTCGCGCCGCTCGCGCCCGATGTCGGCGTCACCGGCTTAGAGATGGGCGTGCTCGGCTTCTCGTCCAGCTTTTTCGCGGACGGCGTCGACGCGTTACTCGACGTGCCCGATCTGTTGGTGTGACGCTCGCGTTTTATACATTTGTGACACTTGGATGTTCACGCATTTTGATTGGTGGCAGGCCTATCGCCGACTCTATGTCCAAGTCAACGATATAAATCTTATATAAGTTTTGAAAAAACCGTACAAACCTAACTCTTGAAGCTCGAACTCGGGTCTTTTAACTCGAATTCCGATCACTCAACGACTCGGCTATCGTGACGTGAACATTTAATGATAATTTTAAAAATTTAATGGTTGAAACAACTGACTGCAGTTATTAAACTATATTGCTCTAACAAAAGACGAATCTAACGTTCTTCTTCTTTCTTGAGTATGGCGTTTTCTAGTATTCGCCAAGAATCTAACATTACTTTATAATGTATATCAATCAAGCGGTTAAAGGTGCAAAACGCGTCAAAGAAATATACATACGTACATGCACTTAAGTTATGTTAACTTCAGTGCAGTCAGGTGAAAAATTAATGAATACCAACAGCCTGTTGAATAATGAAAATAAGTTTCTTTCGAGTAAGCAATTGAATTCGAATTGTGACGCTTAGCATATTGATTAGTAATCGCAACGTGTCATGTTTTTTGTGCTGTCAGTCATTGGTTGAATGTTAGACACGGCTCATCTGAAGGAGAATAATTGTCATTCAAGTCGAGTCTAAAGACGCCGAGAAAACCATAATTTCTAATGAATGTTTGAGGGAATAAATAATAAAAATGTACGGCATACATAATTAATACTATGTAGGTAATAAAATAATTGGATTTCAATTGCATTACCTACATGTATAATAACTAACTTTGTAAGTCATTACGTAAATATTTAAACACGGTTACGCCTTTCAATTTCTTTAGCCCAGTATGACCTTAAAACACATGTAATGTGCCAGTTCACAGAGTACGGCTTCACTAAACGGATATTGTGATTATATAGAATTTATCATGCTCGACATAATGCCTATTAGAAGCCCGTAGAAGTGTTTTGTTTTAACACGCCTCGAATAACTTGTTTTGGTATAATGAATAATACTCCTAATTAACACCTTTAATATTACGTCCATAAAATGATGATACGTTTTTCTTTTATGTGGTAACTACTGCCCCCCGCGGCTTTGCCCGCAGTTTAACACTTAACGCGGGAACCCTAATTATGTTTCTAAAATAAAAGTAGCATATGTTACTCCTTATAACATTAGTTATCTGTCAGTGAAAGTCCTGTTAAAATCGGTCCAGTCGTTTCAGAGTTTATCCGACAGACTAAAATTGTAAAAAAATAATATTTTGGTGTATGTACCGTATATATTCATATACATGTAGTAAAAAACGATTATTTCAGTATTACAAACAGACACTCCAATTTTATTTATATGTATTTATTACAAATATAATTATGTCACATTTATAAATGACTAAATTCTAGTTATCAGTTCATAAGACTTGATTTTACATGAGCCCAAAATTATTACAAAGGGAGAACAGTTTGGCTGAGTTGTCAAATTTAAAAATGTTAAAGTTGGGCGTGTTTTATTAAGAAATATTCATATAAAAAAAACGCCGAGACAATCCCACAAGGCATTTTAAATTGAAAGCATGTAGTTCTGCCTCCATATTTCCGTTTCGAAACGAGCATCCGTTAAAAGATAAGATTTCCACGTTCCCTGTTCGCTTCATTGCTCCCGCCGTTTGATCGAATAATCGAGACCGCATGTCGAGAGAAACGTAGTTCCTCCGCCTACAAGTGCGATTACGTTGTAATATTTTTATTGAGATTAATAAGAAATATCATCTTCTAGTTGAAAGCTATTGTCAGCCATTAAGTTTTTTTAATAGATTTCGAATGGTTGGTATACTATCCGTATTGAACAACACAAAATACGTAAATACTAGATATTTATTAGAGTATATTTTTATAGGGTTAAATGTAAAAATCTAAGGCAGGGTCCGAAGGGAGAAAGACACGAAACACTTCATCCCAGAAAAGCAAATACATTTTATACATATATTCGGTTTGATTGAAACAAATAATTTTTTTATCATTTAACATGACAATGTAGATTAAAACATAATTTATTTGAGCAAGCATGGTGTTTCCTATATAATAAAAATAGTGCACATATTTATACTGGAATCATGTGGTCTGTCTAAATCCACGGAAAGAGAATTTGAAGTTTAATATCTGTAATATCAAGCTTACTTTTGTGTTACTTATTTTGATCTGCATATTTGATCTTGAAAGGACTTGTATTATATTAGGCATACATACAGTTTATAACCAGGCTTAACATATATAACATAGTTCTTATTAAAAATATACTGTTCCTGTGTGAGAGGGACCTGATTCGTGAATTTGCAAGGCGGCTGCTTCTATTACTGTATGAATACTACAGGTCGACCTGATAGAGATAATGCCTTTGGGCTGGAGTGTTTTGAAGTCGTTTGAAATAGAAGCATATTGTGTTTCGCCCAGTGACGGAGATAACTTCAGACTCACACCCTATCCCCCTTTTACTTCCCCTTACCCAGTTCCTTTTTCAAGCACCTGCATATCTTTTGGAACATCACACCGTATACGGACGTTGGTAGTCAGTTATCATCAAGTGAACAATTTGCACATTTTCACGGTCTCCAAAAAGAAAGAAACAATGAAGGCAATATAAAATACCACGCCTAGTATATGCTACTCGATTGCCATCAGCTAATCAAGGGTGGATCGATTGATTAGTGAATAGCGATAGTACGTATCTTGCAGATGACTATTTACAAACAACTATAGAAGCTGTAGGAGCAGAACGAAACATAAGTTGATACATTATGGCATGTCTGATTACCCAATTGTTTATAAATATACCAAACAAAAGCATCCTAGGCCAAGTCGTTATATAAATCAATACCGGACGTCTCACCTAGGGCTGTGAGGCGGATGTTCTTTCTTGGGTTGTAATTTGTCAAGTCCATTTTCTCTCGGTGATGGAGCACCGTTGTGTGGTGACGTCGGCTCCTCACTTGCATCGTCTACTACTAAATCCTGTGAAAAATTTACATGACATGCTTTAATAGCTAAAACATCGATTTTTAAATTGATAATTTATTACTTCATTGATTGTCGAGCGAATTAACCCAGTAACTTATGACTTATGAACTTAAAAATAATATATGTAACTTCGAAAATACTAAACTCTGATAATAGTAATGAGTTCTTTATTAATTACAGCGCTAACTTACATGTCCCATGTCCTTTTCTTCTTTTTTTAGTTTCTTATGGTCTGGCTCCGCGGGGCTCCTCGTTCTGTATTTCTCTCGCTCACCGGGTGATATGGAATTTCTCTGCAAACAAACAAAAACAACGTTTAATAAGCAGTGGATAAAATCCAAGCGTTATCGTATCTTGTTAGCTGTACAAATAAGAGAGAGGGTAAACATAATCAAAACGTTTACGAGCTTACGTACGTACAGCAATCAATCGATCATTGTTCGCAAATAAATCGAGGCGCAGCGAGGCGAATGCTCCAGTCAATATCAATATCAAAACACGCTGAGGCAGAACAAACTGACCGCATGATTAGCTGCGGGTGTGGTCCTCCCCCCCCCTGCTGGTGGGGTGTGGGGGTGGGACGAGAGAATTGCAGCTTTCGGCTGGGCTAACTGTTACGGCCTAATGAAATAATCATATATGACGAACCGTCAGCGGCCACTATTACTCATTCCATTTCGTACAGTGTCCGACTGAAACTGTCGCATGATCGCATCTCTGCACACGTATGTGCTCGGCGTACTCTGTCGCGCATTTCTGTTCCAAATGCACCGAATATCAGGGAAATTGCGTAACTATTTCCATTTGCAGCAAGAGGTGCTCTTTGAAGCGTTTGTAAGGAATGTTTGAAGCGTAATACGTTCATGATGTCATGTGTTTATTTGATGATGCGAACCGTACCTAACGCGCGTATATAGATAGATTTTTCTATTATAAAGATATTCAGTAAGCAATATTTTGGTATCAACATCCATTGTTATAAACTGATACTGAAAGGTAAATGAAGAATAAATCATAGTGATAACGAATCTCAAGAATCAAATTTGACGTAAGATTTAACGTAAGATTATTTATAACTAACCATGGTAAAAAAGTCACGATAGCCGAGTTGTTGGGTGGTCGGAATTTCGAGTCGAGAGACCCGAGTTCGATCCCCAGGTGGCAGTACCAATTAGTTTTTCAAAAACTTATGTACGAATTTCATCGTTGGCTTGGACATAAAAGGCGGCGACGGGCTCACCACCTGTCACGTTGTCCCGAAAATATCTTCGGTGGAAGGTGGGTCAAAGGGACTTAATTGTCTAGACTTGACCTCTGTCTACCCCTGTATTGGGAATTGCGTGAAGATATTTATTTACTTATTTATGGTAATATTGGGGTATACTAATTAATATAAACTAACTAAAACATATTTAAATACCTTAAATAGTTTTCCGTTACTTTAAGATACTCTGAATATTTTATTAATATTTTACAAAAGATTTCCACACGAGTTCCAAACTTGAACAATGAGACGAAAAATAATTGTAAGCCTACCTATGGTGTTGAAAAATTCTTTTTTTTATGTGTTTATTTATTATACTTAATATAATACACTAAGAATTAACTAGCAAGAAATATGATGTCATTACAAAATATATTTAAACTGAGTAAAAACTATAATTGTAAAGGTAAATACAAGTACACAGTATTAAAACGTGCGCATCGAACAGAGTATTGGTTAGAAATTAAGTTAAATTGTTGAACGTCGCCGTCGTAATCTCGAATGAGAAATGGACGGAGTCTAATCCGACGTGCCCCAGGGAGTGCGGTAGGTATGGCTGCGGCTGTAGGGATCTAACGGGCCTAATTTTACGAGGCACTAAGTTAGAGGCTAGTGGCAAACGGCTGTTAATTTGCCCGCCACGCCGCCGACCTGTCGCCGCCCGCCGTGACTTACAACCCTCCTCCCTACCACACAATAACGCTTACGTCGAGATTCCAATCAGTTTATTTATACCCATTCCCTACAAATAAATCTAGTAATATAACAATAATTGCAATATCTTTTGCTATTACTTCTCGGCCAATGTAGCAGTTGGGGCAGTAATAATATCAAATATTGTTCACTAAAATAGGGATAGGTATTGTTGTTGTGTTTTGGATAAAGACGACAATATAGAGAGTGGGGGGTTATTGGATGTACGATGGATCAGATGTTACCAATAAAGTTTTATTACTGGCGCGAAAAGCGAAGAAACGTAGCTGGATGTATTACGTGTTAGGAAACGCTACGCTTTGAGGCCCAAATTTTACGAGCGGCCGATCTCCGGTCCGCAGCATCGGATATCGAATTTCGAGCAGTGCTATTTCGAGAGGCACGGTGCCGTGGCCGTAATCCGTAATGCGACGTGTCGGTCTCGATTGGATGGATTTTATGTTGCCCGTAGGAGTCGTTCGCCCGAGGGCACGCCATTTGCGGTTAATCGCTAATTTAATAGATTGAATTTGCGGTTGGCTCCTGACGTTATATGAGTTCGCGTGTTGGTTGTAACGATGGCATTGTGTTTTGTTTTATTCGACCAATTAAAATATTTCTTAGCATTAAGTAGGTAAGAACTCATTAAGATTAGGCAGGTATGTGGGCCTTTCTAGAATATTATTTACTTTTATAACATTGTTTGGTTCTATAAACTAGCTGTTTGAGTTCCTTAAATTTGAAACTTTACAATGTAATAACAATTATGACAAACCGTTCCAATCAGTAAATATTTTAACCGTAGGTAAGTTTTGACTAAATTACTTTATTTGACATAGGTAACTATGAATGAAAATGAAAAATTCCATCTGTTTTAACCTATAGGTTACAATTTAAAAGGTAGAAATCATATTCCACTATTTTTTATATATATTTAATCCAATACAAATAATATGAATCGGCCAATGTGGCGAGAATAAAGCATAAAAATATAACGTATAGCGTAAATTCGAGCCGAGTGGTTGGGTGGTTGGAATTTCGAGCCAATGGGTTTTTCTAAAAACTCATGTACGAATTAATATCGTTGGCTTGGACATAAAAGGCGGCGACGGGCTCACCACCTGTCATGTTGTCCCGAAAATATCTTTGGTGAAAGGTGGGTCAAAGGGACTTAATTGTCTAGACTAGACCTCTGTCTACCCCTGTATTGGGAATTGCGTGAAGATATTTATTTATTATTTATTATTAAGAAATTTCGTTTTCTATCAAATGTTTATAGCTATCAAAATAGCAAACTATTTAACGTATTTGGAGGATGTACTTTAGAAATATTATTAAGAGTAGAAAAATATTTGTGTTATTTATAAATATCAATATCAAATTTAATTTGCGATTTATGTTAGTATTCAAAACTAAACAAAGGCGGGTTAGGGGTTAGTTATACCTAGCTATACCTGACCTGTTACTACGAAGGCAGTTTTTTATTAAATTTGTCACATTAGTAAATATTAGTAAAAAATATTTTTGTATTAGTTACATCACTATCAACGGTGTTTTTACAATAAGTAATACGTCATGTCACAATAACATAAGCACGTTTATATTTAAACTCGTAGAGGCGTTTTATTTATTCCGAAAACAGCTCCTTTCTGATTTAATTCCAGCAAAAAAAGGAATCCGTGATATTAAGCGTATCGAAAACCTTTTCCATTTTCTAACAGAATAGCGAACAGAGCTAATCTGTACTTTATCCCATTACGTGGGTCGACCTCAAGAAAAAGGCAATTGAGTCGGTCTCGAGGGTTGCGGGGATGGCGAGGGGGGGAGGGGGCGACGCTAAACAAGTACGAGCTTCTACAAGCTCCGACAACACGACTTATCGGCTACCGCACCCGCGGGGGTCGCGCACATGTGTCGCGAGCAAGCGAAGTGCCGAGCGGAGCGCAGGCGGGGGCGGGTACACTGACGTTACATATAAAGTGGCAACACACAGGCGCGCGTTAACGCCGCCCGGGCTTATTGTCTGCGGTCACGCGACGAGCCGTTTAGCCGCGCGCGCCTCACCGCCGCCCGGTTAACCGGAAGGGGGGCGGTTAACCGGACGCTCGGGCCGGAAGCGGGGGAAATAGATAAATAGAGCGCCCGCCCGCCACTCGGAAATGTACAGATTGAGGTTCTGCCTGTATTTCAGATGTAATAGTTTTTGAAAACTTGCACGATTTACACGCAACACTTCTATTATCTCCCTTAGGTTATGTCATTGGGTTAATGGAACTGTGAGAATATTATGATTCTACGTTTCTTCTTTTTCACTCAATTTATCACATGTTTTAATATCTTATGTTGAAATAATTAATATTGTAATATTTGTGATAAAAAATAAGACACCAGAAGATAAACGAAAAGCAAAAAAGCCATTGTTTCCACTTAATCTTAAAGATTCACGCATTAACAGAGGTAGCTACCTGAACCTCCGTAAAACAAAAACAATCAGCGGAAACAAGGGAAGGCGGTAATCGGAAACGTGGGCTACAAAACGTTTTAAAAAAAGAACAGCAATGGGCGCGCAAACCGCGTGGTGCAGAGCGACTTTAAAATTAACTTTACCGGTTCATTCGTATACATAAATAATGAAGGAATTTCTGAATACACATTAAACTCCAATAAAGAATACATTAGCATAAATTTATGGTAGCGAGTCGGGAGTTTCGAGCGCGTTTTTACGTGACTCGTAAAGTTTATAGTCACGAGTGCTGGATTGCGTTTACTGCGCTCGCTATCGGTTTATGACCGACCCCAAATAACCGAATTGCCTGATGCCCGTTGTCGAGCTGACGTGTCCTTGCCCGCGCCCGCGCCCGCGCCCGCGCGCCCCACTCCCGTCTCCACATTCACAGTAGCCGGTACTGTGTCATAATGATAGGCATTATCAGTGGAACCATTTGAAGCCGCCACGCCACTGCCCAGTATGGAGCTCAACTACACGCTTGGACGCTTGCCCAATATTATAGCAATAACGTAGGAGGCTGACTGTAAGTGTACGAAATGAAAAATATATAAAAACACTTTGAAAACATAACAATATATTGCAAAATGAAAGTTAAGGGGATTTGAATATAAGGAAGAAAAACTATGAGTTTAGCTTACTATCAATAAGAGGTGAGAGATTTTACCTATAAAAATAGTAATAATGGATGATATGTTAAAGGTCATTTATTCATTGAACGAGTCAGAAAGTTAACATGGGAAGGAAAATATTATAATTACATGTAAAGTAGACGTATCAAACGAAAACAGGCTTAATACAGATGTATCCTTTAAGATTAGCGAAGCCATCGATGAGCAATCTCACCCAGCTTTTGCTCAATTACAGGCGTAATTAGCACAATTAACAAGAGGGGTTAAGGGTGGGTGTGCCAGTGATCGTTTTAAGGCAAGCAAACAAATGTCACGTGGCACAGCAGCGCCTTAATTAAAACGATAATTGAGTTGACTCGCGAAACTCATCCGAAAATTTGGGAGTTGAGGGGGAAATTCCGCAACGCACCCCTTGAAACTACGAAGCCCTTAAGTGTCGACGACTTTAATTTTGTGTTAGCATCTACTTTGCGGTCTCGAGGAAAATTTTAATACGGTGAGCGCGGTCTCACTTTGTAGAATTACTTAAATAAATTACGAGTCGAATTGAGTTTCTGCCGCTCCGAAACGGAGACAGCTTGTTTCCAAAATTGGCACCGAATGAGTGCTTTAAACCATGTAAATACGACTAAAAACAGCGCTGTTTTTATTTCTTCATTCAAAAAACTGATGCAAGTAGACGTAGCGAGAGAAGTTTATAGGGATCGAGTCCCTGCCTACGTTTTGTTTAATTTAAATGCTTTTATTGATGAATTGTAAATGTAATCATAGCTCACTATTTAAAAACGTGACAAACAAATGAAAAAGTTCGATATTACAGATGTGTGATCCAAAACACGTGTCGTCTTTTCAACATTAGCGGTTATGTATTAATGTCTATCGATGACATATGGTAACTTTTTTAAAATAAAAAAAATTAAGGTAAAATTTTGCTAATGTTGCTGTTTTTGAATATGGTTTTTAATGACATATTCAACCACTTTGCTACTCCATAATTCCACGAGTAAGAGATTAAATCAATCGTATTCAAAATTTATCAATGTGTAATTTGTTGTTGGGATTCAGTCTTCACGCTTTTCCCAGTACAGATCAATTTTTGGGACAACGTAACAAGTGGTCTCTTGCCGTCTTTATGTCCAATGATATCAATCGTACATAACTTTTAAAAAAACTTGAAAAAGTTGTTACGGCTCTACCTGGGGAGCGAACTCGGGTCTCTTGACTCGAATTCGGATCACCCAACCACTCCGCTTCTGGTTTCAATATAGGAATACAAAAGCAATATTAGCGGAAATAAGAATTAACTAATTACACGTCCACAATTTGAAATACTGTAAACATATAATAATGTTGACCAGTTTATATTATAATATACGTCCTCGTTCTTTTGTGGTTTCATGAATAAAGCACTAAGCTAGTGTAAACATTAACTAGTAAGTGATTAATGTTACACTATAAACTTCTTCATATCAATTTCAAACTATTTCATATCACGCCCGCATTACTTGTCTACAAAAGCCGTTTCATTTAATTGTGAGGCAGAGAGTAGGCTCGGGGAGGGCGCGTCAATCCCTCGCAGATTCCGACGGCAATATGTGCGTCGGCACTCCTGCCACGACTTAATACTTGAGATAAACAATTCGTTCCGGCTCCGCGAGCGATTCAGTGTGACGAAGTATAAGCTATTCAAATGAATTTGTTAGGGTGAATGACTCGCGAATATAACATCGAAAATCATTTTAACTATTACATTTAATATTTCGAAAAGATTACATACAGAATTTGGTTTCAATAATGACACGTTAAGTCGATAAAAGGCGATTTAAATCATAGGAATAATAAAATGGACATTATTATCAGTCAATAGCAGTAGGTAGCATATTATTTTTGGTTATTGCTTGTTGTCAAAATCGGTGATGAAAAATGTAACTAAACAAGTGAGCGCCGCACTAAAAGCCTTTTAATAAATAGATCGTAAACCTATTTAGCAGCATAATAAAATCAATGATAAAGCGTAGGCAGCGATTGGTACCAGCGACCGCCGCGTATTTAAACGAGTACTCCCTCGTCGCCCGTCAATAAAACATTAAACACGTTACAAGTTTACGCGAAGCGACAACCCTAGTGGATTCCGCCACTTCGTTAATCCGGAGCGAGGGCAGCCCTAAATTAGGGTCGAGACAAGCCTTAATCCCCCGCTCGGCGCGACTGGGGATTTATATTGTTATTGCTACGTCCGGAATTATACGAGGGTTGAGGGACTAATGAAAGGGGAAATTTAATTCCTAATGATTCTCGTCTTAGTCCGTAACGAGGAAACTCGAAAAAGGGCTGCGACCTTTTTATTGTGAATTGGTTTAAGCGAACCATGAACGATTCAATTTCTATTGTTTGCTGTATGATTTTAAGGATGTGATTGGTCGAGATCGATATAGGCTTGTTTTGTTTATGTGCATTTTACGTGTACCTATGTGTATTAAATTTATTCATAGAACATTTAGAAAGTTCGAACACGATACACAAGCGAAGCATGCTAGGCACATGTAAATTGGAAACGGCATACTCGAGACGTGGGACGCATATCAAGCTCCTGGGGTAATGGGATGGACTGAGGTGGATAGTATTGTGTATGCATATCTACCTCCGTGTGCCGGGGAGAATCGATTCTGAATGAATTACACAACACATGAATTACAAAATAAGGATTACACAATTTTTTCCACATCTATTCCTATCATTAAACAAAGAATAACTATACAAAAAGGGTTATTACAATAAATGAATATATTAATGACAGTAACCCCTGGGAATGAGTTGATCGATCCCATGCTATTTCTAATTAAATTGTTGTTCATTATTTTCACTTACACTTACACTTTTGCCATTTTTCTCAGTAATTCGTAAAAGTGTAGTCCCCAAAAGTTCTTCAAAGTAATCTCGACATACTTGAAATGTCAAATTCAACCCGCACACTTTTACAAAATCCAGTCCTTCATAAAACATGTCGTCTTACACGCAAATTCCTCAAATCATCGACAGATATTTAGATGTCTCTTAGCAGAACGGGCACAAAAGTCAACACCCGAGTGTCCAGTACTCTACCCCTTTTTTTACAAAAAAAGGAAGTTAGACTAACTAAATATATAAATAATTTTATTTCTTAAAATAAGTGTAGATTACATTTTCCGGAAACCGGTCATATACACTTATTTTTTACACAGGATTTTAAATATACAAATATTCTAATGATTTCAAAAAGTCCTATTCAATAAAAAAAACTGTTGCCGAATGACTAGACGAATTTATTTAGTATTTTAATTTGATACTTTATGAGTACTTTACTCTTGTATAGATTTAAAAATATTAATAATGAGGCAGTTTCGAATAACAAACAGTTTGCTTTAACAACAGTTTCGCAGATAATTCGGTGGTCGCAAGCATAATCTGAGCTAACACACAGAGATCCAGTACACCGAGGCAACAACAATGCTGGCAGGTATTGTTGCAGGGGGCGGCGTGGGAGCGGCGGAGGAGCGCTGAGGGAGCGATTCGATGAAGCCTGCATAAATCGACGCAATCCGGATCGGGAACAAAGCCGCAAGCTCGCGCCGAGCCGAGCAATACTCCCTTCTACCGCTATATCTCGCCATTGTGTCACCGCGGTAAGGATTTTGCGAAGAATTCATTGTTGATTTCTATATTGAAGTCGGACAAGGCAGTTTATTTTTATTTTTTGTACAATTTCTTGATTTTTGTTTAAAAATATGGACAGCAATGAGATTGTGCGAATGTAAGATACGTGCGGATTTGTATAAAGCTTTCTATGATAGGAAATAACGCTATTGAAAACACTTAAATGATTATGAGTTCTGACCAATGTTACGTATACTTGTTGTGTTATCAATTCATATAGGAATCTTCACATTATTTCTATATATATGGTACCGTTTGCTTCAACACTATGACGGCGATAAGCTCACCACGTACCACGTTGTCGCAAATAAAAAAACTTCGATAAAAAAAGTAGGTTACTTTGGGTGATTGACTTTACTGTCTGACCTCTGCCTGCCCCACTGTGAGAAATTGCGTGAAGATGTAAATTGACTTATAATAATTATTGCATTATACTACTAGATATCTAAGAAGAGCTAAAATATTTATCTCGATACGGTGTGATTACATCCGTTGACAAGTTATCTTATTGAGAAATCGCAATCTGTCTGTGAAGCACCGTAATATTAAGATGGATTTGCGAGCGCTCATTCACAGTCGTAAAGGTTATCTGATGCGTTTGACGTGCCTGTGTTACATCCAAACGTTAATATCTTTGGTTACATCAAACATAGCTGAGAACGATGAGTACAAGATAAGAACCGATAGGAATTTAATCGTGATAGATTAATAATAACAGTTTTAGTATGTCAGCTCGACACCAAATCGATAATGTTTCGCTCTTAAATATCTTAAATCATTGTTTTCTGTATTTCATAATGAAGCTTTGCTTAAGGTTTGTTTATTTCCTTTATTGTCGAGGGGGAAAAGCTAAAGCATGTCGAGGAGCGCTATCGTGCAATCTGTTTCACTTTAGGGCGTCTTAATAATTACAAGTGGCCATTTCTTCCAATTAAGAAAAGTCTCCGACGATAAATTGTGAGGGTTGTCGCTGTGCACGAGGCAGCGCCCGCAGCGCGTAAACATGCCGCGCTAAGGTTGCCACCGGTGCAAAAACACCTTCATAGAATTTTGTTTTAATGGTTTAATAAAGTTCTCGGGCCTCGGCGTAATAAATAAGTCGCATTTACACGCACCGCCGCTACCTTAATTAAAGCCGCGCGGGCACTTTCAAACATGAAACGAGCGAGGCGTATCGGAGAACAAACGCAAATTTATTCCGAGTGGAGTTTTTTCGGCATCTATTAAATAAAGAAGTCGAGGAGAATGCTAAACAAGGTTGAGCGGCCCTCGCCCTGCGAGTTTTCCACTTGAAGTGGTGAGCGAGCGCGGGGCGGGTGGGGTCATGGGGGCGCTATTCACAGTAGCTTAGATAAGGTAAGGAGGATGAAGAGGCGAGATGCGCGCTATAATGAACCGGCTCCGAGCAGTTTTTGTGTGGTTCGGGTGCTAAATTGAATATTAGGCGCGATTTGGGAGCGAATGAATATTAGGCGCCGTTCGGGGTCGACGGAAATAAATCTGCGGTTATTATGTTACCCGAGAGAGAGATTGTAGCAACTCCGACACATTCCACAGCTCAATTACCTACGTTGTGTTCATAAAATTGACGAAACCTAGGCTTTTTTGCGAAAGGTTAACTCGAGACATTTTACAAATGTAGGTAAGTGTCTTAAAATAAAAATGAATTATTACATTTAGATAAGTATTCGATACTTTCTAAATTGCTTTAAAGAGTAATTTCCTAATATTAATAAAATAATATATATGAAAAACTTCATCTCAATATTGAATAGTGACCGTAAACCGTAAGTAAAATATTAGCTGTTTCTATTTTGAAAAATAACCATATTTTACTAGCTAATGATAATGATTATTACTTTCTTGACAGTTCCCTTGAGACACCAACGCGAACGAAGCCGCGGGTAAAAGCTAGTATCACAGAAACATCTAGTATTTGAGGAGGAACAATCATTCATCGAACAAGTAAGTGCCCCTAGATTCGAATTTGATCGATGAAACTTGGACGGAATTTGATCGGTGGTTAAAATATATTAAATTTTAATTTTGAACCTCTTGCTTAGTCTAAAATAGGAATCGTGTAATCCAAACTTAACCTGCCCAAAAACAAATAACGCGCTTGCAACAGTGTAACGCCAGCGTGATTCGCAACGAAAACATCGAGCCGGACAAATGGGCGAGACGAAAGCGGCGTGTAACCTGACGCCCCCACTGAGACGGTTCATGTAAACTTTATTAGAGTGCCCTTCTCCCTGCTCCCTCATCGAATTGTAAGGCGCTCGTGCAGTACCCAGCCGCGTGTTTGCACAGATCGAATACTCCGTGAGTCGACAGCAAACGAGGGAACGACGCCGTACCGTTAAAACGGGGTCACAAGGCAATTCCAAACGTGTTATTTTACGAAAACTAGCTAGCTGCTTATGTTGAAGACTTTTTATACCTACCAATCCAAACACACTACGGTATTGTACGCGACAGGAACCATGACGATTTGTATATTATCCAAAATAGTTTAATGATACCAATTAGGTGCATTCAAGAGACAAAGACCTTGATGATCCTGATGATTACTTACATTCAAAATCATTTCAAAATGTGAAGCTTTTTCTTTATTCGAAAATTTTAGTATGAGTTAAATTCTATAAAACATTTGTCAATTTTATTTATATCCCAGAGATTTAATTTTTCTTAAATCAATCATTTGTATAATAACAAAAATCACAGCATTCACAACATCATTTTATAGATTCACAAATGTAGTATGCCAGATTAAAAATATTTAGCGAAAATAGCGACCAATATTAGACAGTGCTAATGAGCATAACTTCAGTTATTAAAAGCGCGACAGTCTGACAAAAGCAGATATAAGTTTGCGAAGTAGGTTAGTCAACAGACAGTGTTAGGAGGTGACGGTGCGCGGTATCGATTCACATGCATTCCGCTTTCAGTAAACGTCGCGATGTCACACCCAGGGCTGTTCGATTCAGCAACGTTGAATATATTTTTCATATAAATTGTTCACATTGGTTAGGTTTCATTAAAGCTTTTCTTTCCTTACATGCTCGGTTGGTAAAAAAGTTGACATGGGATAGCGCGCTTCAGCGCTAAATCAATTTGTTTTCTAATACCGATTTTGATAACTGACACGCCTGTGTGTTGTGAGTGATATCAATGGAGGCGCATTTTCCGGGATAACAATTTTTAGGGATGTAATCAAACTTGAAAAAATTTCACAAAAATCTCTTGACATCGTGTTAGAGTTTAAGCAAAAAATAATAAATATAATTTGGATGCAATTGAATTTGTTTAAATTTTAGTAATTTTTTGGCTTATATGTTCTGATGAATGAGATGTAAAATAATTTATTTATAAACTAAAATTAAATAAAACCTTATCCGGTAAGTACAATGTTTCTATCAATTACTGACATGAATGATTTAAATGTTCTCTAAAAATCGTTTTAAGTATTGATTTAAATTGTTAAGACCTTGGAGTATTGAGTAATTACTACGCAATAAACGTAATTACGTATTACATGGATTATAAGCTAAAAAAAATAGTACGATTAAATATCTAATCTTGTGTATGTGTGTGAAATTACTTTAATAAATTAGAAGGAACGAAAATTATATGTTTAAAAAACGAAAGATATTGAACAATGTTTCGGGGGTAAAGAACCGTGTCAACCCCTTATTGCTCTCTGCCAACCGAAAGATAATGTGTTCAAATAAACTTGTCAGTGTCTATCAGCCCTGGCGGTGCGATGCGTTCAGTGGAGCGACGAGGGTGGTGCGACCCCCGCCACCGACCGCCCTACCCGACATTGCCAACACCTCGCTAACGTTCTCGTCGCTGCACTTCACTGTAGGGCTGTTGGAAATTATTATTGTAGGCAGTTGAATATACAATCGATTGATTTAAATATAAAGTTAATTGAGCTACAGCCCTTGCTTTTTTATCTGAATGACAATAAACATAACGGATTTATTATCTTTGAGTCTTTTTAGTAAATAATTCAATAAATACACAGCAATCACTATACAGGTGGTACACAAATTACAATTTTTTTACCACCTGTATATTTTTACTCCCTCCTTTTGCTCCCCGTAACACATCCGACTGTACTGAAAATATTTGTCGATTTGTGACATCACAATGATGTCACAAATCGACAACTATTGTCAGTATGGTGGTGATTTAATACACATATATCGGTAAGGTACATATATACATTTCAGAATTTTTAAAGACAACGTGGTACTAATTTATATGAAAAATAACAGTTACTTTCAGCGTTTTTGAAATACATAGCTAACAATTCAGAAATCGAAACAATAAAAGTAGTATCTTCAATTCTTTAACCGTTTATTTAAAAATCGAAAGATTTTCATGCTTGTTCAAGTCACATACTATCGCCATCTGTAATACTTCTGTTAAATTAAAAAGGTGAATCTCGTAGCTAAGTGAATAACTGCGGTTTCCAGCCCTAGCTAGCGGGTGCGCCACTCACGCCGCCCTCTTGTTTCAGGGTGCGCACTGTTATGAAATCAACGTGTTCGAGCGCGACACTCGAGCATCGCGTTCTCGAATGCGAAATGCTTGCATATGTGGGAGAGTTTTCAAAGCGAAACCCGTGCAAATGTTAACTATTCTACGTTTCCATAATGGATCGCTGCGGATTGCTACTATACAAGATTTTCTAACAAATAGACCGAGTTTTTTTTTCACTTTCATTGATCAACTAAATGAACATTTATTTATTTTACAACTTCTACGTTATAGAGTCGGTGCGCCCACATTTTTTAAAGTAAAGACATTAGCTTTGTGAATACTAAATGCGTAAGTATTGATTATTCTAACAAGTTAGGTACAAGGTTATATAATTTTTTTTTTGGT
>JAGSMR010000032.1:1525000-1765000 GCA_029286605.1 Sericinus montela | reverse complement strand
TGGCTCCAAGTCACCGTACTTGGCGCAATGCAAACAAGACGGTCACACTGACACTACGCGCCTCTAAAAATATTCACCTACGTGGGTATTCATACGAAATAATCAACTCTTCCCGCTGTTAGATCAGCTCTCGGATGCTTATATAATCAAGTCAAAGGTATGAAAAGGAAGTACAAATTTATAAAAAGACAATTTTTTTTGTAGTAGCCATTTTTAAAGAGAAACGACCACATACTTGAGTAAAGAGTTTGCATTTTAAAGTGCGTAAATGAATACTTTGTATTGCTCACATTGCCAAATCAATTAAAAAAAAAGCCGTGTTTTGTAGTCTAATATTATTGTAATATTACGAACACGTACACATTTTCAATAACTTTGTTGTTATTACTATGTAAATGATTCAAAAGAAATATGTTTATAAATACACTTATGGTATTAAAAATTAGAGATAAGTTAAAGTGTATTAAATGTTATTATAGGTACTAACAATAGTTTTTAAGTTATGTTAATGTAAATTACTAACACAATATGGGCCATCGGCCTGAAATAAACATTATTATTATTATTAAATATCAAATAGATCACTGAAGGTTATAATTTTAAAATAAAATAGACTGGTTCAACTATACGACCAGATGAAATAGAAATAAGGTCATAATGATTTCTTGTATTTACGCGAATACTACACATTTAAAATAAAACGATTTTCGGATTTTATCGCGTTTTTTAATTAGTTTTTACAAACTATTATTATTTCCCGACGTTTCGGAGGCTTTACAGCATCCGTGGTCACGGGGGGACTGTTGTATGTCCATGCCATGTTTTCGGAGATGGTTATTTCGCGATTGCTCCGTAGCAAATTGCATTTTCCAGGACCTGAGTCGGCTTTCACGCCACCCACGGGAGAAAGAGTGTTATATATCTTACACCAATTACCACACGTCTCGTACTGGAATACGATAGTGTAGTACCATACTACATCAGCATCCCTTTTTTTTAACAATATTAAGTATAAAATTATTTAGATAAATTACTGAAAGATTTTATAAGGTACTCACCGTTTCCCTTGTCATCCGGCCGATGAATGTCTGGTGGCTTCGCCAATACAGACAGGGGGTGATGGGGAACGCCTAGGCCGAGTAACCCAGCGGGGGGCAGAGCACCTTGGCCGAGCAGAGGTAGCGGCGGAGCCCCATGCGTAGGAAGATGCGCCGCGTGCATTTGTTGAAGTAGCCGCGGCAGGTCCGGCCTTTGTTGCTGTAAATAAATTAACTCTTGTAGATTTAAAGATAACGTTATAAATAACTATCCAATCGAACACTAACGAACGAATTATAAATAGACACAGCGTATGTGGTTATTTGCCGTTATCAAATACTCGTTTAATTTATTCTGCCTACTTATGTTTAGTCAATTTAATTAATTATAATTGCATTTAAGGGAATAAACATCTTGAAAACTGCCCGTCCAAAATTCAGCGAGCAACGTGTAAGATGTAAGCAAGTTCTGTCGGGTACTGTGAACAATATCATCTTGCCAAGCGTGGCGATTACGGGTAACCCTCCAGTACTGGATAAGTATATTGTAAAATTATACAGAACTCTGTTGTAAGATTAAGAGAAGAATATTATAATCGAATATAAATGAGATACAAAGTCCACAGCTCAGACAATTTTTGACCTTAGAATTAGCTTATAGATAATTCTAATATCAAAATTTATATTCACTTTTCTTATTGATTTTTTATACGTATTAAATACTGAACGTCTTCATGATATACCTAGATAATAATTTATAATCCAATTTTGTTTTTGTTTAGTTTCTGTGAACAGTCAATTTGAATGTGTCGCATAGCGACTTGCATTTTTAAAACTGCCAAATTAAAAAGTCCTCCTCGGGCCCCCACTGCGCTGCGATATTTTAAAATTTAAATGAGAGCCTCGCCGCCACCGGCGATGAGTGGGCGAAATTGATTACTCCTTCTGCATTATTCCCCTTTTTCCACTCCACGTTTGCCGCACTTCCCTTTCCTATCTCGTCTCGTTTAACTTTATTAATACGCCGCGGGCGATCTTTGCTTGTTGTTACCTTATCGCTTCCGCTCCCGCGCCCGTGTCCGCTACTTCTTCTTTTTTGAGTCCATCGGCAAGGTTTATTCCGCTCGAACGGTCTCGGTCTTTTTTCACCGACGAAAAATTAATTGGTTTTTCGCCGAGGGTGGAACATATTTTTTATTCTCCACTCAAAGCTGTGATTTATTGTGTGTCAAAAGGTGGCGAGCGCCACTTTGTTGGAGTGCGTTTTTATTAAGGATATTTTCGAATCAAATTAATTCTGTGGCAATTACGACAAAACAGCTTTTAATTACATTGAAATATGAATGCCTCGTGTCTGTGCAGCGTTTAACGGGCATTGATTGTGTTAATAACGGTTGTATTTTTACAACGCAATCACAATGTTTTATTATGTGCGATAAAATGTAATAAGAGAAGTTACGGCCTAATACGTTGCTATTAAAAATAACGTATCTTTATCTATGTTATTATATCTACTTGTGGAAGGATATAAATAAATCGTATCATTCCATTTTTATTATTGAAAGGTAACATGTAGTCGGTGCGAAATTCAGAGAGACGGGTAACTGCGAAACCCCAGGAGGAATCTAAACTAGAGTGGAGACACAAAGCCGTGGCACGTTGAAACGGCTGGTATGACACAGCCCGCTATCTAGAGCTGTAAGCCCCTAACCTCGAGCCACCCATCGCCCGCTTCCCACATGCCTGTTATGAATGACAATATCGTGGCGTGTTGATATTTGCTCGTGATATTTTTTCGGTTTGTATATTTTGAAGTGATTAAATGTCTGCGGGAGTCGCTCGCGACTTTATACTTGTTTTCCCTTATAATTTCCCTTCTTCCCCTGTAGTCTAAGAGGGAACTTTAATATTTAAGTAGAAGTAAGCGCTTAAAGAGAAACTTAATGAGTATGCGGTTTTTGACAGTTTAGGTACACCTAAGGTTGGGTTGGGAAGCGAATTATCGATCTCAATATCAGATCTTGAACCTTACAAGCTGCTGTCCATCGCTGGTGAGCTGAATTAAAAATATTTCCTCATATTAAATTTATAGAATAAATATTCAATTAAACAAAAAAAGCATACCTTTTTTATATCGTATATATCACCATAATCAAAGTAAAAAATAAACAATTCAACTTGCAGTTTCATTGCAAACAAATTTAAACAGATTTAGTGTAAGGTATTAAGCTAACGGTATTTTAAAAATAACATTACAAAAGAAAAGTATTAAATTCTTTGTAAAAAGTACAAATCTAGTCACGTATCTGTAATCTTATTACAATGCGAAAGGAAAGCAGACGTGCGCTGTCTTGGAAGCTATTGTCAAGAGAAAAATGCTTGGGCGCGTCCTGGTTTTCACGCCGCATTTACTATCTGAACGCCGCCGGATTATTCTTTACTTATTCATGGAGAGCCTTGCGTCATGTACATGTAAAGATAAAAGTAAGCCGTTGCTTTAGGAATACTTCCAGCTGATTCACATATTATTACAAGATAAATCGTAACCTACTAATTACAATATAAATAAATATCTTCACGCCGTTCCCTATGCTGGGGTAGACAGAGATCTAGACAATTAAGTCCTATCTACCCTCCTTCCACCGAAGACATTTATTGAATAACATGACAGGTGGTGAGCCTATCGCTTTCTTTATTTCCAAGCCAATAATATAAATCGTACATAAGTTTTGAAAAACCCATCGATACGAGCCCTCCACCAGGTTGATTCGAACCCCGATTACTCAACCACTCGGCTATCGTGACTTATCTACTACAATTTCGGGCAAATATTGTGAAATGTTGATATGTAATTATTGAATCTATTTCAATACCTCGAAATATAATAGAATATCAATAGAATAGAGTATAATTTTTTTTAACGTAATCTAAAATATACAAGATAATTATTTATAAATCAATTAATGTAATTTATTAACAGCAGCACAAATATATCGTAACTATAATTGCAAAACATCCGTATCAGCTACTTGGTAGTGTAGCAGAGTCAATAAAAAACCGATGAGGAGTACGTTTGTGAGGTATCTGGCACATTTAATTGAGCTATTGTGTGACGAAAAGTTTCTCCTTCAGCGCGAATAATTACCAGCGGTTTGAGGTTACGGACGCATTAAAACGCTATTATGATGTTCTCACGAATCATTGAGTTTTGCAACTAAGTTACCGAGTTATGTAAGTAATTATTATAAATAAGCTCGTGTACGGTACTTTATAGGTAATTAATTGTGACCGTGATATGTTTGGGTTGGCTTTTATTTAGATTTGTTGCTATTTGTTTATATCGTAAGCTGAAAGTCAAAGAAATAGACCACCGGGTTTTACGACAACTGTGAACCAAATGAAGAAAAGATATTTAGCATACTTTTAAACACTAACTAGAATTCCCTGTGTCTTAAGTGTGTAACTGGATCACCTTATGCTATTTCATTAATTGCCTATGATTTTATGTATTAATTAACTATAATTTTCACTTATTAAATATCAACGTAGCGAGTATAAACATTTGATCATATTTATGTTTGCCTTTTGTGGTATTGGAACCCTCTGCTTCATAGACGGACATAGTAATAGAAAATTCTTTCGTTAGTTAAACTAAATCGATTATGTACAGATTTTATCGCGTTTTTATTTAGTTTTTTAAACCTAAACAAAAAAAACGCGATTGCCTTATCTCAAAAAACAAACCGTCGTGTCGTTTAAAAGTATTACAAGCCATTTAAAGATGTTTATCAGCATAACACATCAATAGGGGTTAAGCAATAGAAAAGCTGAAGGTGGCGAAAGCAGTCCCCTAGTAAAGGCTAACCCAAACCGACAGCGCTCGCTATAAAGAGGGCCAGTTTATCGAGACGGGTGTGTGGGGTTGTGACGGCGAAGAGAAGGAGGCAGGGGAGGCTCAGTCCTCACGCACCATTAGACAGGAAGCCTCGAGGCGGCACGCGACGTCGACACGTGTTACACTTTCAACGTAATTGCTTCTAATGATACATCAGCTATATTGTACATATCTATCGACGGATCTAAACATTTGTGAAATTAAGTAATTTGTAGTTATTGTAGTTTATGAAAAATTAAGATAACAGGACACTGAAGCTACTATGTAACGTTATTAAATATTCACAAGAGACGACCGGAAAAGATGATTCGGAGCGGAAAAAAATCGAAACAAAATGTCCGCAAAGCAATATTTATTACCAAGCCGCAAACGTGCTAGCGAAAAAATGACAAATTCATATTATCCGACCTCGTGCCACCAAGAGTTTCTCTCCATCCCGCTACGATTTATTTCCGTCATAATTCTCTCACCCGACACCCGCAAACTAGACAGGAATGTTTTACACAGTTGTTTGTAAAGCCATCGAGGAGGAAACAGATATAGTATTTACGCGGGGCGTCGCGTTTGCTCCCATATTTTGCCTCTCGAGATAATATTGCATAAACCTACAGCTATCTACGCATAACATAATAAACATTATTGCGCGTTTACAGTTATTGTGAATAGAAAAATTCTTTGAAAGTTTATCCAGGAATTATAACTGAAAATTTAAACAATGAGATATCATTGAATTCAGGACGCGCATAACCAAGGCAAGGTTTTATTTTCTATCGATTTGCAATCGTTTCGTAAATATTGTTTCAATGCGAACATTTGTGTCATGTATAGGTGAGCCCGAGAGGGGGTTCGTATCTGGAAGCTATTACTTCTACGGAGGTAGGGGACCACCCCTGGGGGTCGACGACGTGGAATAAAATCAGAACGAGAAATGATATACCCGCCGATAGCGATGCGACGACGACCCGATAAATTCTCCCTGCTTATTGTAGATGGATTCACGCACATTGCTCTTTCACAATGGCAATAACTCGCCGCTTCAATACTTTTAACCGTTGTTTACGTCATCTAGATTTATATATTATACTTCGAAAGAATTTCCTAATCAATATATTAAAGTCAACAATAAATCACCCCGAATGGAAATGTCGAATTCGGTAAACACGGCTAATGGAAAACGGCGGTAACGTAAACATAACTCTTAACAAAAACAAGACGTCTAAATTTCCAGTAGGTACACTCGAGACAGTAAGTGATTTTAATAGGCATGCAAACAGTCCCCAATTTGAGGACTATTCCCTCTTCACAAATCGGCGAGCGGCGGAATCGTCGCAAATCAGACGACGGAGAGGGCTCGGCGCGGAAACCGCTCTCAGGGGAGAGTCCCTTTGATCCCTAGCTGACCCGAAAATAAAAAAAGGTTCGTAATAAAAAAGGACCGACATACGGAAGGTGGCGCCGCTTTTTTATTTAAATTGGAGTGCTTTATAGGGGAAAAGCGATATTGCGTTTTACCAGTTTTTTTATCAAAGCAAATTCAGTAATAGCTAGGTAAATATACCTTCGTATTAGGTAATATGCCCGTCTATATACATTAAGCAACGTAAAAACCTGATGTTTTATGTACGGCTTAATTACTTATTTTAAATATCCAAGATTTTTAACATGTGACAAATAAAACACTCATAAATACTAATAATAAGAAACTAATTGCAGTTATATAATCGAAAAATACACGAACGATATTTGTTGCGGTGGTAATTAAATTTTTTTCTATGAAATTTGTAATAAAATAAGAAAGGTATTCATTTTTATAACCGTTATAAAACGTAAATGGCAATGTAAAATGTTAAGAAGTTCAGGTCATGTCGCTTTAATCTAATTGTATTAGAAACAAAATAATTTCCAAAACAAAGAAATGATGCCATTTATTTTACACAAAATATCAAAAAAACGCAACTACTTATAATGCTTCAAGTTTACATTTCATTTAGATTTCATCGTAATCGGAACAATGAGGCTTGACAAATAATTGCAGAGTGATATTAACTCGAGACAGGTTCTGGAGCCGTGTAAATAATTCATAATACGGTTGGATTCGATGCCAAAACTTATAAATTACAGTGTAGTGTACCATGCGGATAATCTTCTGATGACATATTTTCACCAAGTATTTAATAGCGATCATTATAATAAGTGGTGTAGTGATCTTATGTTTTTGTTTTTCGTGGAGTCTTTATAAATCATGGTCAGAGGCCGACGTTTGTCGGCGTGTGAGTGAACGCTGAGTTTACTAATCGAGTTGGCTCATCTCCAAGACTCGAGTATTAGTGGTTATTATCGGCTTCAGACTGATGAGCGAAGAGTGTTTCACCGCTTTATTTCAGAACTCATTATACCTCAAGTGATTTATTTTTATCCCTGAATACTCGGCTCCGATATTAGCATTCAAAATATCGCGTGAAGAAATTGCATTGCAGCAATAATACGAATGAAAGCTTTAGCTTAAGATATTTTAAAGTCCACTCTAAAACTAATACAATAAATTCGAATGGTTGTATGTTTATTTCTTTTAGGGATTTGAGTAGATTTCGGAACAAAGACGCATTATATACGCCGGATTAAAACTCCGAGGAAAAGTCGCAGGTTTAAGCCCGTCTTTCGGTTTTTGTAGAGAACTAGATTTGGCTTCAATTCTATTAGTGAACAGAATGTCATAAGAATTGCTAGGATCATTATCAGTTGTAATATAAAAACACAAATAAGACTAATAAAAAATAGCACACGGGTGGATTTATTTAACGAGTGTATGTCAATTGATGGAAATGATATTTAAGATACGACGTCAGTACACATAGATGTCGTCATTACACACTAATATTAGCGTCACCTCATTCGTGTGCGAGAACGGCGGCGCATCTATTTATCTAACAAATATTTGAAATGGTATCAAACATGCTAATTTATGATGACAACAGCGTGAGAAATCTGAGGCCATCGACTTAATGAGGCTAAATATTTTCATTTCCAACACGGACGTATACCAGTTTGTAGCAATTTTATCAATCCCCCTGTTGGCTCGCAGCCAGCACGAAAGAGCGACGCGGACCGTTTAATTAACGATCGTCGAACTTTCGACCTGTTGAAAGCAACGCCTTCGCGAAATGAACTTCTTTTACACAACGTTACTCCTTTGATGTTAGAGTTATTTATATTGTATATTGACTGTATGGTTCAGGGCCTTTGGACTTGGTATATCCATTTAGAGTGGCGTGGATTTCTGAATTGCATTTAAATACAATCACGAAGGACAGTTATACGTCACCTGCAACTTTGCAATCAGTCAACATTTGACGTTCATCATCCTCTAATTTGTTTCAAGTAGATAATTATCTTTCTGATTGTCTCAATTGAGCAATACTTAATTTGTCTGAACTGTTCACTTATATTGCTCCCTTCAGTCATCAGAAGACTTTTTCCTAACTTATTCTAAAAAATCTGTTCGTTACGTTTATTTTACTGACTTCTTATACATATTTTTTCCATGATAAAGGTAAACATAATATATATAACTTACATAAAGAGGTAAATTCAATATAAACGAAGCGTTAATCATATCACTAACAATATAGATTTTCACATTTACAAATTGTTCTAAATAACATAAGTGGAGCAGAAAGTAACAGCGCGCGACACGACGAGCAATGGATTGTTTGGACAGATGCCACAATCAGCAGTCGGAGAAGTAATGGCATTGCTAAACATTCCATGGCACATTTACAGCGGGCCGCTGTGCAAACAAAACACGTGTTTAAATCGCTCCAGTGAAATGTTACCGTGAACAAATTAATAGTTCTCTTAGCTGGAATTTTAAATGATTTATACAATGTTTATTCAGTACTAAACAAATGTTTACTTGTTTCCAAAAACGACGTGTTATAAATTTGTGATCGACGTAATACAAAATACTTAGCATTTTTTAAGGATAATCTAAATTTGAAAAACTTTCAAAAAGAGTATTATTTATAAGACCATGCCACGAATCGTGGCGAGTTTCTATTTTGTCTAACTAAAACCCATCTGATAATCTGTATTTTAAGAGGTATGTGCCAGGATTACGTACTTACTGAAGGAGCATTAAAAGTTTACTACAGGACATAAGGCAACGCAAACAAAATTTGCCGAAATCGCCACGATTAGTAAGCAAATTGGCGATCACACTACTAGACAACAAAATGTTTAAACCAGTATTAAATTAGGTATACTCACTCCAATGATGGCATTAAGTTCCGTCATAGTGACTTGTTTCGCCCTCTCAACGGCTGACGCGACCTGCTGCTGGTGCTCTTGAGACAGGAACGGGAGGATTTGGGCGATTATTGCGTTAAGTCTCTTGGCGATTTCCGTCTGAAAGATATGACTTGTTAATATTAAACAGTTAGGGAGCATAACTGAACAAACTTGCACAAAACATATGCTCTGTACGTGTTAGTGTTAGATACATAATAAAATTGTTATTTTTGCGTAGGTAAAATTTTATCCCGTTAATTTTCTGTCTCATTCTTCATCCAACGATTTTATAAATTTCCTTTCTAAAATCCCACATAGGTTTCTTCAGTGAAAAATATTTGCCAGAATCGCCACGCTTGGTCAGCGTATAGACGATCGTAGTATCAGATACTTAACAGGTACACTGATCTTATTAATTTTGATCGTAGCACTTTGCCTTAGAGGGCCCCTTTAATATTTACGAAGAAAGAGGGTTGTATACTTTTACGCTAATGCCACAAGGTGATTTGCCGTTACCCATAACCGATGGTTTTCTACGGTACATTGTTGTCAGTGTTGAAGTATGCAATTGTTGCCAGCTAGGCAGCGCTCAACTTTGTTTAGAGAATACTTAACAAGATAACTACTATTGGCTATACGATGGTAATGATAGACCCAAGGTACACATGTTTAAGAAAAAGAATTCAAGTATAAAATAACAATTGAAACACTAAAACACGTTCGTAATTACACGCATCGTCACTCGCCAACCATTTATATTCAGCTGTATGATATCAGAATGAACACATTATCGTACAATAACAACGGCGGTAATCAATTAAGCAACTGAACGCTAATGCGGCCAAATTACACGAATAAATATAGTACCACGAAATGTTTCCACATTACGAGTCGGTGCGAATTCAATAATAATGCTCAATATACATAAGTGCAACCGATAAGCCGGCTCGAAAGCGACCAATTAATTCACGTGATAAATAATAATACGATTAAATAAAACGATGAAACAATCAAGTTGCCATCTAAAATAGGAGATTTTTATATTTTATAATTACAATGTTATAAAATAAATATCTTCACGCAATTCCCAATACAGGGGTAGGCAGAGGTCTAGTCTAGACAATTAAGTCCCTTCGACTCACCTTCCACCGAAGATACTTTCGGAACTTTTTTTTTACAATATTTATATGTTAATTACAATGTCTATAATAACTATTCAATATCGCAGTTATATAAAGGGGTTATATATTCTTTTTGGGCAAAATTTTTACGACAAGAAAAGCCTGAAAATTTTATTTTGAAAGCAACAAAACTCTGTCAATTATTCAAATAAATCTATTGATAATACGAAATTTTCCCACTTAAGAATCTCTACTGTTGTTGAGTAATGTGACATAATTTTTCTCTTCATCTCCATCATTGTAACGTAGCCGTTATTTTTGTTTATACGTTTAGAAATACCAATGACAATCACAAGATGACAAGATAAATCTAGAGTTTTAAATTAAATATTCAAATAATGATATAATTTGGATTCGAGGTAGTATTGCACTTGACAGAGATGATGTCATGGAGTGGTGCAAGATGAACGCAACCGCCGCACCGCAGCGGTCGCGCCACCACACCGCCGCAAATTGCACTTTCATTCCACCCCAATGAATGCTCTGTTTGCCGCCGACCGACTGAATTAACACCACTGTCCAGTATTATACGGACTTGGATACAGTTTATAATTGAAACGTACGTGATATGCTGGACACTATCTTGCTAATTTAGATTTTTAGTTAAAGCTAACTCTCTGTAAAGAATACATGCAAATGTTTTTCATCACATGTTTAGTTATTCTTATTGGAGTATATAATAACCAATACTAAGGTCTCATTCATACTATTACGACACTCTCGGTAAGAAATAGGGTGGTACAGCTTCAAGCCGTAATCACGGGATTGCAGCCAGATATTGTATTGTATTGTAATAAAAATAAGCATATATAAACTAAAGCGGAATTAAAACTTGCAACCGTCAGCTTAGGCTGCCCAGAGGATTTAAATCCGTAAAAAATACTCGTATCTAAACTGAAAAACAATTTAATTTTAGATGTCAAGAACATCTAAAATTAAATTGTTTTTCAGTTTAGAGAACTGGGAGAACCTTTAACATTTTAGAGTACTCGATGTTACCAACACTAAAAGAATAAATGTTAAATAAAAAGGGAATGTCACTACGAGTAAAATTTACACAGCATAAAAAATAAATTTAAAATAGCACCTAGGAAAGCTCGAAAACGTGCACGAATACAAATGTAACGAAAGCGTGATTGAGCGAGATTGTCGTTTAATAAATGTGTTTGTCAGTTTATACGATATGCAAGTGATGAGCGAGCCGCGTCGCCGTTCGGCGGTACACCGCAAATTACACTACGTTCCCAACGCCTCCACCGGGTTAATAATTATGTATCAGATATTTTATATACTATATAAATCACCATCAGCCATTACTTTGCAGATTTAGTGTATTTGCTTTCATGAATTTGTTATATCTGGAGTTGTATACATGATAAAATAACATATACATAATAATATTATGTGCAAGTTATAGTTTAGTGTTGATTGGTATTTCATTCCTGTTTAATTAAGTCTCATCGTTTATTTTTAAACAATCAATTGATTTATCTATCTACCAAAATGTAAACAAAACTCTAAACTGTAGAAAAAAATTAAGAGAAGGAAATGTAAGCTCTTGAACTCTCACATACACATTCCTATATTAAACTCGTGCTTTTGCCGTATAAATAGTTGAAAACGGGACAGAATAAAAAGTGAGCTACAAAAGGGCCGCAAAATACGTACTTCAGCGAGCTCTCCACAAAAGATATAGTAAGGTTTGTCATTAAGGAGTTCATCCCCGCGCGAGAAATAAAAGAGGTACGTCGGAGTTTCGGGGCGAGTGGGGCGGCGAGGGTGTGAGGAGGGGGATGTGCACTAATGGCTCCGACACTCATCCGCTAATGCCGCGGGTGACTCCTCTTTTTGTGCGATTTTCACGTGGTTTAGTCGGTCGAGCTTTTAATCTCGAGCTGCATCTTGCGGCGATGCTCCATTTAGTTGGATAAAATGTAGTTACGTCATGGAAATATTTAAACATCTATTCATATTTTAAATCTTGTTGAGTTTGAGCTTACTTAATCTCACCGAACGTTCACTTTTACGATGAATTTAAAGTTTATATTGTATGCGCGTCTCTTAAGAAACGTTTGAACTATTTGGGTTCAAAACATTATTATGAATTTCCTTCCAATTTCATTAAGTATGCTTTTGTATTTTGAGGACAATTTTTAATACATTAATATCAAAATTACTCAAAATAATTGTAATTAAATCCATATTACTTTTTAAATAATAAAATTTTATTTAAGTATTCAACATCAGCACGCACATAAAATTTTAAAGTATGAACCCAGATCTATCAGCAGGTGATCTCGAGTTGCCGAACACAATATATTTGAATCGAGAATTATGAGCATCACTATCGTGCAGAATGCACATGGCACAGCACGAGGCGGGGGCGCGGCAGTGACCCAAATGCGGGTCGCGTTCGTGCCTGCACTCCGCAATTTATTGTCTCCCGCCTCGAATGCTTGCGTTTCAGTGCGCTTGCATGACCACAGTTGTAACAAAATGGAAAAGCTGTGACCACGACTTTATGAGCCTGTTAGTCTACTAAACGTTAAATGACAAAGAGATGTGACACTACCTAAATTTTTAGAACCGATAATAAAACTGTTTTTAAATTATAAAATCACTTTTATACATTCGATATAAAATCGACTAGAATTTGTCTGCCACCTTCTCCTTTCTTATATAGAGGTAGGTACTATCTAACATTTAATAAAAAAACTACTCAATTATTTTTTTCAAATCACTTCTGCAGGAACCATGTATTTATTTGAAATATGTGCATGAGTTGTACTATATGTCAACAATGAACATCAGCTAGCTATATACTAAATTTAATTGAAAACCTTACATTTGTTAATCACACCATTTTGGTGGGATTGAGAAATAATCTTCTAAATTTTAAAATTTTGTTATAATTTACATAAGAATTAAATACGTTATTAGAAAGGTAGGGTTCAAAACAGTGCCCAGTTAACAATTACATAAAAATGATACTCGTAGGTATATCATGTATGCTTAACGCTCTGTGAAAGTCCACATATGGCCTCAGTCGTGAGGAGGATTAACCATAAACCACGATTTAGTACCACGCTTTAATAGTTCCCTGCTTGTAAAGGCTTAAATGATAATTGATTGATATTTTCCAAGAAACTTTTAAACGCTACGTTGTAAGAAGTGGTTCGTAACAATGGGTAGCGACCGCCTCGGAGCACTCCGCCCGATAAACTTTTACCGCGATTGTGTCGAGATATAAACCGCGCGGCCGCCGCGCCAGCTGCGGTCTCGACCTTCATTAATAGCACCGAGCTCTTTATGAATTATTTATTCACGCCGCGCTCAGCTTATCTTACTCGCAGCTCTCGCGAACTTTCCACTTTATTGAACGGAACAGTGCACGTTTGTGAGTCTTCCGTTTTAATGAAACGTCGACCTCATGACTTGTCTGTGAGTTATTTCTTTGAAATAACACTCGAACTGATAATACATAACTGTCGTACTTTCAAGAATTACTATCGGCTCTGAAGTATTTCACTCAATTATTCGGTGTTGTTTTGCAAGAATACTTAAGTAACCTACTAAATACTATGTTCACAAAAATTAAATGCATTATCTGCCTCAATCATAAATACGAACTAAAACTTATTATTATAGACATAACAATAAGATATTTAGATTGATATAGCCCCCTCTGAAAATAAGAAGGGGTGAATCTTACCTTCTGCGAGATACGATCACAATTGAAGTAATATTGATATAGTATTGAGCTCTGCTGATACATTTAAAAATACAAATAAAACTTTTGAAAATCTCTTGACACTACTTACTAAGCGTCTAAATACGAGTGAGTTTAATGATAAAACAAGGCTATGAATATAAGAGAAGAGTGTACCTCATTAGAGACCATTATAAACAAACAGATATAATTACTCGGCATTAACAAGTTCATTCGAGTGGTGTCGAGTGGGCGAGTGAGGCGGGAGACATCCTTATCTTGATATCGAACATCGAGTGCGTCACAAGCCCGTGGGTATATTGTATTTAAGCAGGGGCAATGTCGCTTCGTTATCAGATTGTTTTGTATAGTGCCATCGAGAGGCGGCGTGCTTGAACGGGCGGTACTCATTCATCTAAAGCTCGTCATGCAAGTTCCAACGCTACGCCAAGTACACGTACAGTTTATGCTACAAGAACAGTTAGTGAAACAATTTAAAAATTAACAATTAAATATTTTTTTATCTTCACGCAATTTCGCATACTTGGGTAGGTAGATTTACAAAATTCTTCCTGCTCACTTTTCTTCGAAACTTATTTGGAACAACGTAACACGTGGACAGCTTAAACAGCTTTAATAATTAGTTCTGATTCAATACATTTAAGAAGAACTGGGTGAAGAACATTTAACGTATTATTTTATAAATAATATAATTCTCATGTTAGACTAATTTTGAAGTAAAACTCTGGCCCCAAGAGCGGAGAGTTTGTTGACTCGTGTGTTTCTCGACAAACAAAAAGCCAGCTTCCTAGCTACCCTTGTTTGTTTAGGTCTACGTCAAACGTTTGCTGCCCTTTGTGTACTATTCCTCCCGCTTAAGCGTTAAGCCTTTTTGACTCGGCACTTTTTGGAGAGTACTTATAACGGGGATATAATGACTATAGTTACTTTATAGGACTGACTAAAACGATATTGGTATCGAAATTATCCATCTTTTTATCAATCTTGACTATATGTACAAATAATAACGAGCTCCGTTAATTTGTTAAATAATAGGTAATCATCATTATATTGATTAATAATTTTCCTTTCATTTAAGTGTTATCGGTTCTTAATTAAATGAGTAGATGAGTTGTAAGTATCGGAATACAAATTATAAACAGCTAAATGAAAAAAGCAATAGATAGAACAGTAACAAGTTTTTAATTGCAAAAAAAGAAACATGAAATGTAAACAAATTCGCAGTGTGTCGGATCGAGTGAACCCTCCAGTGATTTCTATAGACGAATCAATCACCGAGTCGCATACAGAGAGCTTTTTGCTCGTATTAACGAACCGCTTTTGGTACTTAATGACGACGCATTTTTCCCACTGTGACTGCACTATTGTGCGCTAGTACAATGGTGTGATGTAATAATAAAAGTACGTAAGCACTGTGTATTCTCTTAAGGAATTTCTTCACAAATTTCTACTATACAATATTATTGTATACTCTTTATAAAAAATCTAAACTCTTCGGATGAATTAAAACAATATCAAGGAAGAGAAAATAGAAGTTTAGTGTGACATCTCGAGATAATTATAGAAACAAATTATTAACAATAATTTAATATAAATTATTAATAATAATTTAATTATTAATAAATTATTAATAATAGTAGTTGGTAGCTGTTATTAATAGCTAGACTGCTGATGGGGACACGGTGTGTGTATGTATGTATGTGTGACAATTTATCCCCACCAAAGATTTTATTAAAGATTAGAAAAAAATACACATGCACCAGATATTTTGAAAACATATTGTTCATTCTCGTTTGCCCTAATTTTAACGAGCTCGCTGTGAAAATAAATGAAGTGGGGCGATTTCCATTTATAGTTTTAAAAATTAAAACAAACATTCAGACGTTAGTAAATATTTGCGTTAGTTTTGGTTGGATAGAAAGGCAAAACTAACATTTGTGTAATATTTACACAAAGCCTTTCCGCAAAAATATACCTGTAGGTATTTATTTTTAGCCGCACTGAGAAACATACATTTTTATTTTTACAAAACCCGTGCGAAGGTTAAAATTTTGAACATTATTATACAGAACGAACAAATATTTTTAAAAGCTTGGATTACGTTTGCAAATGGCTTTGGCAGGAATGAAATGGAGAAAGGCGCGTTCGGCGGGGGCCCTGAGGCTTGTTTATACAAAGAGAACGTTTACCCTGTGCTGTTTACAGACTCTTGCATGCTGCATGGTTACTGCAAATATCGCTTCAGTGGTACATACGGTCGCGACAAAACCACGTCGAATAGGATTTTGCAATTGAAATAAAGCTTATAATAAAGCATATATATACTATTCTATGTATTATTGTTCTATTTTATTCATTATGTATATTATAAAAAGGTATAACAAGTTTTTATGTGATTAGTAGATTATTAGTATTAGTAGTATTATGTTTGTGTCCATTTATAGATCAAAGGTCTAGAGGTTTTCAACCTCTAGACCTTTGATCTAATATAATAACTTTTGAAAACAATAATTTAATTCGAACCTATCGAAAACACATGTTTTTTTTCAACAAGTATTGTATAATATTTCAACATGATAAATATTTTTTCATCATGATTACGTAATTGCACTTGTTTGCGTTATTGTAACTGTTTTTATAACGAAGAGATAAAAGAGTGGCTTAACGTTGAAATAAAGGTAATAATATACCGTCAATAAAAGAAATTATATTTCAAGGCAGTTAATTTAATAAGAAGAGATTAGACCACAGAATTATTTAATTTATTAGAAACAAGTTCATAGAAATATTCTGGCCGGGGATAAACTTCAGTAAGAAATGTGTTACTATTTTGGGGTTATACGCAAAATAATTGATTTTGATAACCATCGATAACGGCTGAATCCAAATTACTGACATGAGATAAAGATCGACTAGTCTACAAGGTGAACAGAGTTCAATTCTACTTGATCGTAGTAACAATAAACTAACTTTGCAAAACATTTCTCGCTTTTAAAAGCTCTTTCTTACCTATGTAGCGGATTAACCTAAGCTGATATGGTAAGCGACATTAACTAGTTTAAACGATATAAGCAAGGCACAACTTCACCACTTCAAGTAAAATCTCAACAACATACAATCCCGTTAGAATTGGAGTGTGTACACAGTGTCGTTTGAAGAGGCTATTTGCTTCTCTACTATATTTATTGAGAGCGACCGGCTTCTGTTGAGTCTATAACTAAAAACAGTAAATAAAATATTTGTAATTTCAATATTAAATTCATAAAATCACGATGATTTTTAATTTACCAAAAAGATTTATTTACAGTCAGTACACGGATATTCCGAAGTAGAGACTATTTTAATCCTTATCCTTTAACTGAAGCCCATTTTGGACAAAGTGACACGTGTCGATCACGGTCATAGTATCCAATTCAACGGTGTAACGTAAAGTTTTAACAATTTTAAAACTTTACGTTTACTGTCATACTAAGGGTACCAATTAATTAATTAATGTTCCAATAAGAAACCTGTCATTTATTATATAGTTTTTATATATAGTAAATGGCAAACTATCAAAAAAATAATTCTCAAACTACAGAACGGTGTAACAGTAACAAGTGTAGTCCGAAGCTTTGCGGTCCAGCGCGACAGCAGTGCGAGGTCCGCCCGGCAGCCGCAGACCGCAAACGCGGCTTACCGCAGCAGCGGCCCGAACCCCCCCGCCCGCTAACCGCAGCGATCCCGCCCACGCTAAGCTAGACTTGTCTTTACTTGTGATCCCGGTTTTATACATTATACAAACTGCTCTGGCTTTAATTATATAGGATACGTCGCAGTTTGTATCCCCATATGTACGAGAATAGATGTACATATCGTCATATGTATAAAATGTGTTGCTCAAACTTTATCTATAAATCTAAACGGTTTTAATGAGCGTAAACATAATGATTTAAATGGTTAATATAAAATTTTAATATGTTATAACCTTAATTAAATAAATTATGATAATTAATGCAAAAACTAAATTCTCATATCAAGAATATGAAAAACCTTGAAATTAATATTTTCGCAATGAAACTTAATTTATGGAAAAGATAAAACCAGCAATACACAAATTAAATTTTTAAATATCATATGAGATGTGGCATAATAGAATAAATTATTACCAATTGAAATATTATATGTATAATGTGGGAGACATTATACATATAATATTTCAATCAGTTTCCCTCAGTTTTCCGTAAAGATTAAAAACGCAGAAAAATTATTTTCTTTTATATCCACCGTATCTGTTACAAATTTTACCACTACAAATTTTAATTTTCGGTATGCTTAAGTCCTTATTAAAGGTATGCAGTATTTTAATTATATTATAAACCTAACCCTTATCCCCTGATATAAAAAAAATCCTTTGTCCTCTGTAGCTTTGATTGAATATTCATAATATTAGATATATGTTTCGATAAAATAAAAATAATTTTCGTACATCAACATGGAATAATTGCGTATGCGTATAATTTTTACTATTTTTCGAACGACAATACAATTTTTAGCAAAGTGAGGAGTAATCTTAATAATTTCAGATTTAACATAGCCTTGTTGAAATTCATTTACTATAATAATCGACTTGTTTAAACAACTAAAGCAAAAAAAAAATCTTCACGCAATTCTCAATACAGGGGTAGACAGAGGTCTAGTCTAGACATTTAAGTGCCTTCGACCCACCTTCCACCGAAGATATTTTCAGGACAACGTGACAGGTGGTGAGCCTGTCGCCGTCTTTATGTCCATGCCAACGTTATAATTTGTACATGGCCACTCGAGGATCGAACTCGGGTCTCTACTCGAAATTCCGACCACCCAACCACTCGGCTATCGTGACTTTTACAAATTTAACTAAAGCAAAATTTTACAAATTTCCGTAAATAGATCATCATTATTATTATTAGTTAAATTTACTATAACAAGATTAAGTTTAAAGGGACTAATCCAATTTGTGATCGTCCAATTACACTCACTCAATGTTCCTGAACATGTTTTAATAATCAGTACATTTACATATTTATTACATATTACATACAGGTACATTTATTTCGCCATGCTGGCAATGAACCGTCATGAAAACTGTAAATGACGACAAATGGTAAAACTTTAAATCGCTGATGCGGTATACGATTCGAAGGGCAAACGATTTAACGTTTTATTCGGTTGCAGTGTTTAATTCAAAATACGTACGCAAAGAAACAATGCTAATTTGGCCTATTAACATTCGAAGACCGACAGAGTCGCATTTTTACCGAGTATTACATTGAATGTAAAATGAGTGAGTCATAGGCGTGTAGTTTACGAGTGGAATAGAAATCGTCTGCTTTGAATGGAGAGTCAAGGAGCGAACGAGGCGTGCATTATTCATAAGGGCCGTTTCACGCCCGACCGCCGCCGACCCTGCCGCGGCCCGGCATCAACGCAAACTGTTTCGAAATCAATATCCGTGTCTCAATCAGTGCAATTAAGGCGGCCCATCCGACGGAGGCCGTATTCATTGTAATTAGATTCGCGCCGTCGCCGCCGGCTACTGTCCGTAAATAAATAAACCCCTATAGAATATCGCTCGTCGCGTTCGAACGTAGTTGGGGGCACGAATTAATTTCAATTGATATTGTTAGAGTTGTTTTTTATTCAGTTGCTTTTTTCTAAAATGTTTTTACGTTAAATATTCTATCTTCAGAGCCGAGGTAAGGTTGTTAGAGTGTTACGAAACAAGAATTACAAGTCAATTGATAGCTAGAAGCGATCTCCGTAGATTACTATAATTTATATCTGAGTAACGCCGCCTTTTATAAGTAAATGCAGAAAATAGTAGTTTAACTTTAGATTCAGCTACACCTTTTGAGTAAAATAACTATACCTATACTCAAGTAAGTAAAATCATTGCATTTATCTGGACTACAGACAATAGGTTATTTGTTTGCCTAGTCGTCGTCTGGCTCGTTGTCACATTTACAAATTCTGCCGCCACGCTGCAGTGCACTTACGTTAGACGTTCTTCAGTTTAAATGGTATAGATGGTTTCACTATAGTCAGTATGAGATATAGTATAATACTGAGAAAGAATAGTAGTTCTAAGTATAAACAAATCTCTAAACTTCCATTGAAGTTTTTTTACAGCTGTCCGTGCATGAGCATCTGCAGTAGCCACTTAATATCTGGAATATCAGCACTTTTTTACCCTAATCCAATAAATATCTAAATAAAAAAGGTTGATTTGTCTATGCGAAACGTTTATTTGTTATAGTTGAATATGCATTGTATATATTATTATTTTTAAAAAAAGGTCTATCACAATCTATCGTCTACTATGAAATGTTAGAAATGCATTTGTATATGAAATATTAATAATGCCTTTGGGGACAAAACACCCTATTTTTTCACATGGCGTTCCTGTATCAATGTAGGGACGGAATTTGAAAACACAATTAGAGTTAATACAGAGGTGATTGTTGCCGGGCGAGGGTCGCTAGCGAGGGGTTACGGTAAATCCTTTAATTTGGCTCCCCGATCAAATAATAAAGCGGAGGGGCAGCGAGCGAGCGATATCACGTTCAGTGGTTTTATTGCAAGCGCCATCTGCCGCGCGACGCACTCTGTAGATGGAGAGATAATTTCGCTTTTAAAGCGGAGGGGCGACGGAGCGTTCATTGTGAGTTGTTGGGTTCATTTAGACAATTCACAGCACTGTATTCGTCTGTAGATGTTGGAGATAGCGCGCCCATTATGCGGGACCCTTAATGTCAGACGGCATGATGATGTGAACACTCAACAGTTATAATTTGATAAGGCACGGCCACGCAACAATGCGCACGATACAAAATTGTAAAAACATCAAAATAATAATCATTTTTATACGATACATTTTTACTTTTCTTTCATTTATCTTATCATTACATATTCATTTAAGCGTAATTACATTTCAACGGATTATAACAAATATTCATTGATTAGGGTATCGGAATAAAATCTACACTATTACTTCTAAGCTTTGATCAAGCTTCTAAATCGTAATTGGCTATCATTTACGCTATCATCGATGTTAAGATAATTCTAATAATATGATACCAAATTAGGTTCATTAAACATTATCGAAACGCTTATTTGTTGGAAACGTATTTTAAATATCAAGTATATTTAAAGCAGAACATTAACGTGTGAAAACTAAAAACTAACCAAGGAACATATTAATTGACGTATAATCAAAGGCAATTTATTCATTACACGCGTTGGCTCTTATGCTGTACTCTCTCATTACAATTACCAGGAGTGCATAGTTGACGAGTAGGTTGCCGGTAGCTAAAAGCTCGGTCGAAAACAAACAGGATTAGAACGAGGCCCGCATCCCCAGTTGTTTCATTATAAATAGTAGCTAAGCGGATCGGGCACGTGCAATGTTTTTATCATCGAGAGTCGCCGGGCGCGCTGCGGACGCACCCCTCGCGCAAGGGTAAACAGACCTCCGCCCCGCGCATGAATAATTTGAACGCATCATGGCCAGGGACAGGCGGCTCGTAATCGCAATAACCCGTAAATTATTTAATTATACGGACAAGATTGTCCTTTATATTATACGCAGTAATATAGGATTTACGTTTTACGATTGAACTCTGTTATGGTAATATTTATATACAGAAGGTACGAAATATACATGTGCAGCTCCCATAAAGTAGAAAATATAATTAATATAAACAGTTTAATGGCACGAAATCATTCACGTAGCTATGATGTGAATTAATTACAATTCCTGTCCATTATCGCGGGAATATTTAAAAGTCCATCCGCGAAGGTTCACTTTCAATAATTACATTTTTTGTACGATTGTGTATGGATAACTAAAATAGCCTAAAAATAAATTGATAAGCAAGCACTTAAGCAAGTTTATACCATTTCTTGGATTTTCATTGTAAATACTGTTCCCAGAATAACATGAAAGGCTTTTACATATGTTATTTATGTCTTTATATTTTACAGAAGACCGTCGCATTTCATTGCTATCGAAGTTTCATAAGATTAGGGGGAGTGGTGTGCCTCGAAGCGTACGGTCGCTCGTAAAACAACAAAGTATTTTGTTGACAACCCGCCGAGTTCAGCCCGTATTGTGAAGCCCTTTTGTGTCGTTCAGACGCAATATACGAACATAAAAATCAATGTCAAAGCTCTGATTTTCTATCAGAATTGACGTATTATCATTAATTATGATTGTCATATAATAAAGGTATCTCAACTTCGACAAAATTCAGGTATATATTATAGTTTACAAAAAATTATATTATTACAAGAAAACATTTAATTTAAATAATTTAATGATGTCCTCCGTGGACGAGTGGCGTAAACACAGGTTTTCAAGGTATCGCCATCTCGGGGTCCCGGGTTCTTTTCCCGGTCGGGTCACTGTAGAAAAACCACTTTTTCTACATTTTCTCGGGTCTGGGTGTTTGTGATGCCTTCGTTGTTTCCGATTCTCATACCACAAGTGCTTTAGCATCTTATATTGGGATCGGAGCAATGTATGTGATGTTGTCCCTATCTATATATGTATTTATATCTATATTTAATTTAAATACCACGCAAAAGAGCTACTGCAATATTATTTCGCCTACCTTTACTTTGCATTGCTTGGCATATCAATACAGAAATCGTACAATAATTGACGTGAAAGTTCGCCGGGGCGTGAATAATGACCCAGTGCGCAGAACAATGACGCTTCGTGTCGATACAGGCACAAAGACGCAACAATCAATTCACGCCGTAAGTAGGCGTAATTCGGCACGGTCCCGCTACGCTCCAGCCCCGCGACTAACAAAAGAAAATCTTAGCAATTAGTCGTCGTCTGAAAGAGCGGAAAACGTGCGTTAGAGCCGGTCACGCGGACCGATGCGCTGCGGTCACGCCAGACTTGCGGCTTTGGGAAAAGAGACCTAAAAGACAAACCCAAAAAGGAGTGTGCTCCATCGGGTTCGAGAATACCGTTTCCTTTTGATTTAGACATAATTAGTTTGTAGCGATAGTGGAACTGTTGATACATTATTGTTACAAAATTAATTTATTCTATTCTGTAACAATTAGATGAGTCACGATAGCCGAATGAATGGGTGATCGGGATTCGAGTCAAGAAACCAGATACTTTTCAAGACTTTTCCTTTAGTAGCGGTAGAAAGGGAGCGGTAAAGTCATACGCCGACACCGCACGATGTTTACAAACGCGTTTTTGTAATATTGTTGAAAAAGTTCTCATGACGCTTATAATAATTTGTTCTTAGTCAATATAGTACACAATTGTAAAAAAAGTAATAATTGAATGTTGAACCGTCACGCAATAGCCCTCACAAAAACAAGCACAATGTCGGACAGAAACGTAAAAACATCGCTTGTTATTCTATTATGTAAGAATGTGATGCGAAATTTAACAAAGCGGAGGGGTACATTTCTGGTTCTCGCTCGACTGAGCGTGTTAAGTGCTAATGTAATAATCCATTACAATGAAGCGCAGCAGTGTACGCTAAATAGCGCATTCAAGCATTCAACAGCAGTGCCGCCATCTGTCCGCCACAATGGCAAACAATGCTCCCTCCTAAATCACCCTCGTTGCTAGTTTGCTAGCCCTATACAAATATTGCGCAGTGATGCCCAAGTCCTGTATAATTTCGTAAACGGTGTCATCAATAATACATGAAGACTGCGTTGTAGATTTGTTTTTGCTTTATTGACGTGGGTTAAACTTAAAAAAAAAAAAAACAGAATAGACGCAACAATTTTCTAAATGATTATGATATGGTGTTGTTTTGACCTAATGAATTTCATTAGGGCTACATTTTTGACCAGATATTACAGCAATTTATAAACCATTCTTTTATATTTGTGTGTTTATTTTATGACATTTACCCGTGGCCAGTAGAGCCCATGTGTTGGGCTCTACTGGCCACAAGCAAACTATTTTGATAAGAAAGGATAACACGGTGGATTGAGAAGGAAGCACTCAGTCCGAGTGTGGTACTACATTGAATAGACAATCTACTCGTATAGAAAGACGAGCCTATCAGCATTTATATATATATGAAAGCAAAAGGTCAAACTTTACTTTTTTCTCTCATTTATACACTGATTTATGTTAGTGTACGACGGTTTTTGATGTGGCAGTTGACTTACAATGATAAAATTTGATAGTAAAAAAATTCGATGTATAAAGATCGACATCGAAAATATAAAGAAATTAATTCTTATCATTAATCATCCCAAATTTTGATTCACGTAAATTGAATAGAAATATTTTTAATAATACACTAGACATCTATATATAGTTTCTTAAATTGATTTAATTTCGCTTTGAGTACGTGTTAAAGTACGGTTATTATTAAAAGTGGGGTCCTCGCACGCCGGAGGCCGGGGAGCGTAAAATCAACAGATTACTAGAGAAACCCCCGCGTCTCGCCCCTACTGCGAAAGGAACCCCTAGCGCATAACAGTAATATCTATTCGTTACCTACCCTATTGTTACGCTGCGGTTAGGGATGTCGAGTGAATGTTAGGGATTTGAAATTGAACATTGCAGTTAAGCTCAGTTATTAAGATAGGTTTGTAGTTTAATGCAGGTAGTTAAACGATTGTTTGTTAAACAATACAAGTGAGCGAACACAAAATACTTTACTATTGACACAAAACCGCATTAACAAAATAGTTTCAAATAGGAATACGTAGTTTAAATATTTATTTTTATTAATTAGTAACAACATTATATTTGTCTTAATTAATATATATATATATATATATATATATATATATATATATATATATATATATATATATATATATATATATATATATATATATATATATATATATATATATATATATATATATATATATATATATTTTTATGCAATATCAATCGCCTGATAGTTTGTTGCAACCCTATAAATCGTCCGTTTGTATGTTCTATTAAAGCATTCACAAATGTTCGCTTCAGTCACACTACATATTGGGGGAGCGCGTTCGGTATTTTGCTTTCCTATCATATTTCGATCATAACATTATATATTATATTATAATAAACGCTATCAGAACATCTATGTAAAATATTGGAAAAATATTATTCCACAATATTTTACTAATATATAAAACCGACAAATATACCGCTTTGGATTTAAAATTTTCACATTGTATTCCAAAAGTTTTCTGTATCAAAAACTTAAAATCCCAAATTTGTTAAATTTGTTGACACGAAAGACGTATGGTTGGATGATCGGTATTCGAGTGAAGTGACCCGAGTTCGATTGTCTAGTGGTAGGCTCGTACTAATGGGTGTTTTTTTGTAACTTAAGTACGATTTATATCGTTGGCCTAGAGGGCTCACCACCTATATCGTTGTCCTAAAAAATTTCTTCAGTGGAAGATGGGCCGAAAGGACTTCATTGTCTAGCCTTCTGTCTACCCAGCATTGGGAATGGTGTGAAAACATTTTTTCATATGTTTCAAAATATGTTGTAATTGTGTAAAACGTTGATTACCGTGTAACGTAATTGTGTGTTGAAATTTTTAATAAAAATTAGTACAAGATATGTGGAAACATTTTCGTTTTTAATTTGACCATCGAAATAAATTAGTAGATAAAATTTATTGTCTTCATAAATATTTCATTCCAATAAAAATACATAATAGGAATGAATAAATACAGCATACGTTATGCTAGTTTAATTTTAAAATGCATGACATTTACGTAATATATTATAATAGATAAGCATTTACATACCTGTTTATGCATTTCCACATTGAGACCGTATGACATTTCATAGTACTGAAACATAAATAGCACAAATTAGTTGCATGACTTCCATTTGGATATGGTTACTGTGATACGGTTAGAGCGCTATATGTGACATAGAAAGCTTTTGGCGCGTATTAGCTTCCTCAAATCGTCGGGGACAAGTGACTAAACATCCGCAGCAGTGTTTGGAAGCACGCCAGAAGTGTTTCCGACACATAAAAATGCTTGCGAGAATTTCCTCTGAAGCATATTAAAATAAATTGCAAGCGATTTGGCAACACTTAATCGTGATTCATATCGGAATGGTAGCAGCATGCGGGAACGGGCGCCCGCCAAAATTTATATAGTTTTTTTTTGTTGATCGTTGCCAGTTTTAGCGGTTAATGTTCCTACCTAAATTTTGTTTTACCTATGTCGCTTTGTACAAGTTTGAAATATGATAATAGCTAATTTTTTTTTAAATTGGAATACACGAAAAGCCAAATGTTCACGCGGTATATCTAATATGTGTTCTCATCGGAAATAGTTATAAATTAACCAGCTCGATTAAAGCGTCAAACACGCGCTTTACTTTACTAAATCAGTGGTATCTTTTATAAACAACTTAATAATATGAGGTTATTAGTTGTTTGTATTAATTTTGTAGACCCTACGTGACTTATCCAAGTTCAATCCCTAAAAGATTGAATACTCGGACAGGCACTATTCAAATTGTGAATAATTTTAGTTCACTACATATTATTTTATTCATTTTTAAACCAGGACTGGGAAGATCTGTGTAAAAAGTTTTTTGGGGCAGAATGACGAGCCGTTCTTACCACCAATAGCCTATTTAGGAAACTCTTTGTACAGCAGTGGCTATTGTAGAATTCAGTTTCATTCACATTATAATCGAACCTATACTCATTAAAATTCGCAGTAACTCATAAGGACAACGTTAAGCGATAATTCATTGTAAACAGACGGGCGTGTTGTCACATAAACGTACACATTACTCACAACAACCATTATCGCGATAATGCTACAACTAAATGGACTGTTCCGACCAAGAACTAATTAATACGTCTAATACATGTTAATTGTTGCAAAGCTAATTTAAATAGAATGTTTAAAATTTTATTACAAAATTTACTTACCATTACATAATGTCTCTGTATTTCAATTTTTTCGCTAGCCAGTTTTTCGCATTCTAATTTTAAACTGAAACAAAAGAGAAAAAAGATTTAGTTTTTTTTTATTTTAGTATTCGTCAACGTGTTATATATAAACACCTATATTGAATATATTTGCGTGTATGTTGTTTGTTCAACATACACATGTAGTTATAAATAAAACTATAATAAACTAGCTGGCCTGGCAAGCGTAATCCAGTATTGGAATTACTAAAAATACGCGATAAAAACTATACTATCTTAGGCTTGCAAGCAAAACACAGATTTAATAAAACGTGAAAATAGATTAGATAGTTTTGAAGTTCATCGTAAGCAATAACGTAACCCGAGAATTATATATCACAGATAACTATAACCATAAATAATAATAATAAATAAATAAATATCTCACAAACGCAACTTACTAATGGGGTGGGGTAGACAGTTTAGTTCTTTCAACCCTCATTTGAAGCGGTTTAAGAGCATTGTTACGTTGTTGAAGGATTTTTAAAAGCCACTGATAGAGATAAATCTTACTTCAAATAAAAAAAAATGGTTAAAGCCTTTCGAAAACCAATTTAGTCTCCCGATTTAAATGTACCAACCATTAAACCATTATAAAAATAATCAATTTTACTCCTAGAAATGTCTTAAGACGTATAACTTTGTGCAATTAGTTAGCCTTGATGCGTGCAATGTATTGTATCACGGCTAATTAGAAATGTAAATGAAACCACAAACAGCACAAACAATTGTTATCTGTAAACACATAAATATGTTTGTTTAAAATTAAAAGTAATAATTTGATAACAGTGATTAACATATATTGGTATTTGATGCTCAGATCAAGCGGCACTTGTAATGCATGAAGATAAGAGGTTTTTGTATCAATACAGCTCGTTTAATAGCTGTTATCGGAACGACTAGGTCAGTCTTGTAACTTGTAATCGACTCTTTATCTGAACTACTAGTCGGTAGTAAAATTATTACATTTTATGTAACGTAACGTGCTTCCAGGCTGTATCGCTACGTCAATAATTACCTGACGGATAAACCTGTTCCTAAAGACAATAAGACGAGAGTATGTCAGTAGGTGCCATAGCGAGTAAAAATTTACTTAGCTGAAAAGGTTTTTAAGGGCTTCCTCTCTTAAGGAAGAATACCGCAATTCGTCGACGATTTCGTCTATATCCGGCGACGCAGGGGACCCCAGTTGGATCTACTTTCATTATTATTTCGCTCAGTATTTTCGTAGAAATGCCCAATTTCTCCTTTTTTTTAGAAAACACTTAACGGAGCAGCTTAATAGATAACAATTTTGTTATCTTCAGAACCACAGTCGCGCACAAAATATTTCATATAGACGTGTAACCTTTTATGAGAGCTCTTTCCGGACAAACCTAGGAAGAGTTTTTATTATTTATTCTTATCGTCATTCTATTTCCTATACTAGGTTAGACAGGGGTCTAGACGATTAAGTCCTTTGGACGTGCCTTTCACCGTGGCCTACTTTGGACAACTTTACAGATGATGAGCTAGTAGAGCTTGATGGCGTAGTCTATAGATAGTAGATAGGTAGACATTTTCTGTCGTAGTAGCAACCAAGGACAATGACAAGACAATTAGAGAATTGAGTAATAGTAACTGAAAATCGAAGTCACTTACTTGTGGTACTGAGCTTGTAAAAAATTGAATTCTTCCTTGATTCGATCGCAGGATTCTCCAACTGTGAATTTGATAGGCTGTCCCGGCTGTGGTGGACCCTGCACAGGGAACATTAAATAAAAAGAAATGTCAGTAGATCATAATTTAAATAATTAATTATGAAAATTCGAGTACACCATTATTGCATTAATAACTAACAAACTTATGTTACGTTTATATGATAAAATAAAATAATAATTAATAAATAAATAAATATAATAAATATCTTCACGCAATTCCCAATACAGGGGTAGACAGAGGTTAAGTCTAGACAATTAAGTCCCTTTGACCCACCTTCCACCGAAGATATTTTCGGGACAACGTGACTGGTGGTGAGCCTGTCGCCGTCTTTATGTCCAAGCCAACGATATGAATCGTATATAGGTTTTTGAAAAAACCCATTGGTACGAGTCTGCCACTTGGGGATTGAACTCGGGTCTCTCGACTCGAAATTCCGATCACCCATCCACTCGGCTATCGTGACTTTTTATTTTATGATAAAATAGATTTCAAATTACGTAAACATATGCGTAGCTAATGCAACTGCAAAAGATTTCCAAACAAAACATTAAACTCGTTCTCTGTACAAAAACATTCCTATCACAAAACAAAAATTACACGCATCCCAAATTACCATAATACAAATTATCCTTTAATGACCATAATTCGGTGTGAGGCTCGATTAATGAAAAAAACAACGACGCCGACCGCTCACCTCTTAACACAAAAATAAAGTAACACGAACACGCGAACGCGTAGTAATAAAGTAAAAAAACAAATAAAAAAAAACCAACTCCATAATAAGAAGCAGGAAAATAAAAATAAAGCGAGGGACACAACAACACACGGTCGCCGGGAGGCCAGGCGGCAAAAAATAAATAACCGTCGCCCGCCGGCGCGCGAGGAACAAACGGACTTTAAAAATAATAAAAGGAGCGTAAATAAAAGCGTAAAAGGAACTGGCGCGGCGTGTAGACGTTGTAAATGGAGCTGCGGACAATCGAGCCCGGGAAAAATGTGCCCGAGAATTTGGTGAATGTAACCACTGGGGAGATAGCTTGCGGCCGCGCCGGTGCTTCACGACGGAACGGCCGAGCGCACTTAATAACGTAATGCGTGGGGGATAACCGCAAAAACATCCCGAGGAAAGTTCTGTTTGAGAACCCCACTAATTATTGAATTCATTTTATAATACACCTTCAATTTATTCCATAACAAATATATATTTTAGCGTCGTATCAACAAACGAAAATATGAGTTTTTCAACCTATTGTTGCAGGAATCTGACCCACTTTTCACCAGAACTTATTTGGGCCAACGACAGGTGATGAGGCTAACAACGTTTTAGTATAGTTTATGTTCTAGAAAATGTTAACTTTTATGGTAAAATGTACTGTGTCGAAATTTATATGTTGAGTACTCTGCTTTACAGTTGTTTACATTGCCTTAATTATAGTTTAAACACGTTATTTAACTCAAAACGCTTAGTTAACGTCAACACGGGATCATGAATTACGAAATAAAAAGATAAGTATTTCTAAACGTGTATTCCGATATCTTCTTATTTAATAGGTATCTAGTAACTAAAGTTAAAAAAAAACTCGTAAATCGAAACTTATTGATATAAAAACTTAATAAAATGAAATCTACATAACTAAATAAGCCAATTTAAAGCAAAAACTTCTATAACAATAAAATGTATATTCGTACATAAAAATTGGATTTATCATTGAGTTGTTTTCTTTTTAATATCAGGAAGATAAAGCATCATGATGGTCTTCATCATGACTGGTTATTATGATATTTCGACTTAACAAAATAATAAGAAAAACAAAGTAATCTACGCGCCGTTCACTAAAAGATCGCTCGTAAGTTTTTATCGTTCACTAATGCCTGAAAATACATTAATCCAAACAGATAACTACGGAATTAAAATAGCCTACGACAACTGATTTAAAGGGAACATTAAATTCCAAAAAAAAAGTATTCCCATTAATTAACGCCGAAAAGGTCAAATTAAAATACAATGAAGAGTTTTTGAGTGGCAGTATTGTGGGGGCTCGGATGAAAGGCCCGCATACAGCGGTGAGCGCTCGTAACAACAAAACTTTAAACAGAATGCGTTTAAACGGATATAAAAAGAAATACGTGTTCACATTTCCAATTATTGAATACGTCTGGCCACGTCTACCTGTGCGTTCCGTAAGCCCGGACCTGCTTTTGTTGGAATACGAAAGAAATGAATGAATGGAATTCGATAAAATTTCTGAACTCACTTTTTGTACAAATTCGAACAAAAACTTTTAAATTTATATCAGACAGTTATATTTTGTTCCTAATATACAGAACAGAATACATTTTAAAGTCTATGATAAAGCTTACTTTTTTAGGCAATAACATAACATAAATGTATTCTTTATTACTTCTTTAATATCATTATTTCATTTTTATTGATTATCGTAAGATGATAAGACAAGCCCTTAAAGTGACCTTAAAATTATAATAAAATATTTACAATATATTCTAGGAGTAAAAAATATTTTACATAGTTATAAGTTATACTCGTGTAAATGACTCAAGCATGAGATCGATGTCAACTATTAATTAGTGACATTAGAGAGCGGCGCGAAAAGCGTACACAAGCACAGCAACTTGGTAAACAGTTAAACACCATTCGCACTTACAAAATAAACAAGCCTTATACAAATATTTAAACACGCGATTGCCTCCTTATACGCTGCGGCGTCAAAAGTTTCCAAGCTAATTTATGCCAAGTTCCGATCAGATTAGAGATCATAAAACCAGCAAAACAGTTTAAATTTATTAGTCATGTCGTGGACAGACTAAAAAATATCGGTAAATAACAAATACATTATCTGTGTTCGGTCGGCTTATTTTATTCCGAGAAACCACGCTACCGATGGAGCCACATGTCAATCTTTCTATTATGTTTTTATAGTTCGGAGAAATGTTTAGATTAGGCTTTTGCTTTTCAGTTTTAAAGTTATAACTAAAAAAAATGTATAAAGTAGAACTATAAAAAACAAACTAAAACACTCAAAATGTTCTGAACGTTGTTAAAAAAAAAAAGTTCTTTTGTAAATAAACTGGTGGGAAAGCAGTTTCTCGCAAGGTGAATAAATGAATGACATCCTGATTATGACGAACTATTGTTGGCATGGTCTAAATGCCTTGTTTGTACAAGTTGATATGTGTTATCTCGCTACAAATGTTGGGAATTATTTCGGGCCGTGCATTGACTCAAGGCACTTCAGTTATCAGATTAGTTCTGATACGTAAATCCGTTTCATCCATAAGGTACATTTCCGTAGATATGTTTGGAATTATTATTATTAGGTACTAAGAGACCGTCATGGATTAACCTTTTTTTTTAAATAATGTGTTTCGACGCATATGTGAACCGTGTCTATTATTACTATCATAGTTGGATATTATAAAGTTTGGGCGGAAGGATGTTTTTTATTCAATCACACCAGAAAGGTTGAAGAGATCTGGATGAAACTACAGACTTATATAACAGCGTGGAACGACGATTTATATCCCGGAAAAATTCCTGTTCGTGTGGGAAGATCCTTAACCTGATTTTGCTGAACAGATTTTCATTTATTATACTGATGCTCTGTAGAGAGGATTTGCTACTTTTTACTGTAAGAATACCGTGGGAATTTAGAGTGTATTCGCGGAGGAAATCATGAGCAGAAACTAGAAATTGATATAGGTACTTATATACGTTATATTAATCCAGTCTTTATGACATACAAATATATTATCGTTTTATTGTATATATAAAGCGTGCAGTTGATAGAAGCATGATCAATACTACGATTAGTCTTTAATATCCTAAGGATTATGTCCGTAATAATGATAGTACATACGCTTATATGAAAAGTAAAGTAATAACATATATTTAAAAAAAACTATGCTACTGTGCTATAAGCACATAAAAACTAGCGCTCGTGGGTAACTGAAAACGTTATTAGAGAAACATCAAAGCGGGCAGCGGGACGCTATCGCATTTCTTCTTAGGTTAGTAGCGTTAATTTCGACACTCAAATATTGACTGAAGCGGAGTGCCTAGGACGCGACACGGAATCTGGGCAAACACACGAATTGACATTTACATTAACACCCCTGCCCCCCCCCCCCTCCACTTTACGTCATCGCGGCGCAAGTCGATTTAATATCAAAGATTTTCTTTTATATGAGACTTTTACTTATATCTACTTGGGTATAGGGGCGGACGTTCGTTCTCGGAGGGATACTCAAATGAAGCAATCAAAGCCTCCTCCTCCGGTCCTTTAAAGCAACAGCGTGTAACCATGACAGTTTTTCCGACTCGGATGGAATTTGTTCTAGTACGTACGTAATCGGCAGTTAGACAGTTACTTTTCCATCAAGGAAAACAAAAAAAATCTGACAAGATGTCCATAATAATAGTTCTCTGTTATCTTTATAAAGTTAATGTTTGGTTATGCTTTAATTGTAAAATAATACATTATTAAAATTTAATTATCATTCTATTTTATTCACGTTTTATTTATCTATCTATTTTATTCACGTTACATATAAATGACAAAAATCATTAATTAACATCAGGAAAGAAATTTAGGTTTGTTCAGATACGAAATGATGACTTTGGGTTAAGTAGGGATTGTAGACAAAACAATGACAGATAATACCAAGAAGTACCTACTTAAAATGACTTTCTCAAAGCAAGCAAAGATATATGGGCATTAAACTAAATGAGCGATATATTATCAGGATTGAATCAAAATCTATTGTTATAGATAAAAGTTCACGCCTACAATAAAGGAAGCGTAACTATTGTTAAGCTTTCTTGGAAAGACCTCCTGTCTACAGATACACAATGAAATATTAATGACTATTTTCTGTTTCTATTATGATAATAATTTATTGTGTCATATTACTTAATGTTTTAACCGATGTACATTACCTTGTTCACGGTCCTCTATTAATATAATAAGTTTGTGTATTTTAAAGCAATTTACATTAGTTGATAAGTACTTTTCCTATTGACACATATTTTTTAAATTAACATTTTATTGCTTGTGTCATTACGCATTTGACATGTCAGTTTGAGAAAATTGCTTACTACTCAGCTCCCTTGGTAAAGTTTTCTACGTTAGGTTATTTTCTATATAAAATTGTGAATAAAAAGTATGCTTAGTTAATTTATTTAAAGCAATATACGCAAAAATAAACCTCACAAGTCGGTTGAAGAACTAGTTTTATAACAATTTATCTTATTTACCAACAGTAATTAGATAATTAAAACATAAAATTCCTAAAAAGATGTACGAAGACTTTCTGTCAATAACATGTATTTATATTTCTTTTTGAACTCATGTTCGATTGTAAAAAAAAATTGTTAATCAGTTAACTAGTGTAGTTAAAGTTATAATAATGTTTGAGTGTAGTAGAATATGTCAGCTTATATTTCATGTTTATGTTATGGTTTGAATTATTATATGTTATTACTAATGACCTGTACTCTTAGTCATAGTTAATCATTCAACTCTGACTGATAGTGTTCATATTCCCATGATAACTGGCGCATATTATAGAAATGAAACAAACGTGACCATAACTGTACAATGTCATCAAGGAACTCGTGACACATTTAATTAGGAATTAATTAGAAAGAAATGTCTACAGGTTGAATTACCGGATGCCTAGCGGCCGCCACGGCAGCAGCGGCTGCGGCGGCGTTCATCGCGCCCGCGCTAGGATACATCCCCGCGTCAGACACACACGGTCATTGTCTACACACCACTAATATAGAAACAAACGGCACAGCACACACTTCACTTGCACTTCTTAATCATACACAAAAAGCACGCGCGATCAGTCACTCGCGTTAAAAAATTAAATAAACACAACGTACGTCAGCCACGAACAAAGGCTTCAAGCAAACTAACCAACCGACAGCGCGGGGGGGAAACGGCCTGCCCGCCCGCGTTCCCCCGATTCCCAACCTTCTCGACCACCCTTCACATACCGCTGCCATACATATTTCTACACTCGAATTTTTCGTTGACTATCTTTATGTTTGAAGAATACTTAAACGATTCCCTGATATTATGTACGTTCTAATAGATCGGTATTATTTGTATAATATAAATACGTCGCATCGTGGGATGCAGGGACGGCGTTCATGTGATTTTAACACTGACCTTGTTTTTTCAACTAAATACCTATATTTATGGTTTGCAAGTACCTACTTGTAGTAGCTATTACCTAGTAGAAGCTGTTTTTGTGCTTTATTAAATATTAAAAAAAAATTTGGATATTTTAATATACTGGGTACCAATATATTAAAATTTCCAAATGTTTTTTTAAATATTTTAACGGAAAATTATCCCACCACAATCTTGGCACAGACAGACAAGGTTACTGGTGACTACTAGTTAGCTACTTAAAATTTAACTACTACTGGACTTTACATTATTTCTGGTAGTAAAAATTTATTATTATTATATTTTTTATAATATAATAAAGCAAAAAAAGTAAAAACTTATCAGAATTGAATGTCTACCAGCGATTTACCCAGATGCTTCTAATACCTACGCAAAAAATAAAATAGTTTGTAACTTTAAAGTTTATTCTCCATCTTCTAATAATTTCCTTTAAAAACTAAATTGGACCTTCATAAAGCTGAATGTTCTTAACCTTTTGGTTTGTCAATAACAACGTACAGTAAAATATAGTGGCAGTAGACAAGGTATAAATATTTATAAGAATAAAATCAATTTAGCTTCGCCAGACCCTGCACAAGAAGGTAACGTTGACAGCATGCGCCAGGAATGGGTTATAAGTTATCTTATCACTAGACAAAAGGGTATATTTTTTATGAAATTAGGGTGAAAACAAACTAACAGGGTCCTTGATGGTAAATGGCTATTGTAGCCATGGCCAATGTAAAAAGGAAAAGAAAGAGGACTAACTAACTCTAAGAATGTCTCAAAGCCCGTATTAAGGCCGGCTTGACTCTTAACACCTTCCAAACCGGAACACCATAGATGTTAAACTGCTATCTGGAGGCAGTAAAGGATAAGCATATGGTATTGACCCAGACATCTGATAGACCGAAAAGGAATGTATGACATGAATTTTAAGCTATCTTCAACTAAAGACTAGTACCATTATGTACTTAGACACGAAGAAATAATATATGTGTTTCAATATCGACCTTATCTGGTATTTAAAAACTAAGCGCATTAGCCTATAATCTAAAGAATCGTCGTCATTGTAGGTACAATCTATTGAATCTAAATTCTCTCAAGTAGATAACGAATATTACTGTTATAGTAAATTGTAACGTTCATATGTGTAGATAAGTTATCGAATTGATATATCTCGTGATTGTACAGTAAGCCGCTACCTGTTTTATCGATGCTTAATTACGTTTTTTTTTGTTTTGTTTTTTAGACTAACAAACAAGCACCATGATAAGATGTACCTAGAGTATCTATATTTTCAGAACATACTAAGAATAGGGCCGACTGCATGCATACATATACAGATATGCCTAATAATCCATATTTCAAACATGCTGTAGCCTACAGTACCACCCGCGTGAAAATCCTTTATTAGGCATTTTTTATCGGAATATTTACTGTCCTATGTTCTTAGCCAGGGTTCATGCTCCATATAGATTTTTAACAAAATCATGTAACCACGAAACTTGAGTCTTGTAAGCATAACAGACTTACGCAATAATATTAGCATGGATAGCTTACAGATTTGTTTTCGAATTTATCTTAAAACCGTGTAGTGGAACGATAATCTATGCATTAGGTAGACGATTCAAAGACTTTGTTATGTAAATGAAGTACAAAAAAGTTATTGGATGGATGGAAAATTTACATACTTACATAAAGATGTAGAATAAATAGGCAAATATAATTCAAGACGCATCTGTAAAACAGTGAATTATCGAAATTCGGATAGAAATCGACTCGTTATTAACCATGTTTCCACACCGCACTAACATTCGGTCGATATCGTAAGATTAACGGACAGTTTTCAAACATTTTGATATACATATTTAAACATAAAAATATATATGTTACCACTTAAATAGCATGTAAAATAATATAGTATAAAATTTTACTAAATTACTGGTTTTCTTTCCAAAACTGTGGCTGATTTTACTATCTTGTCATAGCGTTCTTTTTTAACACATCCAAAACGGTAGAAAACACTTTTCTACAGAAATTGACATCTAGAAGTTAGCATTAACGCACTTCAAACTTACTTATCCGTTTATTTATATTTTCTTTTGCCACGGGAGGCTTAAATTAAAACCCTTATTTCAATTTCAACGAAGCGCTATTTCGCTACTGTTGTGAACGCAACTCATAATTTTTCGTTGAAAAATAAACGCGGGAAGTAACGAGTCGCGACAATAAAAAAAAAACAAGCTCGTCGACGGACGCTCGTTTCGTTTTTGTTTTGCGTCGAACAGTTTTTTGATGCGCTTTTTGTTCTTATTGCTGAGTCCCGCGGCCGTTTTGCTCGCAGCCCACAATATGTCGCACACGAAAGATAAATATGTCTCCGTGTTAATGGATACGGCAAAATTTATTTTTGTTTTTGATTATTTATTTTATTGTAATCTAATTTTTTATAACCTCGATGCTGATCATGAAAGCTAGCTAAGATAGCTGTTATTACATAATAGATAGATTTACTACGTATATTTACTTCGTATTACTATATATATTATTTTCTACTACGTATATTTACTAGAATCGCTGCTTTACATACTGGTCGTAGCAAGTAAATTTTAAACTTATTATACGTAAGGATATTTTGACTTAATAACAAATTAATTCTGAATTGTTTTTTCAAGTTAATATTCAAATACTACCTAAATTAAACGTATATCAGTATATAATAATATACCACGCATGAAGGTATCATTTAATCATAAAATAAAAAATAATAAGTCAAATAGAAACTAAATAAACTTGAGTTAAGTAGACCGGGGTATACAAATATTATTTTTATAACATGACAGTCCCGAGCGTTTCGGTGAGATAAGCAGTAGGTAATTAATTAGGCGGGAAACCACGCTTAATCGGCACCCGTTATTTCGCGCCCATTATAATTATTATTCGCAGTTCATAACTGTTTTATGACCTGTTGAGTTATTTATTTAAATGAATGTTTTTTGTAACTTTTGCAAACATATCACTTCGTTAACCCTTTCTTTTTAATACATTTTAGTGTCTATTTCGCGACGGGCTCACCGCCTGTCAATTTGTCAGGTTGTCCCAAAATGTCTTCGGTAGAAGGTGCGTCGAAAGGACTTAATTGTAACTAGACCTCTGTCTAAACTTGTTTTAGAAATTGCGTGAAACATTTTTCACTTAAAAAAGTCATATACCCGATTTCTAGCGCTTATATGAAGATGTCTGTGTGGAAAAGGCTTAGTGAAGTAACAAAAGAACCTAATTACGTTGTTATATATTACGTAATCAATGTCTATCAAAAACGCAATAAATATATTTTCGTGTTTTTTGACGTTTATTTTCCTACAACTAATTTATTATACAACTAATTAAAATATATATATATATATATATATATATATATATATATATATATATATATATATATATATATATATATATATATATATATATATATATATATATATATATATATATATATATATATATATATATGTATATAGATAGAAATCTAAAGTAGCAAGTCATTTGAATTTCAAAACTGAATCTACATTTGAACTCTGTAACGACCTTCCTCATACAGTTTCTAATTGTACAGCGAGCGGTCATTAAAACAGTGACCGAGCATTATCTCGGCCGGCACCCCGCACCGCGCCGATTCACCAAACAAACTTAGCAAACAAAACACGCTGGCATAATTAACCGACGCGTAGCACAATTAATTGTATAACCTGCTATGCTATTGTGTTGTACGCAAAAAGCGACCGTCCGAAAAAGTCACCTCAGTTCCCAGAAAGCTTCGCTGTGAGTCGTTTACAACTCTCAACTTTTTTTTCTCCGAGAGTTAACGTTTAATGGCTTCAATTTAAATATTACAGCCGGTATTATCGCACCTTTTTATAAGTAGATTTAAAAAAACAATCTTATATAATTGTGATTAATAAAAAAAACTACTGAAGTTTGAAACATTTTTTATTTATTTTTTTTTGTGATTTAATTACCATGTATGAGTAGCTGAGTTGTGAAGTTGTCAACTGACTCTGCTAGTATGGGAGTCTAAAAATTTATTTTTAGCGGCTTATATCGCGATTGAAATGAGGATTTTGTTTTGATGAACAGAGTAACGGAATTTCAGTCAATGATATAATGTGGTCATAAATCTTATGATCTGATCATGTAGTTTATTTACAAGTCCGAGAGGACCGTATTAGCGATGTGAGTCATCTATTCGTTGCCATCTAGATTTTAATAATGAGATAATTATGTCTAACATAGATGTTTTAATTTAAAATTTTTATGTAAAAATATTAATTTTTATGTAGTATCTACTAATCTAATTAACGAAATTAACACAGCGTAATAAACCTATTTACAAGCAGACATTGGCATAGTTTTATTGGTATCACAATGCCCATAAATGTACTTACTTATAATTTTAAGTAAACGAACCGAATACACAATTTTAGAAGTTAAAAAAAAGAAAATTAACGTTTTTTGTAACATTTAATGATCGATGGCTTCTAGATTTAGGAAAATTGATAATACATTAACAGATATATTAAAGAGACTTTTAGAGAAGGTAACAGTTGAGCAGCCGTGTTATCCCTTGGTTGTCTAGTGGTTATCGACGCGTCTGTACACTGTTGTCACCATAGGTGCTGAGTGCATTGTATTTCTTTAGGAATGGATTCTTAGTTAAAAAAAATAAAAATATTAATACTTCTATGCAATGATTGAAATGGAGGTAAAACTTATTTATAATGCTCACGTTTAATTAAATCTAGCAGTATTATATGGTTAAATGGAGGAAAACAACATAATAATGATAGCACTATAATAGCTGCGTGACTACCAGGAATTGATGGTCTATTTGTTAATTAATGCACAAACCTCCGGCGAAACAATCGGTTTAATATAAGACATTAATTATCCCACCGTTCGTATAAGTTAATACGGGTTAACTTTTACACGAAATGTTTAAATTAAATCCATATTTAATAGTTGTCGCTATCATGTGTAACTGTTGAATGAGTGTTAGAAAATTATGTCTTCGTGTAACACATTGATAAACACACAGCATATTTTATTTCTATTCATAGTGACACTCCTAAAAATGTATTGATAGGAACATCGCTAGGTAACTTTAAAGAGACGCAAGAGAAGAGAGAAGGGAGAGGAATATCTTGACACTTTCTTCGTTGTTTATTTTAAAAATACTATTAACTTACGGCATAATACATTCAACAAAATATTTTCTAATGTAGAACTTGTCGCTGGGATAACACAAGTGGTTCTTAAATTGAGAGTGAAACTCATCAACGAAATTTAAAAAAAACCTTTATATATTAGGAACTATGAAATGGATAAATGAATAGCGGAAGCAGATGCGTGGACTAGGTTCTTCGTAACCCTTCACCACAATCTGCTGCTGCTGATACTTGTTACGAGTATAATAGGAAATAAAAAAGATCGTTTTAACAGTGGTAGAGCCACGCATCAGCTTTTGTTGTTGCATGAATGGGCCGGCTCGACCGGGGAAGTACCACCACCTCACAGAATACCGGCGTGAAGTAGAAGTCTACCCACACCCCCCCTCCCCCAATTTGGTCGAGGGGGGGGGGCACTCTAAGGCCGGCAACGCATCTGCTATGCCTCTGGTGTGGCGGGTTTTCATGGGCGGCGGTAATCACTTACCATCACGTGGGCTGCATGCTAGTTTGCCGGCCTTTTCTATAAAAAAAAAAAAATCGTAAATAAAAAATTTTACTTTTGACTTTGTTTTATCAATTGACATAAACTGATTATTTTATGACTGTGTAAACAACATTGTAAAAGTTAAGTAATAAAAAAGGATAGACCCCAGAGCTTATGGAGGGTTTTTCTCTTGTAAGGTATCCAATCGGTATAGATTTTGACGTTCATAATAGCTTTAAACAAGCCTAAATTGAAGAAAATTGGTTTGTTAAATATTTCTTATAACAAAAGTCCACTAAAGGTTCTAGGTTTCTCCTGCTGTACCTCCGTGCGATGATACTTAATAGTATCCAGATTTACACATAACGCCGATATCAATTTCAAGCACTTATTAAGTAGTTTTTTTTAATTGAGTAACGATAGCCGAGTGGTTGGGTGGTCAAAATTCCGAGTCAAGAGACCCGAGTTCGATCCCCAGGTGGCAGGCTCGCACCAACGGGTTTTTCAAAAAAACTGATTGATATGAATTATATCGTTGGCATGGAATAAAGACGGCGACGAGCTTACCATCTGTCGTGTTGTCCCGAAAATATAATTTATGGAAGGTGTGTCGAAGGGGGTTAAATTGTCTACACTAGACCTCTGTCTACTCCTGTAATGGGAATTGCGTGAAGATATTTATTTTATTTATTTTTTAAATCAAATAAAGGATTGTTGATATTACTCCACATGCCCAGTTACACTCATTCTATACCGTGCCACAGATTTTTGCACAGCTGATTAGAATGGGTATATAGGTAAGAGGTCCATACATACCAGGAAGTCATCCAGCGTAAGACCTTTCACGTATTAAAACCTGTTCACAACTCTCGCTTCATTCTGCGAGAAATGGTTTAAGTAGATACTTCGATACCTAATACAATCAACTACTTACATTGAAAACTCCGTGTTTAAATACAATCAAGTGGTTACATTATGATTATTTTAGACCACCGAGGTCACAAAAGTAAGCGACGTTAGCGAAGTCATCACAGGTGAATGAATAGAAATTCGAACGTAGAATAAATTGGACTGATTGTTCCACTGTGACTTTGAAGTGAATAAACAGTGATGTTAATTAAATTGGAGTAATACAGTATACATTATTCCATTAACAACGCATTCAATTGTTTCATAAAGCAAACTATTCTTCTCTCTATGAGCTCTACTTTGACGATGTATTTAGCACAGATGAAATTATACAAATTATAAATTAATAACCCGCCGAGCATAATCTCTAATTCATACATCTCATATCTCGTCGTTTTATATTAACCGTTCACATAAAGATCAAATGCTGACTGGTGTAACATTACTACTACTTAAGCTTTCTACGTACACTTATTGTTATATAAAGACCTCTAGCTTATTTTTTAATAAAATTCAAGTGACAAGGAAAATTACAGAACACTTAACGCTAATAGGCTACAGTTTCCCATGGGCTCCTTCAAATTCAAAGAACTTAAAAATAAGAAGTTTAGACACAAATTACTATAAATACCATGGTTATTATAATAACTACTGACTGTTAAACTTTTTTTTTACCTTAACGCAATACAGAAGTAGGCAGAGATCTATAGAATGAATTGCTTTCCTCTCATTTTTCAACATTCGCCGTACTGTTATTATATATTTTTCTCAGGTTATGGGTAGAATTTTGTAATACTGAAACATGTATACTAGGTATAGCCCAGCTATCGTCCTCTGGAAATAAAAGTATAAGACATGCAACTAAATCTCATAAAGAGAAGTCAAATAAACAGACATAACAGATAAACAGATATAACAGGCTCTTAAATTGATATCTTTTTATACTTCAAAAATCGTAGACATTCGCGACATTTGTCAATAAATCATTAACTCTTAACAGTGTGATAACTTAGATAAATAGATTATTTCATTATCTTTATTGTCCGTTTAGATTATAATATTAAAAACAATTCCCATGCGGCAATGGGTGCTCAGTTGCAATTGTCATAGCGATGTCTTATTGCGGAAAGGCAATTAATAAGTCGTTAGCGAGCGGAGCGCGTGCAGCTCCCACAATAACATGTGCATTATTCATGTTAACACAATTAGTTCGAGCTACGGATATTTTATCGAGATATTAACGTAGACGATACGAATTCTTTAAATATTTCAACGTCTATTACACCGATACACACTTCACTATAAAGCTGCAGAACGTAAACCTCTCTCTTGTAAGGAGCATTCATCTACGCTCGACAAGCGGATTGAAAATCGCAGTAACATTCATTATAGATGCTGCTGCCCGAAACCATTTACCACACTTATTTTGTGGTCCTCAGTTGTAAATAAAATAACTAAATAAAATAATTTATTAGTTCTTTTTTCAGCTGCCATCTTATTTTTCATCCTGGCAATAGACAATTTGTTGTAAACGCTACTGGTATTCTCAACAAATTGTCCATTGTCATTAAGTCAAAAAATTTGGTCCGGTAATTTCAAAATCTTTATCATTTGTACCGTTTTTTCCCTTTTGAAGACATTACGAAAGTTTCTAAATAATGTAAACAATCTAAATGCCTTCCTGTCTTTAGAAAAAAACAAAACTTTTATACATTTCCTCTTAACTTAATACCTCTCTTCGATCACTAATTTCCTTTAATTATTTATGTTATTATTCTGTACATCCTCATACTTTCCTTTATCCTAAGATTGCCTCTAGGAGATCGTCATTTTAGCAATAAGGCCGTGGTATCATGTCCCTTCGTTTCTAATAATACTACTATATGTTTCTCGGTGTAAAATACTTTACAATACTTTACTTCATTATTTTAAGAAGAAATGGGATAATAAAATGATGCGTCAATACTCGACGACAATTATTGCCAATGGCTCCTTAATGGCACATTTAGTGTACAAGCACCATTGCAGCTTGTGGGTTTGTTTACCTGAATGTGAATGTCTAATGTCAGCGGCCCCTATCCAACATTATCTATACACGCAGAACAGACAAAAACAGTTTTTTTTTCTCTGAACTGAGTTTAAATAGCAAATAGCGGTGTTTCGAGCTGACTGTAGAGTGAAATTTACTTTTACGAATACTTAATGGCAGGACTGTTATTATTATTCCGGATTATTATTTTTTATTTTTATAGGTTATAAATAAATTGTACAGATAAAAATAGTATTATATCAGTATAAATGAATACTTTATGAGTAGTAAACACATATCTTTATTGATGCAGGTAATTTTGTTTACGTAGGTAATTGTTTAACTCCCCTTCTTTTAAAGTTAATTAAATTCCCTCTATTACATTCCTCATAGGTTTTATGAATTCATATTACAATATTAGTGAAATAGTCACGATAGCCGAGTGGTTGGGTGGTCGGAATTTCGAGTCAGGAGACCCGAGTTCGATCCCTCGTTCCAATGGGTATTTTAAAAACTTATGTACGAATTATATCGTTGGCTTGGTGGACATAAAGACGGCGACGGGCTCACCACCTGTCACGTTGTCCCGAAAAATATCTCCGGTGGAAGGTAGTTCAAAGGGACTTAGACTGGCTCTGTAGTCGAACATGAATCAACTAGTGGCGTCACTTGGTTTAACAGAAAGCAGGTACAGTATATATTAGTTTGAAAAAAAAAAGACACCAAATTTGTGTATATATTTAACTTAACGCTTTCCCGACACTGGTATATTAGTTTCGTGAAACCCATTAGCACGAGCCTTACTTCTGGGAATCGAGTTTAAGTCCCCGGAATCAAATATCTATCAACCAACTGCTCGGCTTTTGTGACTTTAGCAAAAAGTTTTTTGTAACAAAACTCCTTACTGAAAAGTTTCAGCTACGACAAAATATTAGGAGCGTACATTACACCTAATCGACCGAGTTATTCTCGCTCGATTAGGTTTCGCTTGCTGTCAAAACCTTTAAGTCTTTTCGTAAATATGTAAATCTCAGAAATGATACTTCTCTAGATAATCTCGGAATGTAAGGCGCTATCTAAATACAAAATAACCAAATCGTTACATCGGTTATCGAGATATCGATGTTTAAAATTATAATATTATATCGATTAAAGTAACAAGATTAGTGCGATGCTCGTGAGAAGTTAATGCGAGATTCATTCATACAATACAAACTTAATTTTCATATACATGTATGTTTTTATACAAGCTGCTACCGTGTATTTGCTTGTCTATATTAAGTATATTTCAATAAACACGACTGCGCCGTACATTCCGGCGACGTTTTCACTGTTAAATAAATATTTGAATAGTCGACCCCCGGCGGCCAGTCCGCTACGCGGTGGTTAAAATCGAAACGAAAATAACTCTTTTAGGCGTCCGACTAAACAAACTAAGCGAGCGATACAAAGCCAATTTTTATGAATATCTATTTAAAAAAAAAACATCTAAAATAGTCACTAGTATTCGCTTTGCGGCAATCAGTAACAAACGACGAAACCGGAGAGAGCAAAAATATTTACGCAAATCCATAAATTTATTTTTATTAACATGTTTTTCGTATGGTATTGGGATTTTAGATATAATATCAAACTTATTATTTATTATAGAGACTTATTTACTTATCTCGAATCGAAAACTGTACCTTAGTGTATTTTATTTGTTCATTTATGTTTACCTACGTTAGTCTGAGCAAACTTTATTGTTGAACAAATTTATTAATGATTAAGTAAAAGGTATCAGGTCTGTTTGCACTTATTATCGTTGTGGCTATATCTTTCTCGTCGTATAAACAGACGGACAAAATAAAATCGGTTTTATTAATTTAAGTTTAAATCTACGAGTCATTATTGAAGCGTGCTTAAGATGGAAAAGTAAATGCTGTCTTGGAAAGTTATTTTTTTTTTGGAGTTTATGGCCTGGGATCTAGACCTTTAGGCCATCTTGGAAAGTTAATAAAATACACACGTTACCAGTAAAAAAAATATCGCAGGTTTTCTAACTTAAGATTTTAAAGAGAGAGAAAGGAATATAAGCTGTTGACTATTTCACAGTCCCAATAATTATGTTTGAAAATTATTTAACAGCTAATATGAAACTTTACCAAAGTTAAAGCTGTATAATTTGACTTCCTCTTAGACACTTTTTTTGCGTCATTTCAACATAAAAAAACGGTTATTCTAAGTCAACATATAAAAAAATCCTCGCCCGACACATTACATTCAACTCGTTGATTTTTACAGATGTTATCTGTTACTATAAAAACTAAATAGAAACTAGACGTTCGGCTAATACTATTTTGAAACTAATTTGCAATTCAGCTTCGTCCGCTCGGGCGAGCTGCGAGCTCAAGTGCGGCTCGATTTTTTTTATTCACAAGCTCGCGAGTGCTACCGGCTGCGCATACATAGTTTATCGCGCGGCGGTCGTCGGGATACGCCCACGTTGATAAACATCTTCGCATGAAGTTTTCTTATACAAGCCTAGCTGCAGTCGTGCCTCCATGTGAACGCGTGACATGCCTAAGTTTTTACTATGCTATCCGTGTCCCGTGCAGTCGTATCGACTTACAATGTGTATGTCACTTTTATGATGCGCTCAATGGTTCAGTTTCATATCGCCTTTTGAATCAGTATTCTGTCTGTACCATTATAGGTGACGTGTAGTCTTACTTTAAGTCTTCACTTGTTGATTACACACGCATTTATCTACCTTATAGGTTTATAGATTAATTAAACAGTCTCACATGGACTAATGACTCTTGCAGTTAACAATGAAAAATAACAATATAGATAAGAATAGTACGTTAGAATGTTTAACAGATTTCATTTCGTTTATTGAGTTAAAAGTGAAATATTTGGAAATATATTGCATAATACTTATAAATATGCTTAGGTATGCAAATGGGTAGCAGGTAAGTACTAGGTACGGTACTTGTTTCTATCATTTAGCCATTAGGTACGATTAGAGAGCGCTGCGCAGACGATAAAGTGACAACGCGATTGCTTATTACGATAATAACTAGGCAATTAAACTGCGCGTTACAAAGTTTAATATTAAGGATTATTAAGTACAAGATTGTTAATTACAGGCTGACTAGGTGCTCATGATCAATCAAGTTCACGACCTTATTCCCAATGCTGAGGTAGAGCTGACCCGAGAAAGACTGGCCCAGCTTATTATTAAACAACGTCAGGTGGTGGAGTGATTGTTGTCATCGTAATGTTTAAGCGACATGGAAATCGTAAATAAGTTTCGAAAAACTTTCTGTTCTATCGGATTGAAGAAACTCGACCCTCCCGAGTCGAATTCCGATCACGCAACCGCTTGGCTATCGTGTCTTTAAGTAAAGCTTTTGTCAAAACTCTTATTGATAAGTACTAGGAGGTTATAAGTGAGGAGCGGCTGTCGTTGTCCAGCGGGCGCCGCGCCGCGCCCCAGCAGCGGGAAGTGCACCGCGGCCGCGATTGCCATTAGCGCCGCGCATCCAACAATAATGAACGAGCCGCACCGAAATATCCCCTGTTTACACCCACTCGCCCGCTCGACCCGCCGCCGCACCGACCGACCGCATTTTATTTTTTCGCTGTCGCACATTTCGCCGTCATAGCTATTTCCACTCGAGGCATTATACTCGCCTGCGTGTGTGCGTCACTCCACGTGGACCGTTTCGTCGACGACGAACGGAATCCGGACGATAGCGCACTCCCATTGGCCCAAACGCTGAGATCGCTTATTAAGGGCGGAGTTACACGCGTTTTCACGCCACCATTGGCCGGAGCGGAGCGCGAAAACGTCCGCATTGGCAGAGGTGATTTTTATAAGCGCGGCACTCCACGTGGACTCGTTTATCTATTCAGACGCCGGCGGCGCGGTCGCGGGGGGAGTAAGGGGGGTATACGGGCAATCAGTAAAGGCGGGAGGAATACGGCCATATTTATAAGAGCTGCGGGGATGCAATCACGAAGCGGCGCGGGGGTCGGCGGGCGCACGGGGAGGAGGGCGGCGGCCATTTTGAGGGCAGCTCTTTTTATTCGTTTTCGCGCGGGGTGCGTCGTCGACGGGAGCGCGCCGCGCCGTGCGCTAATTGCGGGGGTAATGAGGACGCTCGAGTCGAGTCGACTCGCTCACTCTATTAAACTCGCTCGCTATCGGCCGCCTTATTGATTTGTCCTTAATGGAACCGCGGCGGAGTGGCGAGAGCCGGCGCGGCGCTGCGATGTAAACAAAACAGTGCCCGGCCGCGGCACCTCCGCGCACCTTGAATCGCAATCGTTGGGAGCGCACTACAACCTACTAACTCGGTTAACGCTCGCCGACGGCTTTTAATACATTCGCCAATAAACTTAGACATCCGATATTGTTGCGCCAGATATTCCCTCGCCTCTGTCCCTCCTTTTATTTGCATAGAACGCGCACCCACTCTACAAAGATGAAAGAGACTGATGTTACTTGGCATCTCTATGTAAATTCTATTACATGTTCGGTAAGCTTGAGCTTATTGCCAATATTGGGTAAACAATAATGTTAGTACCTACTACGAATGCAATTTATGGAATTTATTTCATTCTGTTTTAGATATATCAAATTCCTTTTTTATAATTTTTATTGTACAATGACCTCATTGTCAGTTTTTAGTTGTTTTATTGTTGGTTAAAATTATGCATTTGCACCGTAAACATTGAATGGAAAATTTAATTGTTACGTCATGAGGTGTTAATAAATTCGCTTCACAATTTGTTACACAGTGAAACCTAACTTGACACTATCGAATAACAGCAAAAACTATTCAGTTAGTGATTATTCATCGTAACGCTGTGTGTAATTCACAAACAGCCACGCTTAAACAAATTCACATCACAAACACAGGCCACATGCCTGCAGCATTAGTGCTTGCTTGTTACTTTTTTTTTACGTCCGCCTTTTAGACATTTTATAAAATATCTGAGCAGGAGGTAATGGCTACAGTGATTTAAAACGTGAGAAATCTTTGATAACGTTTTATATTGCCTCTGACAATCGAAGATTTCCGAGTTCGATTATGACCTGAGTATGACACCATTTATTATTTACTCCATCGTTACGCTTCGAGCTTTAGAGTTTTTTATGTGCAATTCATGTCTATGTAACACCCACGTGGCAGTCAAGTCCTTTAGTGTTTTTTTTTGTCTTTGTCACATTTACAGTAGTATTGTATATAATATATGTGTTATATTGCTATATTGTGCTTTTTTCCAGCGAAATAAATAACCTAAGAAGATTTTTTAACAGCTCATATTAAAAGCCCGTTTTAAAGTACGGTAATAAAATGGAGGTACATATAAATAGGATTCCAACATTAAAAGAAAATAAATAGTTTATTAATAAATGAATAGATTATTTTTCTATTTTTTCTTTATAATTAAACTGACTCTACATTACATTGACCTATAGAAGGATTCTGTGTCACCTGTATCCATAGACTCCCCGTAATTATTTGCGGGTCGTCGCTCCATCTTGTGAGGGTGAACCGACATTGAATTGCCCATAGTTCCCACACCCAGTTACACACGTGGCTAGTCTGGAGTAAGAAGAGAAAGAGAATGGGTGCGGAAGAGACATCGTTTAGTGTGCTGACCAAGTGCAGCTGTGCCGGGATGCATTTAACAAGGATTTTATCATATTGACAAACTTTTGTATAAATTTGAGCTTCCACATTTATAGTATGATTAAGGTTTGCGATCAGATCCATAAGTCTTATGATTGTGTATACCAGAAGATGTGGCGTCGTTTATAAACAACTAACCCAGATTGATAATTAGAATCGTGGCTCTTGATTCGAAATCCGGTCACCCAGCCATTCGGCGATCATGACTTATAAAGGATATAGGTATTTGAAGAGTTCATAATAGTCATATTATAACTAGAACCTACAACCTATAAATAAACTTCTCCCACTGCGTCCGTCTGTCTCACCGAATCCAAAATCTACTGAACGATTTGTTATTAAATCAAAAAGAAATTTAAAAAATCAATTGACTCGGGCGGTATTGAAAACTAGTATTTGTCACGGTACGGCAGTGGTCGTGGGTTCCAATCCCGCCCGTGTTAGCTGACTTTTTAAATTTCTCTTTAAATGTAATAACAATAATCAAGCATGTTTTGCACGCTTTGAAAAGTCAATAAAAATTGTATCCAAGGAACGATTCGTAATACGGTTTTCACTAATTGAGTGTTAAGTGAGGAAGGTTAATGTGTGAACTTATTAACGTGTAACTTTATTAAATGTAAGTTCACTGAAGCATAATGATAACTGTAACAATTTTACATTTTAATCTTACCCACATGCTTAACCTGATACGGCATTACGACAAAAAAATATGAACCAACGCGTGAACGCTGTGCTCTGGAGACAATCATAAAAAAAATTGTTTGTCAGTTTGTTTTTTTTTTTTCAAACTCCTTCACGTTTAATCAGTTTAACATATTTAAATGACAGTGGCATGCAGAGCGTTTCAGAATAGGGCGGGTGGAAGATGGAGAGGAGTACTGTTTCATTTTGTTTTTCCAAAATATTTCCTGAGCTCAAATAAGCTTCGGTGAAAGGTGGGTCGAAAAGTCTTAATTGTCTAGACATCTGTCCACCCCTATTCCGAAATAATGTGTGGAAGATTTTCCCAATACTGGGGAAGACAGAGATCCAATTAAGTCCTTTCGACACATTTTTTACCGGAACATATTTAGGTGACAAAGGGCGAGATAATCGCCGTTTTAGGGTTTAAGCCAACGATAAAATAGACTTAGTGCATATATATAGTGATATAGATAAATATTCTCTCCATTTAGGGAGGGTTTAGCATAATCGCCACGCTCGACAAGCAGTTTAGCGATTGCAGGACCAAAAATCATGCGCCGCAACCTGCCGCTCGTCACCGGCCTGCTGAGTTTTAGTATATTAAAAGATGGTTAAACCGCCATCTGTCGGTGGCTAATGTTATTTTGAAAGCTTTTCTTAGTTGCCTCTTGCAACATCCATTCTAGCTATTTACATATAATGTTACTATTCTTTCGTCGATTCCACACGACAACTAGAATACAAAAAATTCTAAGCAATAACATAAGTAAGTTTCGTAGGAATGGTGCTTAACTACCACCTATACTATTATAAGTTAAGCTACCTTGTCGTCATGATTTGATCGCATGCTTTACGCCTAATATGGGCTATATGACATATTATAATTAGTTTTCTTGTTGTCTGCCAGTTAAATGCGGGCAAACCATGGAGCAAAACTTGTAATGCATGTAATTTTGGCTAGTTTCATGTCCACGCCCGTGTCAAAATCAAACAATATGACAAAACTACGTAGCGTTTTGTCATTTTGTAATTCTATAATTATGTAGTATTATTTTTTTTATTATCACAACACAAATCGAACATTATACTGCTTCATAAATATACAAGCAAGTGTTAACCTTCGTGCTAAATGCTATAAAAATACAATATTATTTTCATATTCACAAACAAAGCGTTGTTTTTGTTGGCTTTTATGGGTGCTGGTATTGCGTAACAACGAACATGCACAGAATTATACCTTAGTATTTAATTAACAGAATTACGGTTTTTACATAAATACATACGTAACAGAGCTGTAGTCGTCCATTGCAGGACATAGGCCTCTACCCTATGGGATGGCTTGCCATAATCTCCACGCTTGGCAAGCTGATCTGGCATCACAGTACCACACAACACACAGTACAATTTGCACCTTGGAAACTGCTGCCCAATACCGGTCAGCTTTGAATATATTATTCAATATAGTACCGTCATCAGTCGGTAGCCAATTGCATTTTCAAGGCTGTTCATTAGTTGCCTCTTTAGACACCCTCGGGAAGATAGGGGTATTTCCCCTTGACATACTTAGTTCAAAATCCTTCAACAATTCTTCCCATATACATGTTAGTTTATATTAGTTTTCTTCTTTAGATGCTATGTCACGATAGCCCAATGGATGGGTGGTCGGAATTACGAGTCAAGAGACCCGCGTTCGATCCCCATGTGGCCGACTCGTACCAATGGGTTTTTCAAAAACGGTCTGTCACGTTGTTTCGAAAATATCTTCGGTGGAAGGTGGGTCAAAGGGACTTAATTGTCTAGACTACACCTCTGCCTACCCCTGTATTGGGAATTGCGTGAAGATATTTCTTTCTTTCTTCTTTACAGCCTATCAAGAGTTCAGTGCTGAACATACGCTTCTACCAAAGCTTGTCACAAAGAACGGTCACCACAATATTTTGTGGGCCGTCACTCCTGCTTGTGGGTGTTTTCCTACACTACATTTTCTTATACAATGTTGTTTTTTGGAAACCATCTTCTCTCTGATTTTGCTACGAATGTCTTTTGAGTATTTATGTAGAGGCACTGAGCCTTTTGGATAGTAAGCTTAGCAACTTTCAGCGTCCTCATTCAGCCAGTAATACTACTAAACTACTGGTACTTCCTATATTGTTTTTATTGTAGTAGAAAACAAATTAAAACTTGTTTCTTTGGAGCAGCCTCAAAATTATTAAACTTTTTATTATTAGGACTTGATTGAAAAGAATCTATTATAGTTTTCTGTTAATTTATTACCGTTTCTATCACCATAATCTCGATAATTAGGCATAAACTTCGAATTTATTTCGCACACATTTTGTTTTATATTCCAAGTTTACCAATGCCAGAGCGAACTATGAAACGTGCAACATTTCAGTATTAAAAATTTTAATTTCATTGTTTCCAAGTAAAAACAAGCAGTGATACGGCAGGCCATGATCAAACAATTATTTATAACAAATATCACATTAAACTACATTTTAGTTTATACATTTTAATTTTTGCTAAGGTTAAGGCCAAGTGATTATAATATATTTTAAAATGCATAAGGATGTAGACACGGGTAATAAATATTTATAGTGTTTTTCTCATATCTTATTATTATACGAAACGATAATATATCGTATTGTAAATTATTTTTTCTAAATTTTGGTACCTACTTAATTATTAATTCTCTCGGATCTTACGCGTGGAGTCTCAGATGTATCGTAAAAATTTACCACCCGTAAATTTGCCCGTGGGCATCGTAAGGAGTGACCTACCTGCCATCTGTTGGTAAAACCGGTCTGGTTTCCCAAATAAGCTCCGGTGAAATATGGGTCGATAGGATTGAATTTCTAAGATAGTGTATTCTATCTTTTAGAAAATGCGTGAGGGTAAAAAAAGTCGTTGGTTTCTTTGTTTATTTTGGAATTGCATTAAGCGTGCGAATTTCGGAATATATGTTAATGATGAATGTTAAAATTGTAGTAAATTTTTTACGATATAATTTGGAGTAAAAAAAATATTTTATTTATTATTATTGTATCTTCACGCATCATCCCTTACAGGGTTGGGAATCAAATCAGATCGCCAAGTACTTTACATATTTCGCATACCGCTTACGTTTATATGAATTTCATCATTTTCTTCATACATGTCTAGGTATCCGAGTTCTCTGGATGTCCTCGATCAAATGCTTGGTCACTCTGATGCAGGACCTCCGATAGGTCAGACTAGTCGTTACCTACACCGATTGTTTATATTTGAATTTAGCCGTTTTTAATTATCTTCTTAAAAGGTTAGTCACGGCCTACCTCGACCGACCCCTCTTACTATCATCAAGTGTCGCGATATTTACTCCACCATTTGGTCTTCACTTCGCTTCCAACTGCTCAAGGTGCTCAAACCATTGGGCTACAACTTTATCCTAACCTGCTATGTTGCGAATATCTTCGTGTCGCTTTCGATTTTGAAGGTTTTTGAGTTTTTAGCAATTATACTTTTTATGGGACAAGTCCGTTCAAGGTTCCGCAATGCTTCACCACCATACACAGGCACTAAGCTCGACCCCATGTTACATGCCACCACCGATAAGTACTTACGCGTCAAGTGTTTCGTCTCGAACAAGGCATCATTAAGCGTGTATACTTTAAGACATTCTACCGCAGAATTCTCTGGTGTCCAGTGTGGTACCTAAGTAGCTGTATACTGAAGAATGAGAGCACGCATCTTTGAGAGGGAATATGGTGCTCTTCTTCTCTTCGGACTAGATAAAAAATGCCATTTATTTTTGCTTGCGGAACTGTGCAATAAAATTTTGAATAACATTTCTATAATAAAGAATTTCCACAATGTTACACCTGAGTCTATTAATTGCGTTATGTATGGCAATGTATGCACTTTATACTGTATTCTTCTGTAAGACTAACGCAGAATATTCGCTAGTCCATATCAAGGTCACAATTTTCCAAGCATCAATTTCATTCACCTGTTCTAGACATTCATTTACATACATTAACACTTCCCTCTCTCATCGTTTCTTTCAAATATCAAAACGTTTCTTAGGACTTATAAAGCGACGTTTATTTTTACGTTTCTGTTTTATATACGTTACAATTATAGAATGCAGAAAGAACTGCGTTATCGACCTGATACTAATGATAATGATTTTCAAAACAATTTGTGCATGTTAGGGTATTTTACTGTTTGCAGAAAGAAATAAATAAAACTTTATTTGTTGCACCATAACAATCAATAAAATATAAATATATGCATACATACATGATATTTAAAATTAAATGAAAACAAAAAAAAGGTCAACGCTCAGCATACGTTACGGGTATCCCCGCAACACTAATTTTCAGCACAGCCTGAAAGAAGTTCAGAGTGTTATGAAATAGTACAAATTCCAACTGTAAAAGATGGGTTTTTAAATATCTACTTCAAACATATATTTTAAATATCTACTTAGAATAGCTACTTAATGAACGTATTAGTTCATGAATTAGCTGTATCTGCTGTGTCTTCTCTTCTCTGAATTGAAAGAAAAAATAAATAAAAATAAAACATTGTAAATAAAACTTAACCTCAATTCTACTGTCAAATATAATAAAAATGAAAAGTATATTAAGTATAGTAATTGTATATTGAGTGTTTATACAAGCTTAAAACTTTAGCCGAACGTATAGATTTACATCTCTCACACAGCACATGTTTCCCCTTTCCAATAAGCTTGTTAGGGGAAGTGGCAATTATTCCAACACGTGTACCTACCCTGTGCGAATTACCTGGAACGTAAGCTAACCAGTGATCAAAGATAACCTAGTGCTGAGCTTTTATATTCAATCTCGAAAATAGTTCAGAAGTTTCAATTGAAAACTTATGTTTAAAAGTCACGATAGCCGAGTTGTTTGGTGGTCGGAATTTCGAGTCAGAGACCCGAGTTCGATCCCCAGGCAGGCTTGTACCAACGGGTTTTTCAAAAACTTGTCTACGAAGTATATCGTAGGCTTGGACATAAAGACGGCGACGGGCTCACCACCTGTCACGTTGTCCCGAAAATGGCTCCGGTGGAAGGTGGGTCGAAAGGACTTAATTATCTAGACCTATGTCTACCTTTTTTTAAAGTTTGAATTATAACAAGAATACTAAAGGTTAGTCTATTGAATATAAATTACAAATAAGATTAGACAACATATTAATCTAAATTGATATTTTTAGATTAAAATAATATAATATAATTTCGAATAAGCAATTTGAACAAGTTTGAAACAACATATCGGTATCGAACTGGTTTAATTTGCTTATTCGAAAGACTCTCGATTCTGTTTCAATTTTATATTTGAATAAACAATAGCTTAATAATCTGATATTTGAATTTCAAAATCATTCTCAAATTATCAAAATCTTTTCGGTAGATTTTGAGTGAAATAATAACAATCGTCTAACTTTTACCACCACACACAGGGTCATAACATTTAGTAGGACTTTGGTTTCAGGAACGATTTGTGCGCTAGTTTAGATTTGTAAATAAAATAATTAACTCTGCTTAGTAAAGAACAAAACGCAACTTAACTGCATGACATTAATTGTAGGTCAAAGTGAATAAAACCAAAATATTTATATTTCAACATGTAAAGAAGTACCCAATTATAATTGTCTCTGACGGAATGGTGAAGTAGGTAAGTGTGTCAAAGCCGTTTTGTTCGTCAAGCATAAACATGTTTAATTTTATACACATTCGTGTTACTAAATACATAATAATAAGAAATAATTTAAGATGGTATTTAATTAGGGATCCTACACAAAATCGTGGTTGGTTAGCGGTCAGAGCGATCGCTCGTTTTCTAATCATAGTAGATGCAGTTTCATACGAACTTGTAATTAGTGATTAAGGTTGTCCGTGCTTATAGTAAATAATCATCTTAAAGAAACCATCTAGGAGACATTAAAAATTATAAATTTGGAGGACGTTTACAGTCGTCCAGCCCGCACCAGTAGTGAGGACCCTTCTGGTTCCACTATAAGAATATTTGACAGATTTTTATTCATGTGAGTATTAAAGTACTGATACTATAAATAATCTACATTACAACAGTGTGCTGTATAACAATTTTAGGTAATAGGATGTGTAATCCTTCCATCTTAACCTCAAGAGATGACAACGCATCTGTGAACTATTGCTTTTGAATTAGTTTAGAATTATATTGAGCTACAGTGGCACTATCATAGTCAGTTTAAAAAAGCCCTAATCCTATAGTTACTTGACAGTTAGTGTTGTGTAGTTCATAGTTACATAAGAGTTACTGAGAAGACATCTCAGAGCATTAGAAAGCAGCAAAAGGCATCCATTTTTTACAACTTTATTGATGATTGGTGAGATCAGCGTTGCAATCTGCGAATTACATCGTTCTGTCGGTGAGCCTGGATTTTTAGCAAACTGTTGGAAATTCGTGCAAATAAGGTCAAGGAGGAGTGTTACAATACTTGTAAACTTTACCCACGATACTATTTAACCTTCAAGCGGAACTAAATAATTAAAGTTATTCAAAATAAAAATAAATTCGTACAGAGAGCGAAAGCGAATAATAAACGAAGTCAAGGTTCACTTTTTGGAAATTATGCACGTAAATTCCTTGAAGATAGGAAACTAAAGAGTACTCGGATATCGCCACGTGCGTGAATGAAGCAAATAATGCAACAATTAAATAGAAAGGCAAGTTATTAACAACGTGATACTTTTCGAACTGTCTGACTACCGAATCAGTATGAGATTCTGCGATGACGTATGTAAGGAAGGAAGATATGATGAGGAAACTATTATTGCTATTTGGGTGCGGTACATGCAGAATATGAATAAGGAGGAAATATTAATGGGGGAAAATATATAAATTAAGATATGTAATAATGACTTTAATATTATTTCATTTAAAATACCAAGTAAATCCTATTTATTTTAATTTATTCTTTAGTTTGTATAAAACACGGTGATTTATTGAAATGTATTGATCATTTATTAATGAAACTTTATACATTTATTGAAACGCAGAATTTAAATAAATAAAAGGCACCAAATTAACGTTGCAGATACTCATGCCTAATAGAGTTGGGTCGACAGTAAACAGTAACAATTGAAGGTATTGAATAGCTGCCCCGAGCGGTGTAGGCACACTATTCGGAAAATGAAAGGAGACACGGCGGGCGAGCGATATGAAATTTCATTAACGAGGGTCGGCGCAGCGCTACTCAAGACGGCTGGCAAACAGCGCGCGTGAACCCACGAATAATTCACACGCGAGCCCTACAAATAACGCTCTCACTCGCCCCCGATGCCCTCCGCGCCCCTCCGGCCGCAAACTGAGTTATTTATCGCCCCTACCGCCCCTCGCCCCCAAAAGACCCACAGCGGGGACAGGAAATACCCGCACGTATTTTTACTGCTTGCTGAGCACAGCGCGCGAAACCCGGCGACATCTCTCGGGGGGCGGCGGCATTGTTAAACCGGCACAACGATGCCGCACGGTGTCTTTGTTTCTCTCCTAACATGACTACGTGATTTTAAACTTTTAACGTATATTTGTTTAATTACACAGCTCAACCTTTCTAATCGAAAAAGGTTTATAAGGATCGTGACACTTGGAGATCTTTTCTCTCTGGCGAGCCTGTCAGAGACTATGCGTGAAGTATTTATTTATGTTAAACTTACAAAGAGAAAAGGTCACTTTAAGATCACTCTCAGAACTAGAACCCTGCCCTATCCGATGTACCTTCGTTAACTATGGTACATAAGTTCTTATAACATAACGGAAAGGGATCTGGGTAACACCCAAACATTTATACTATTCCACTTTTTTAATTATGTTTTATCTTACCCACATATGACGGGAACCATCTCGAAAACATAAGATCAATATTAATTGGTTATTACTCTGAACATGGTTGACACTTGAGACACGATAAAAAGATTCCTTTTCAGATATCTGGTTTTCTAATAAGTTCTTCTATTTGGTTAGCCCGATAGTTCAGTTTAACTGTTGTATTGAAGAAGTGAAATTTAGAAAACCATACAGACACGGCGGGATTAGAAGCCGCCACCTCGGCAGTACAGTAATAAAAATGAATGTTTGCTCTAGAGTCATGGATGAATATTTACGTAGATACGATGAATATTTATCAATGTAAAGGTACATACATACCATGAATGACATTCTTCTTTTAGATTGGACACAAAGACGGTGGTAATATCCTCACTATATGTCGCGTTGTCGAAAATTGGTTCTGAACCTTTCACCAACGTCTAAAAAATGACCTCTGCCAGTATTGAGAACATTGTAAGGGGTGCGTAGTCATAGGTGTAACAAACCGATATTTTTAATCAATAAAAAATATCTTCAAGCCATTCCCAATACAGAGGTAGACAGAGGTCTAGTCTAGATAATTAATAATTAAGTAAACACAGGAAATCATAAAATGATTTCTTGTATTTACGCAAACACTGCACATCTAAAATAAAACGATTTGCCACGAATGAATTATACGGATGAAACGTTGGGAAGTAAAACTAGTTACCGAGTGCCTTAGGGGAAAGCCTAGAAAGACGGGCAGCAGCGTCTGAGGTGCAAGGGTCCACCAATACAACGCTTATTGTGAACCCTATGCATGCGTCAGTGGCCTTCGAAAAATTTATTTAAAAGAAAACTGTATGAATATATCCTAGCTGATAAAGTTTCGGTCTCATCTAAAACATATTGATTAATTTATATAAATATTAGTTTATGTAAATTAGTTTATTTTTGTGGCAGCGACGTCGACGAGTTAGGCCTCCACGGACTTTCATGCCAAAAAAGTGCCGGCAGACTGTCTCGTCACGGTTCCTTGAATGAGGTCCTCCGAAGGGCTCTTGTTTCCATAAATATTCCATCGGTTTTAGAGCCTTGTGGAATATTTAGGGAGGATGGTAAGAGACCCGACGGCTTGACTTTAGTCCCTTGGGAGAGAGGCAAAGCTCTTGTGTGGGACGCAACTTGCGTCGATACATTAGCGGCCTCTCATATCAAGGGTACTTCGATAAGGGCCGGGGCGGCATCAGAGGCAGCTGAATCGGGTAAATGGCGTAAATATGAGTCTTTGAAAGGAGACTATATATTTGTTCCATTTGCCGTAGAGACAATCGGTCCGTGGGGTCCCCGCGCGATGCAGTTTCTAAAGGAATTGTATCCGCGACTTATCGTTGCCGCTGGTGACAAGAGGGCTGGTTCTTTTCTCGCTCAACGGTTAAGTCTAACCATTCAACGTGGAAATGCAGCCAGCGTTCTTGGTACCATGCCACGAGGAGTAGGGCTCTACGATTATAATAGTTTTTAGTTAATAAGTATTGTAAATATTAACATAATTTTTTCTGTAAATAAATATTTATGTAAGTTTATGTATATATATATATATATATATATATATATATATATATATATATATATATATATATATATATATATATATATATATATATATATATATATATATATATATATATATATATATATATATATATATATATGCAGCATTTCTAGCAGGGTGATATACCTGATACTCAGAGTATCCAGAAGATATACGTTGAAGGTGATCCAGGTATATATGCCGCACAAGAAACGCCCAGATGAAGAGGTGGAAGAAGTGTATGAGGACATACGTAGGGCCATACACGCTTCCAAAACCTACTTTACGGTTGTTGTGGGGGACTTCAACGCAATACTTGGCAGGCGGAGCGATGGAGAGTCCAGAGTGGGGCAATTTGGATTTGGGGGAACGGAATGTCAGGGGTCATAGGCTGGCCGAATTCCTGGAGGAAGAGGGACTCTACGCGATGAACTCTTTCTTCAGGAAGCCGCTTCATAGAAAATGGACTTGGTTGGGCCCCGCCAAAGAGGGCAAACCACCTGTCAAAAATGAGATACACTTCATCTTGTCGACGAGGAAAGAGATATTCAATGATGTCTCTGTGATCAACAAGATCAAAACGGGAAGTGATCATCGAATCGTGAGAGGTATCTTGAATATCGATCTCAGGCGAGAGAGAACTCGCTTGGTGAAGTCTACACTTCGACCATCTCCCGCCCATATCCAAAATGTCGAAAGTTTCCAGCTGGAACTCTCAAATCGCTTCGATTGTCTGAACGATTGCGTCACAGTGGACGAGTTAAACAATGGGTTCGTTGACACGGTCCAAGCGGTGGGATCGAAGTACTTTAGGTCTCGCCCCAAACAAAAACCTCAAAAAATCGCTTCTCAGACCTTAGACTTGATGGCCACACGACGAGCCATGCCGCTGCAGACCTCCGAGGATGCGAACGTTCATCGGCAGCTCAATAGACAAATCCAGAAGTCCTTGCGACATGACATTCGCTCCTATAATACCGAACGTATAAAGGAGACGATAGAGCTGAAAAAAGGCTCCAAAGTGTTTTGCAAGAATGGAGTCTATTGGGCAGAGGCGATTGACCAGGAAGAAGGAGGACGGTGGCGTAGCTTCGACAAAGGCTGAGGTTCTGGAAGAGATCGAGAGGTTTTATGGACAGTTATATACCTCAGTAGCCAAACCCATTGTTAACTTGGCCAAAGATCCAAGAGCCAAGTTAACTCGGCATCATACCGAAGATATCCCGGACATCAGCCTCCACGAGATTAGGATTGCCCTTAAACAGCTCAAAAATAACAAGGCGCCGGGCGAGGATGGAATCACAGCAGAGCTTCTGAAAGCGGGCGGAACGCCGGTACTCAAAGTCCTTCAGAAGCTCTTCAATTCCGTCCTGCTCGAGGACGTGACGCCAGAGGCGTGGAATAGGGGTGTTGTGGTACTGTTCTTCAAGAAAGGCGACAATACACTTTTGAAGAACTACAGACCGATCACACTCCTAAGCCACGTCTATAAGCTGTTTTCGAGGGTGATCACGAACTCTCACTAACAGGCTCGATGCCTTCCAGCCTCCCGAACAAGCCGGTTTCCGAAAAGGCTACAGTACCATAGACCACATCCATACGCTGCGGCAGGTTATACAGAAGACCAGAGAGTATAACCGACCACTATGCTTAGCATTTGTGGACTATGAAAAAGCTTTTGATTCGATCGAAACGTGGGCGATGTTCCATTCTCTCCAGCGATACAATATTGACTATCGGTATATCGAGGTGTTGAAGTGCTTGTACAGAAACGCCACCATGTCAGTCCGAGTACAAGAGCAGAAGACGAGGGCTATTCCACTGCCGAGAGGTGTTAGACAGGGAGACGTTATTTCTCCAAAACTGTTCACCGCTGCTTTGGAAGATGCCTTAAAGCTCCTGGAATGGAAAAGACTTGGCATCAATATAAATGGCGAGTATATCACTCACCTTCGATTTGCCGACGATATTGTGGTCATGGCGGAGTCGCTGGAGGATTTGAACATCATGCTCAATGACCTAAATGAAGTTTCCCAACAGGTGGGTCTTAGAATGAATATGGACAAGACGAAGATTATGTCGAATGTCCATATTGCACCTTCACCTGTATGTGTAGGGAGCTCAGTTCTTGAAGTTGTTGACCAGTATGTCTACTTGGGTCAGTTGATCAAGGCAGACAGTTCCAGCTTCAAGGACGAGGTCTTTCGACGAATCCGACTCGGCTGGGCAGCGTTCGGGAAGCTCCGGAGTGTCTTCTCGTCCAAAATACCTCAGTGCCTGAAGTCGAAAGTCTTCGACCAATGTGTGTTACCAGTGATGACTTACGGGTCCGAAACGTGGTCCCTTACTATGGGCCTCATAAGAAGGCTCAAGGTCGCTCAAAGAGCTATGGAGAGGGCTATGCTCGGAGTTTCTCTACGAGATCACATTAGGAATGATGAGATCCGTAGAAGAACTAAAGTCACCGACATAGCCCAGCGGATTAGCTCCTTGAAGTGGCAGTGGGCGGGGCACATAGCGCGTAGAACCGATGGCCGATGGGGCAGAAAGGTTCTGGAATGGCGGCCACGTATCGGCAAGCGCAGCGTCGGACATCCACCGACTAGATGGTTGGACGACTTGACCAAGGTCGCGGGAAGACGCTGGATGCAGGCCGCAAACAACCGGTCATATCGGAAATCTTTAGGGGAGGCCTACATTCAGCAGTGGACTTCTTGCGGCTGATATGATGATGATGATGAATAAAGATTAAATAAATAAATAAAATAAATAGAACCCTCCCTTATGGTAGGGGTCTATGTCCTGCGGTGGACATTTAGAGGCCGTTGCCTAGTACTCTATACTTAACTAGCATATTTTTTATGATAGAAGCTGTGAATGATTCTCATCTGCCTGGAAATCTTACTTTATGTTATTTTAATTTACGCAACCCTTTACTCTCTCCGCCTACAAGATGAGTGCGAGAGAATGAAAACCCTCTTAGCATAAAGCCTGCGTTTTTAACACCCTTTCATTGTATGTAACAGAATCTTTAAATTTTTGAAATTCCGTCCCTCCTTCCCCCTCAAAACGTCTGTTTAATTTGAAAATTTTCACATTTTTCAAGGACCGATGATAATGCCATAATTTAAGTAATTTGTCTCTATTTCTACTAAACTATTCTAAAGATTCACATTTTTTATTCACATTTGGAACCCCTTTTCTACATTCAAAATTTATCAAATTATGTGCTATTTATGTATAAATTTTTTCTATAATTAATATTTATACACACCTAATACCTGACGGGGTAGCCAGAGCTAACAGATCGTCAAGTGCCACGATCCTCACCATACCTCTTTCGCTTTATTAAAGTTATCATATTCTTCAAAGACCCAAGTACTCTTACCCTCCCCTATATGAACAATTTGCTCACATAGTCTTCGAGAGTTAGTCTCGATTTACTTCGACCCTTTTAATTTTAACTTTGGCGCTGCATCTTTTAATTATAATTCGATCTTTACTTATCCGTTAAACGTGCTAAAACAATTGAAGCACGCCCATGGATTTTAGTGATAAGATCATCTTTCTTACATATCAAATTCGGATGTCTTCATTTCGTTTTCGGTCCGCCAAGTTAATGCGCACAATTTACGAGGAGAACGCATTTCCGCTGCATTTTGGTTTACACTTCTTCTGTCCAGATTTCCCTTGCCACATAACAAAATCGGTACCATTTCTGCGGTGTATTTTACCAGGCCTGCGCTTTTTACAATACCATACCTTTTGTGTAACGCAGACAGGGCACCGCTAACTTTGTACCCGGCAGCCACACGTCTATCCTCATTTAAATCACATCTTTCATCCTGACTAAAAGCTCTCTCCAAGTACGCAATTAAAGTCACCAGTTCTAAACATTCCTTTTTTTATCATCACGCAATTCCCAATACAGAGGTCTAGTCTAGACAATTAAGTACCTTCGACCCACCTTCCACCAAAGATATTTTCGCGACAACGTGACAGGTCGCCGTCGCCGTCGCCGTCTTTATGTCCAAGCCAACGACATAAGTTTTTGAAAAACATTCGTACATAAGTTTTTGAAAAATCCATAGGTACGAGCCAGCCACCTAGGGATAGAACTCGGGTCTCTCGGGGAACTCGAAATTCCGACGACCCAACCATTTAGCTACCGTGACTTTTTTGACTAGACATTCCTGATTATCTTATTTCACACTTCATTCTCTCATCTTCCGTTTCAAATACCAAATATAATACCTTAGTTTTGCACTGCGTCACTGCATGCAATTTCACACTCAGACAAGTATCATTCAGCTTCTGTAAACAGCTTAAGATTTACAATTTGAATAGCAAAGAAGGTATGACACAACCCCGTTTTATGTTTTATGGTATGACACAACTCCAGTTTAGATGCCAATACAATTAAATCCCTTCGACCCACCTTCCACCAAAGATATTTTCGGGACAACGTGACAGGTGGTGAGCCCGTCGCCTCATTGAAACTCATTGATATGAGCCTGCCACCTGGGGATGGCTATCGTGACTTTACCTTTATATAAAGACAAAATGACCGCACATCGCTAATCATTCGGGACATCACCCGTCTGCTAGCATAAATTCATCCAAAACGAATGATGACTGACGACCTTAATGTCATCGAAGCCCGAGTCTGGTGTACTGGTTACACCGAATACTACAAAGATCATTGCAGTTACATATTTCTCTATAAATCTCACTTCATCGTTGCTTGATCCAATTTTTCAAAGATGACGTCATTGATTCCCGAAAGCCCTTTGTTCATACTTAAAATTGTCGCAGACCTTAGAACTCCATAAATTGTGTCATAACCTTTCACGCACGTCTTCAATCGTTCTCTTTATAATGATCACACTCTCCTTCACTAGTTTAAATATAGCTTTTTTTTATAGTAAAAGCATATTGTTAGCCAGAAAAAACCCTTTTCCGTGTAAACAACCAGTATAAGCTTTCCAGCATCGTTCTTACGTCGATAGTATGTTCTAATTTATTTTATATAAATTCTAAAATATTTGTTACCTCCTAACTCCGTCATATGTTAACTATAAAAGGGACCTCAAATTAATTTTCTGAGCTAAACTTGTTACTAATTAATTGTATGTAAATATTCTAATAAGCGTTTTTTACTACTGCGCTTGAAGACTGTGCCGACTTAACAGCGATATTATTTCTTAACTGAATGTAATTGTGATGTCAAATTAAACAAATTTTTCAGAACTTGGCACCGATTTTAAGCACATCAGTGCGAACGAGGGCGTCTTTAGGGCGGTTTCATTTTTATTTTATGTGTTTTTTTATTATTAGTGCAGGAAACGTATGTAAGTTACGTCAGTAAAGGTGTTTGTCTGCTCAGTGTCGTACGCACAGAAAATATTCTTATCTCAATCTACTTACTGCTCTGTAAGCAATATCAACAAGTTTTAATTTAATTAATAATTCTTACAAAAAATAATCAATTTATAAATATTTCCATAGCTAGAATGTTATTTTAATATTATCTTAATGCATGCAAAATTTTTCCAGTGCCAGTGGCTTGTTTTGTATTTTATCTATCACAAGAAATCTTCATCGCGCTAAATGTAAATTTAATAGGAGATTACAATTTCGTTTCAACTATTAAAAATAAAGAATGTCGAAATGCCTTTACATGAATTATTTTTTGTTTCAGAAATAAATTATTTGTCATATTAGGTTATTAGGCAGTATATTTATTAGGTTGTAAACCAGTCGCCATCTAGTGCCCAAGGCATCAATACCAATGTCATGTTATTTCTTAAAACGTCATAGGAATGGGGGTAATCTCACTGGTTCTTGTTTTTGTGAATGGATATCAAGTCTCCTAAATTACGATCATTCATCCATTCGTCTAACGTGGTAAAATGATGTTCATGTTTCGAACATAAGATAATTACCAAGTACGCTCCTGAGCCAGCAACCATAAGACATAAAGTTTGGTACCCTAGCACTACAATTTTTATTTAATAAGACATAGGTCTAGATAAAAAAGTCATTTCGACTCACCTTTCACAGAGGCCAACTTGGGACAACGTGACAGCTGGTGAGAATACCGCCTGCTAACGGGAGCTATACTTACATAGGAGTATAATCACATAGACATCCATAATACGAGTCAAAACATTCATATTCATCATACAAATGTTTGACCCTGGCGGGATAGGAACCCGAAACTCTTACTTTTGAAGGCAGGTTCACTATCTTAACTTGTACCATAAAGACGGCGACAGGCTTACCACCTGTCACGTTGTCCCGAAATTATCTTCGGTGGAAGGTGGGTCAAAGGGACTTAATTGTCTAGACTAGACCTCTGTCTACCCCTGTATTGGGAATTGCGTGAAGATATTTTTTTTAGGTTTACTACCAACTAGGGTGTCGGGACGTGTATATTTTTATTCGATTCTTTTATTTTTGCTAGATTTCCCTTAAATTGTGTAATTAATGTACGTTTTAACACGATTACCTGGATACTTTAAAGGTGCATATGCTACTTCGCCTTTGGGATCTTATGACCTTTTTGCGTTTTTTGGCTAAATGCTGGCTATTGGCTATCTGGTTTCATGTTCATTTAGTTCTAGATCACATACCCGTTTATGTCAACAGTTGTTACCTGGCGGGAATGTGTAGAACAAGCTTTGTTACCGCCCCCGTGAAATTTCTAATTATTTCATATTCAATATTGTATTTTTAAAATCTATATCTTCACGCAATTACCAATTCAGGGGTAGACAGAGGTCTAGTCTAGACAATTAAATCCCTTCGACCCACTTTCCACCCAAGATATTTTCGGGACAACGTGACAGGTGGTGAGCCCGTCGCCGTCTTTATATCCAAGCCAACGATATATATAATTCGTAGATATTTTTTAAAAAAAACCCATTGGTACGAGCCTGCCAACTGGGGATCGAACTCGCGTCTCTTGACTCGAAATTCCAACCACCCAACCATTCGGCTATCGAGACTATTACATCGTGTATTTTCTTTGAGTAAAAAAAATAGCAAAAAAGCGGTTACTAACGGAACTTTTTTCAAACTTCATTACTAAACGGTGGAATAATAAAAATACAAGCAATGGATATTATAGCGATAAATAAAAGATTTGATTAACTAAATGTTAATTTGAGACAAAAAACGGCATCGGTAAAAACCTGATATTAAAAACTCCACAGATTAAATGTCATTAATGCTCTCTCTGAACAGCGCCGGCTATTATTGTGAAACTATACAGAGAATCGCAATCCGGTGAATGTAAGTTTTTGTGTCTAGCAGCGAAACTTATAACGACTTAATTATTTAAATGACTACCACCCTGCTTCATTTTAGAATTTGTATCTTTCAATAAGTGTAGATAAAATAAAAAATAAACAATGTAAAAGCAAAACTAACAACGACGAAGCACTACAGATCGATGAGTCTAAACATTCAATAAAAGAGATTATTGAAACAATCCTAATAAATTAGGTAAGGGTCAAATACGCACATCTCCCCCTTGTAGGCAATGTGCGGTGCGATTACCTACTCCCCATTTTTTGCAGCAGCCTTACGTGCTCAGTGACACCTCTGCGGGTCAAGTGCAGGGTGTGCGGGGAGAGGGGGACACTAATTCCGAACGCGTGACCGAACTCCCTCTCTTCGCTAGGCAACGTTTTCCCGCCGGATTTGCGTTCATATAGCAAAATAAAAAGGGCGATTTGGCGCCCTCCATTGCCATCGTCCGATTAGCGGCGCCCGGGGAAATTAAAAGTATTTTATTCGAGCATTTATTCCCCTTTTTTTGTTTGCGTTGAATAATGTGAGCGTGCGTGCGGCTTGTCGCACGCCCCCGGTCCGCTGATGGAATCATATTGATGACCATTTTCGTGTTTATGTCGAAATCGATGATCTCTATCCGTGTCACAACAACCATAGGTTATATTTATTCAACCAATTTTTATTTTGGTTCTTTTTAAGAATAACAGATTTTTGATTATTCGATTTAATATCATATAAGCACGCGGACGAAGTCGCAGCCCACAACTACCCCTGCCGTGACTTACTTTTAAACTTTTTTTTTATTTTATGTATGATTTTTTTATAACGACCTGAGAGCCTATACATTTTTGTGATATGTCTAATTGTACTCGAGTCAGAGATGTTTATAAGTTCACATAAATATTTAAATCTGCATAACTATATTATAACGTTAGCTATTGCCGCTCCAACTTGGGGAGGCAATAGGAGCGGCAATAGCCTATTGGTTTGGGGTACGGACTGCGAAACATGACGACGCAGGTTCGGGCCCCGCCATTCGACAATTGACGTAAATCAACTCCAGACACAAGCATTGCAGCTTAATTAGAGTGGTTAACAGGAATACTAGTAATGTTATTCGGCATTTACTAGTAATCTTTAAAAAAAAATAACGTTAGCTCATGCAGAGAGACTGTGACGGGCTTACTACTTGTCACCTTGTCCCTAATAAATTTTGATTAAAGGTGGGTTGTAAAAACTTAATGGTCTACACCCCTGTCTACCTCAGTATTGTAAAATGTGTGAAAGCATATTTTATGTAAACGATAACAAATACTTTTATAATTAAAAATTAAATAAATATAACAATATTTAACAATTTATTAAGTCACGATAGCCGAGTGGTCGGAATTTCGAGTCAAGGGAGGTTTTCGGGACAACGTGACAGGTTGTGAGCCCGTCGCCGTCTCTACATAAAAGCCTACGATATAGGAGTTCGATCCTCAGGTGGCAGGCTCGTACTAATAGTTTTTCAAAAACTTATGTACGAATTATATCATTGGCTTGGACATAAAGACGGCGAGGTGTTCACCACCTGTCACTTTGTCCCGAAAACATCTTCGGTGGAAGATGGGTCCAAGGGACTTAATTGTCTAGAGAAGACCTCTGTCTACCCCTGTATTGGGAAATGCATGAAGATATTTATTTTATTTTATTTTATAATAACATTTACTTATATCGTTTGAAGTTTGGTACAATTGTTTCTTCAATTAGATAAGTTATGTCCAGGAAAACAACTCGATTTCTGTGGACTTTTTTTGCCACTTAACGAATGAAAACTATTTGGTCTTTTGTTTACACCCAGTAGGCAGTATATGTGTTAGGTGGTATATGCTGCACCAAATTAATTAGTATTTTTCTACGAGAAAATATGGAAGTATAGGGGCAAACACTTATTAACATGAATATTTGTATTAAAGTCAGGGATGTTTTTTTATTGCATCATTGGCTATGACACGGCGACAGGCTCACCACCTGTCACCTTGTCCCAAACAAGCTCCGACGGAATAAGACCTCTAACACACTTCTAGTATTTGAAAGCATTAAGATTAAAAAATCAATTTCAAAGTAAGAAAAAATTGTCGAAAAATCTATTTTGGTTACAGAAAGTCAGTACGTACGTTTTACACACGTCAAGTCAGTTTTTTAAATCAAATTCAGAATTAAAAACGGAACAAAATAATAATTTGTTGTGTTCTTAGCAAAGAAAATCAAGTTTATTTTTAGCCTACATAAAACCTAGTGAAATAAATCAAGTGGGTAAAATTTATATGATTTCTTTCACAAGTTTCTAGTAAGTAGTTTTGTTGAGTTGGGAAAGAATTGTGTAAAAATTAGAAATTCTCGTTTTCTTATGAAAGAAATTCTTAAAGTTTGCTCACATGCTTCTTATGGTATTTCTTTTAGTAAATAGCGAAAACGAATTACTTACGTACGTATTTATTACTTTAAAATGAGTACACAAAAAAACGTTGTATTTATAAATACGTAGAAATGTAGAAGTCTAAGTATATACACGTAAGAATATATATGAAATTTTATAACGGAATTCATATATGTTGTATTTTCGAATATTTTTTAGAATATTTATTATTATTGCATAATATTACCATAAAATGATTATGTCGTTTCAAAAAAGCACCCTATTTTCATTTAAAGTACAAATTAACTTGTTTTAAACAAAAGAAATTGTGAATAAACGGATTACAGTCATCTAAATATAACAATATAAAGACCCATTTATCTGTTTGCAATAAACAGACAGATTTACTATGCGTACTGTGTACCTGTATGTATAATACTCACAAACCCTTTTGGTAACTTAAGTTTCGTAAGAGGTGTTTAAGAGAAAATCCTTGGAAATGCAATGAATGCCGACTTCGGCAGAATAACTATCTCGAATAATACCAGATCAAATTTCAGCGGACATCATGTAATTTGAAATATAATTAAGTAGGGCGCGGACGTAGTGGCACGAAATAAATTTCTTTTGGTAAACCTACATATTATTTTGGTATGTGAATAATATATAATAATAGAAAAACGTTAATCCCCATATAGGATTTTAACGTATAATATTTCTCTGCTTATTAAATTAAAGAGAAAAAAAATTCTCATTAATTTAATAAGAAAAAGTTCAGCATAACTTATATGCTCAGCATATATGCTTTAAAAACAATAAAAAATTGCACACAGTAATACAGTAATTTCTAAAAGCACGCCCAGCATCGAGGTCGCTCTACATTATGTCAAGTTCTAATATTTAATCACCCACCTGTGCTGCGGCGTGTTGTCAAAGGAATATTTAATATAAGGGTTATCTTATAGGAAAGTTGTTATGTAAACACCCAGTCCCTGACTGAAAATGGAATTTACATCGAAAATCTGTATTTTAGAATAAATGTAGTCACGATAGTTGAAGGTTTGGTGATTGGAATTCGAGTCAAGAGACCCGAGTTCGATCTCCAGGTAGCAGGCTCGTCCCAATCGTTTTTTTTTTTTTAAAAACTTATGTAAGGTTTATATCGCTAGCTTGAACGTAAAGTCGGCGACGGGCTCACCAACTGTTACGTTCTCAAATAATATCTTCGGCGCAAAGAGGATCGAAACGACTTAATTGTCTAGACCTCTGTCTACCACAGTAATTAGAATGGCGTGAAGATTTCTTTTTTACGTTTTAAACCACTTCGTATTAAAACAAGTAAGTGGTATATTACAGCAAAATTTATAAAATAAATCTGTTTTTATTTATGTAAACAAATTTGTTTATAAAGTATACAATTTTTTTAACAAAATAACAGGTGCTCGTTTTTAACACACTTTTAAGCTCTTAGCTTGGTATGTACAAGTTCGTACGTCTGTTTCTATGGACGATACGGATGATACGGAATGCTTGAATGTAATTTTCTTGAACTTCAATGTCGGATAGAATTGAAAATTCGCACACTTATCATGCATCGAAGACATTACAATTAGTTGATAAAATATTGATTATTTACCTGTTTTTAACTTTTTTAATTAATTAATGGTAATCAATTATAGCTTGAGAAAATAAAAAAACACAGTTTTGTAACTGTTAATTGATTATTAAAATGATATGATAATTTTGAGTGATAATTAATGAATTTTTGAATCTGTATCATTTATAATTCAAATTTTATGTTTAAATATTTTGTTTAAAATGTTGATACTTTATGACTGTTAATTATTAGTGCTCATAATGGTAAGTATTGATAATTATAATATTGATATTTCGCTACTCAATTGATTATGTCACCCACTCTCCCTTAGTTAATAGTGAGTAGGTCTAAGTTATTTGCTAGAGACTCCTCCTGGTATCGACATAGAAGAGTAAGAGTAAAACTAGATAATTTCTGATGGTATACGGTCTGGTAATGGGTATGAGAGGAGGGCGTGTAGGTAGGTAGGAGGTACTACCAGTATGTAGTAGTATACTATGTAGTAGTGTCCGATCGTATCACGTTACCGTTCCTCGGACATTATTTTTTTCTTCATTAGAGTCCTTATGCCAATATCCTGTACAATATTATAAGAAAATCATTTAATGGACAATTGTGCTGTTTGGAATTTGTCGTCGTGAAACATCAAAAACAAAAATTGACACGCTTACGTTAAAATACTTAAACTTAACATGTAACTGATACTAATGATGTCATAAGTATAATAGAAGTTTTACACTTGTACAAATAAATGCATGTTGGTTCAGTTATCCAATGATTGCGTACTCCTTTGTTTGTCCGGTCGACGGTTCGAAGCGGACAAACGGAATGCGGCATATTGCAATGGCGAAATATTGCAGGCATTGAGTGGCGCGGCGGGGTAACGTGTACCTCCGTGAGTGCTGCGAAAACCTCGTGCCTCAGCACAACAGTTCACTGAGGGCTCGTTCACACAAGCAAACGCTCTCCGCCGCGGACTTACTACAACAGCGGGGGGGCCGCGGGGGAGGGGCGGGGTGTCAGCGCTGTGACGAGACGATGCAGTTTGCACCGCGGCTTCCTCCAACCTTCGCCAACTTGCTCTAGTGTTCTTGGGAATCGTTTTAAATTCAAGAGCCGCAAAACAATCCACATGCGACAAAACATCTTATACATAAGACTTAAAGTCGTAATCAGAACGAACACATTTTTGTAAGTCGTTTTGAAAACAAATACCATTCGCTACGGTACATAATATTTAAAACTCTACGGTGTATGCGCAAAGTCGAAAATCGCATGAGTCATTTTAATATTACAGCCGACATCGGTGTGAGTGCGGAGGTGAGAAATACATTAGTGGTGCCGTTTTCCATTGGCCGTTGCTCCTGTGTTGTTATTAAGCAGTCCACGTGGACTGTTCCGTGGTTGCTTGTCTCGTTTTTTTCGGTGGGTGGCTCGCTATCCGTCTCATTCTAATCTACAACGAAACGTGGAATGTCATGTTCGGAGTTGTTCAGAAAGTCGTGAGCGTGCATCATGCTTCGAACTTTGTTCGCGCTACAAAAGGGAACACGTTTGAGTACTTGACTTATAAAACAAACTTGAAATATATCGTATTACGGTTTACATTTAGCTGATACATATAGGCATATGCGCTTTATGTTTTTTGAATTTTGATAAGCATTTTTAAGTCAATTAAGGTTGTAAGCTAAAAGCGGTTGTTGCTACATTTAAATTATCGGTCGGCATTCAAATAACGCCATTTTTCGTGTCCGCATAATTTTATTTTTAGTAATACTCATAATTATAGCATTTTAATAGCGTGGCTTTATATTGTAGGAAATACATTACTAGAAATTTTTATAGGTTGCGTTTAAAAACTGAATGGAATCGAAAGTAGGCTAAAGTTACCTACTATCCTATTACACGTCAGCCTCGGTCACTACTTATTTATTAGTCTGATATGTAGTAACTAATTTAAACCTATGAACTGCCTAAGTAACAAAAAACACTATTTTTCTTTTAGTATATGTTTGTAACAATGTAACGGCGTGCTAACGCATAGTCCTCCAAGGAAAGTTTTCCTTCCTTATTATTGTTTATAATTATAAGCAACAATCTACTCTTTAGAATTAGAATTAGAATTATTTATTTCCAATAATGTGGTGGTTACAATCTTGTCAATTATCCACTAATAGTGTCACACATTTTGCCATTAATGGCGTAGAAATTTTTAATTTATATAATAAAAGTAGAAATTAAAGTTCAACAATGTCAAATATATAAAATTAGTAAATTATGTCATTTTTATGTCCTTGTTGTATTTTGTATTAATATAAAATGTCAAGCTACAAACATATTAATCCTATAATCTAGATAATCTTTGACAGAATAAAAACATTTCTCTAACAACCAAGCAAATACTTTTGATTAAAAATGAGTATACTGTAGTTCTCTAATATCTTTAGGAACGTTATTATATATTTTTATCGCCATGCAGTAAGCATTGTTGCTATAAATTTGTAGCCTTTGGCGGGATAAGAAAAGTTTGGTCGGATCCCTGCTACTGGTTTTTCCTAATATTGAATAATGTAGAGGAAAAAGGGTAGGATATTTTTTAACGAATAAACAAAGTTCAAGTATGAATTGACACGGCAAGGGAAGGACTTTTAGTTCTTTAAATATAGGTGTGCAATGAGCTCGATATGATGCTCCAGCCAAAGCCCTAACGCAATTTTTCTGATTACGAAACGCTCTTATTGCATCTACCGAATTACCCCCTATAGGCAAACCGTATTTAAGTGTTGACGCTACGTATCCGCGATAAGCTATTTATGCGGTTTGTTTGGAAGAGATTAATTGTAAGCGACGAAGTGCATCAAGTATCAAGTTTAGTGCAAACTTTGTCTATGTGTTGCTTCCAGCTTAAATGATGGTCAATATTAATCCCTAAAAAAGTTGTATTGTCCACTTGCTGTAAAATTTCATTATTATATTTTATGTCAATATTGATTTTAATATCAGATATGTAATTCGATTTAAAATAAATAAAATTAGTTTTGCTTACATTCACTTTTAGATTATTAAATGTTAGTCAATTCATGATATTGTGAATTTCCTTATTTGGTATTTATTTTATATCATCTGTTTCTTTACATTGAATTAACATTGTAGTATCTGCAAAAAGAATACAGTTACTGTTTACCGCTTTCGGTAGATCGTTTACATAAAGTAAATAATGACATTTACCAGGATAAATGAGTGCTGAATATAATATAGAAATTCTTATTTTATTAGTAATTGTAGTATTTTAAACTTGTGCTGCCATCTAGAAAACATTTGAGGGCTTAAAATAATCATGTTTTTCTTATATTCATTTACTTAAATCTCATTGATAATGAACAACGTATTTGATTAAATTAGTTAAATGTTAGAGATAAATGTCAATAACACAGAATAATAATGTTAGCTTAATCTACCGAATTTTCAATGCAAGTTTGTCTAATTTAAATGGTAGGACAGTTTTCATTTTTATAAATGACTAATAAACATAATCAACGCCGGATACTACGACTAATGATTTTAATAATGTATTAAATGTATTTAAATGATATTTTTATATAAGACATTTTATACATTCTACTCATAAACGCCATCTCTTGGGGGTTTTAGGTACTAGCAGTAAAATTAAAAACCGAAAGGTAACTTTTTCAAAAGTAGGTAAGAATCTAAGCAACTTGTTAGGTACATAAAATGTAGATGGCGCTATTTATGAAAATTGGTAAGTCTCTTCAACAAAACATACTTCAAATTATCTGTAATTTTAAGAAACTATTACTTACTACTTACTTATTATCGCGCATAATATCTTACCGGGTAGCCAGAGAGTATAATAATAGTAATAGAAAGTGGAATAAATATTGTGGAAATAAGTGGAAATAAATATTTATATAATCAATTAAGTGAAATTTAAAAATCCGTTTGAAATAAAATATCGGCCCAGTACGTAAGCACGCACATTGCATTTTTATATGTATATTTTTTATATCTTCGCACAATTTTCGACATTGGGATAGGCAGAGGTTTAGATAATGAAGACTAATCGATAAATTGGGTCGATAAGTCTTCTTTGTTCAAGCTTCAAACTTATATACAACGTGACTGGCGGCGGTCTTATCACTTTCTAATTTCTAATTTAATGTGCAAGCTAATAGTACGAGGGGTGATCCAAAAGTAATGACAATCGGTTACTTCAGGTCCACATAAAAATCCAAAAAAAATATTTTTTGCTTGCTTATATACTCCCTACGTCAGCCTAAAAAATCATATAAATAGATCAAGATTTAGGGAGATACATTCAACTGTCAAAGAGAACATCAACATGGAGAAAAACGAAATTAGAGCTGTCATCAAGTATCTCTGTTTGAAAAAAATGTCATCAAAAGACATACACAGTGACTTAGTGGAAACATCACAACATGGGGGACTCTGCTCCTCCATATTCTACAGTTGCACGCAGGGCCAAGGAGTTTTAACTGGGCAGAATATCCAATGAAGATGAACAGCGCGAAGGACGCCCATCCACGTCCCTCACTGGAGACAACGAAAAAAGTCGAAGATGTTGTGTTAGCAGATCGAAGAGTGACCATCAGGCATGTAGCTGAGGTCACAGGGATCTCATATGGCAGCGTTCAAAGAATCCTTACGAACGAGTTACATATGAAAAAGGTCTCTGCGCGTTGCATACGTGCTAAAGAAAAATCGAGCTACCATTTCGAGGATCAATCTCGAAAAGTTCCAACCAGATCAAGAAAATTTTTTGTTCCGTTTAGTGACTATGGACGAGACCTGGATCCAACATTTTGATTCTGAAATGAAACAACAATCGATGACTTGGAAGCGAGCCCCCTCACCGACGCCAAAGAAATTCAAAGTTTCAAGTTTGACGGGAAAGGTTATGGCATCTGTTTTTTGGGATGCACAAGGCATAATATGGTAGAATATTTGAAAAAGGGAGCCACTATTACGGGCTCTTACTACGCAGACCAAATAAGAAGTTTACGGGAGGCCATTAAGGAAAAAAATGCGACAAACTGTGAGCTGGAGTGCTGTTTCACCAAGACAACGCACCGGCTCACAAGACCGCAGTTGCGATGGCTGCCATTCAAGAAACGGGATTCGAACTGCTCGAACACCCTCTCTATTCGCCAGATCTAGCTCCTAGTGATTTCAACCTCTTTCCTCGGCTCAAGTAACGCCTCCGAGGCAAGAAATTCGAAGACGATAGCGAAGTAATGGCCGCTGTTGAAGCGTTTTGGGAGGGTCAAGACAAAGAATTTTTTTCAAAGGGTAATGAATCACTTCAAGATGCAGGAGTGTAATAGCTTGATTGTGTATGTGTGGGCAAACTGAAAGATCAATCGATCGATTAAATATAATAGTTCGGTCAATGTAGACATCCAAGGTTACAAAAATTGACACCCAGTTGAAAGAAAGCAGAATTGTTCAAAACACCATTATGTGAAAAGTCCTAATCGATCCGACATCTGGAAAATATTATTGATAGTACTGGAAGCCAAAGGCCACAAAACGGGTTTTTCGCGATTTTCAGCAAAACGATAATATCATAAAATTAGGTCAAACAAAACATGTGTGTGAATACATCGATAATTTCTGCTATGAAGGGCGTAAACACCATTTTGGGCAAATCGTTTTAGACGCTGCCTTAATTTTTAACGCTCTTTCTAACTATATTTAAAATTACGCTACGGTGAAAAAAATCGTTTTTATTACCCAAGAAACTCTTTGAGCTAACCAGGTCATAAAACATGTTATTTTATATTAAGTTTGCATTTTTTTGAATATAAATAAATATATAATATATATAAGAATATAAATAAATATACAATATAAATATATAATATATATACTATATATAATAAAGTCACGATAGCCGAGTGGTTGGGTGGTCGGAATTTCGAGGCAATAGACCCGAGTTCGATCCCCAGTTGGTAGGCTCGTACCAATGGGTTTTTCAAAAACTTATGTACGAATCGTTGGCTTGGACATTAAGACGGCGACGGGATCACCACCTGTCACGTTGTCCCGAAAATATCTTCGGTGGAAGGTGGGTCGAAGGGACTTAATTGTCTAGACTCGACCTCTGTCTACCCCTGTATTGGGAATTGCGTGAAGATAAATAAATATAAATAATAATAAATAAATCCAAAAAAAATATTTGTCGAAGGTAAAAGGCGGTTAAACATAATAATAAAAATAAATTGCGATTTACGCCCGGCAACAAAAATTAATTTATGGCAACTGTTAACGTTGTAAAAGATGTTTCTCTCATAGGTTTATTATAATAAGTAGCATTTACGTCTCTGTCGTTAGCGCATACTATACGGCGTATAAGGCCACGATATTTTCACTTACATTTAAAACCTTGTTGAGCATAGAAAACAAGCAATTTTTTACCATAGAGCTATAAAACACGTACATCGAAAAATATTTATAATGGCGTTAAAATAAGTTTCCAAAGATAAAACACACAAAAGGTACTGCGTCGTCAGGCTCGATGTCTATTACTTGTATGTATATCTCTCGTCTTGTGTGTTTTGTTTTGTTCTCGTTACAAAGTAAAAGCGAAAACAAAGACAGATATAGTAGTGCTTGTACATGTATTTGACAACAGATTCTGGTCTGATCCCAGCGGCGATACCCCCATCAGAGTCGCGGTACATAGACAGCATGGCGAACCGTAATACCATCGCTGCTCGTTGCTCCGCTGAAGTTAAGATAATACTCTTCAGAGCTTTCTGCACATTATTTTTCACGAGTAGTCTGTTGTTTAATCACAACCGTAGGCAATACAATGTCCTGCGCGTTCTATACAGTAATGCTGTCAGGGTGTAGATGGGACTAACTCGGATAGTAGCGCGCAGTAATCACCAATCGCCACGAGCGCGTACCACCCCAACTCGAACTCAGAGGCGAGAAGATCAAGTGGCAGAGCACCGTTACCTATCTTGGTTGCCGGATAGACAAATCGCTACGCCACATCGCGCAGGTGGAGCACGCGATAAGCAGCGCGAGAGTAGCGAGGGCGGTTCTCTATCCGGTACTTTCGTCAAAAAAGTTACCTATAAAAACCAAGATAAGTATATACAAGACCTTCGTTAGATCAAGACTTACAGACGCGGCGCCTGCGTGGTACGCGTTCACTTCAACACCTCAACGTCGGCGACTACAGGTCCAACAGAATATAGCACTACGTGTTATAGTGGGAGCGGGTCGCTTTGTACGTAATGACGTCATCGCCAGGGACCTCAAGATGGAATCACTGGAGGAATTCGTGGTCCGACTGTCGCGCGGAAAGGACGACCGCGCTGACAACGGGCCACACGAACACCTACATCGCCTGACGATTACCCAGGACACGCTACCGCTACACGATTGACCACCGGAATGGCGACCACTCCCGAGAGACATTCTCACATTGCCACCCGGCCCGGGGGGGACCGGGGAAGTGCAATAAAGACCCGACATAAGACGTAAAGTACGTAACACGCCTACACAACGCCGCTAAAAGGCGGCACCCAAGACCGGGGGAGCAGCACCCCCTGAGAAGACGTCCGAGTCATGAGGCAATGCCTCGAAACTCGCAACCCATAAGGGGGGCCTTTTACACCCCCCTGATATGGACGACCCGGATGCTGAGTAGCGCGCAGAATTCGGGGGAGTTCTAACGGCATCCTGACTAAATTATCGAGCAGGTTTGTCTGCCCAAAATCACTGTTCCATGTTACATGTGCCGAAGGTTAGACCTGCCTGAATTAAATTAATTTAAATGTTAAATTTATAAATAGTTATACTGCACTTCAGGCTAAGTTTATTACCTACAACTGCTATTATCAATGTTGGTTGAAATAATGATATTATTATTGTTATACATAAATTCAAATAAATATTTTTTCCATATGATCTGCACGATCCCATAGTAGAATATCATGTATGCCATTATGCTACGAAAATAAGTAAAAAAACAATGTTACATTTTTTAATATCAGTTAGCCATATTTTCCTTATAACATATGCTGCAAAATCTAGTCTAGTCTAGTAGTTATGAAGTTATGCATTACGAGTTATTTAAAAAAAAAACAGCCCAAGACTTAACAGCCCTTTAGCAAAAGTATTGTATGGATACAATTTTACTGCCGGAGCATGTGTACGCGTAAAATGTATAATGTAGTTTACTAGTTATTTATCAGTGGTCCCGCCTTTCTGAATATTTTTTGATATTTTTGTTGCACTATATGTGATGTTGCCATACTTTTTTTTTTTGGAAAAAAAAAGTTTTATACCCATCCGTGCCTATAAAAAATTAATAAATATCTTCACGCAATTCCCAATACAGGGGTAGACAGAGGTCTAGTCTATACAATTAAGTCCTAACCCTACAATTAAGTCCTAGCCCTACTTACGGAATCGCATCTCTGAATGAGACGTACCGCATACCCTCTAAAAACCTCCACGATCTACCTCGACCTCGCGATCTGTTAGCCCAGTGGCTTTTACAGCTTCATGAGGACTGTGATAGGCCTTGGCTCGTAGGCCAGAAGAAAGGAAAAGTTCAAAGAGTTACAATTACGTTAAAAAAAGGCTTTGGTAGCACTTTCATATTTCATTGAAACCAAAGTGTTTCAGAGAGAATATAACATGTGCACTACGATGTAGTTATTTGTATAGTTATCTATCTATGGTTATTTTCAAAGAGAATATAATAAACAAGCCTTCGTCAACAATGAGAATATAATCATTACGTTATTTCGTTACAGCACAGTAAACAAATACTGCGAAGTTTTAGTTACCTATTTTGTTCAAAAGAAAGTTTGTCGTATTTTTTATGCGATTTTATGTTTGACATATTTTTTTAATAACTTTAAATAATAATCAAGTGTTGATAAAGTTTTCGGTATGTTTAATTTATATTTTTATAAGGTGTTTATTGAAATAGCAATGAGGTAAAACTATTTTTAAAATTATAATTTTTGTTTCAGTTAAAATGCCTCAAATTTTATTGTTGTTCAGTGGCAAAAGGAAATCTGGCAAAGATTTTTTGACAGATCAGTTGCAGAAATTGTAAGTAAAAATAGTTTTGCATCTATATCGTGTCTAGTTGAACTTTATATAAATAAAAGTAATATAAGAATATCATAAAGTTGATATTGTTATCTTGATATATATTCAAGATAACAATATCAAATAAATCAATAACTATTGCCAATGTTTATAATGTTTACCGACAATGTAAGAGAAGGACTAATTTGTCTAGACTTGTGATTATCCCTATGATTGTATTAAAAGATACAAAAGAATATTTAAATATTTCAAATGCAAATTTATAGCTCTAAGTAGCAGTAAAGCCTAAAGAACACTAAAAAAACTATTGAACTTAGTCTTGGAAATGTGAATAGGATTTAACTGAAAAATGTTACTTTTCAAACATTGAAAAGCTTTACTACATATAGTACATTTAGCTGATGATTTAATTTTGAAGGTCCATGTCCCTGCCCCAGTCAAACCACCCCATTCAAGAAGCAGTTGCCGCTTGGCTCCGTCATATTCAAATGATTGTTTTTGAGTTGTAATATGGGAAGAGATATCTTTAAATATATGCCGAACTTTCCTTCAATAATGTTTTAGAATAATAAAAGCAAAATGTGTGCTTTTATTTTTTTTATTTTAATAATTAAGAAGTGAAGTTCTAGCTTTGATGTTAATGAAAAATTTGTTAATAGTTAGCATAGTGGTGTGTCACTAATGAAGCCATAGAGACTTGCAAGCGATTGAAATATATTAATTAAGGTTACAGATACAATGGAATACTTGTTCACAGACCTTTGGTGTTGGTAGATAGGGCCCTATCTCACCAAAAAAAAAATGGGCAAAGTAGGTATGAAAATATACCCTAGTAGTAATAACTTTGACATAAGAAATGAGTTCCTGGCTGACTTTAGGTCCCTATCAGTAACATTAGAACAATCAGTTCTAATCGTTTTTTAAAAAAATGTGCTTTTTGACTACCATTTTTGTATAGGGTATCCATATGAACTTGAAAATTGGTTTGGCACACCTGGGCTAGATTTAACTTTGTAAATGCTGCTAATTCTTCAAAGTGACTACTATGAGTTCATATAATATCCACATTTAATAATTAATTATTAATTTCCAGGTTATCTGATAAATGTGAAGTTATAAAAATATCACAGCCAATTAAAAGTCACTGGGCAAAGGAAAAGAATTTGAATTTAGATGAACTTCTAAGTGACAGTAAATATAAGGAGCAGTATCGTTTGGACATGATAAAATGGAGTGAAGAGAAGAGAAATAAAGATTATGGGTGCTTTTGTAAAGCTGCCTGTCAAAATGGTAACTAAATATTTTTTATATTCAGACGTAATAATGTGAAAGAAAGAAGAAGGCAAGAAATTTTTATTCATGGCTACAATAACTCAATACAAACATGTGAAACAAAATGGTACTTAAATTGATAAATAAATAATAAATAAATAAATATCTTCACGCAATTACCAATACAGTGGTAGACAGAGGTCTAGTCTAGATAATTAAGTCCCTTCGACCCACCTTCCACCAAAGATATTTTCGGGACATTGTGACAAGTGGGGAGCCCGTAGCCGTCTTTATGTCCAAGCCAACGATATAGTTCGTACATAGGTTTTTGATAAACCCATTGGTACGAGCCTGCCACCAGGGGATTGAACACAGGTCTCTAGACTCGAAATTCCGACCGCCCAACCACTCGGCTATCGTAACTTTTTTTAATGATAATTTTACATTATATTGGATTGTAGCAACAAAAAGGCACCCAGCTCAGCAATATGCTAAAGCAAAATTGCCGCAGCGCTGATATTCTGCGAGACCCCACACACCATAAAATCACATGTGCTGTGGAATTGTTTGAATCAAAATAGTTTTAATTGCTTTAATGCTTATTGTCTGAATAGCGTTAAAGCCATGACATATTAACATCTTAAAAAATAAATAAATATCTTCACGCCATTCCCAATACTGGGGTAGATATAGGTCTAGACAATTAACTCGTTTCGACCCACCTTCCACTGAAGATATTTCTGGAAAATGTGTATGCATATAGGTATGTAAATAATATTAGGTATAATATATTTACCATATAAAATAAGTTGAAAATAATATGTTAAATTGAAAGTGTGACAACACTTGAGCATTCAATAATTTTGTGTAAATCTTTTACAATAAATATCTCTTTTTACTTTCACTAACTGTATTAACAACTGTTCTTTCCAGCTGCAGATAAACCAGTATGGATTGTCAGTGATGTGAGACGCAAAACTGACATCAAATGGTTTAAGGAAAATTATGGAGACATCCTAAGGACTGTCCGAATCACGGCAGATGAAAAAACTAGAAAAGAAAGGGGCTTTGAATTTCAAGTTGGTGTAGATGATGCAGAGTCAGAATGTGATTTAGATGACTATAAAGATTGGGATCTTGTTGTAAACAATGGAAAAGATGGAGAGAAATTGCAAGATCAAATAAATTCTATATTATCATTAATAACTTAAATGGTATAATAGTAATTTCTTCAAATTGGAGGAAAGGTTTCAGGGTATGGACTTTCAACACAACTAAGCTCAGGAGCTACAAAGGGAAGAGTATTATTATGGGATATAATGCTTTTTATATAGTTATATTTGATTGAACGGTTGTGGTGAAACTATTGCTAAATTAATTAAGGTTTATCATTATAAGATTTTATATTTATTGGGAATATTAAAAGAGTCAATAAAATTCATGACCCTATTTTTTTAATTCTTAAAACTTTAATTAGAAATTTAACAAATCATATATAAAATAAATTTAATCAAATGTCAATTTTATTTTAATTAAGGAAGTTATTTAATAATTGATAAAATCCCGTGCAAATGTACAAACATATATCTTGCACCCTTTATGTACACCATTTTTAATAATAGTTAGAATCAAGTTGTAGTAGAGCAAATTCTATGGTAATTACTATTGCTGGTATAAAATAGGAAGTTTACATTTTAACAATTGTCTACTTGTCACGTTTTTACAAGGTATTGCTATCTTACTGATAATATTCAAATTTAATGCAATTTTTTTAACTCTTTATTTACTGTGATATAGAATAATATGTTTTAGAGTTCCACATTAACAAAATGGAATTCATAGCACTTATAGTTTTTAGAGATGTAGTCTTTATATTTGTTTAGATTATGATGGTTTTATGAACTTGGGCGTAAGTCAAGGGGTTACAATATTTTGAAGGTGTTAATAGAACATGTTTTGAATGCACACAGTTTTGTACTATTTACATGTTGATTGTAGAAATATTCTTCAGAATTACACAATCAACATCATACATTCATTACCAACCTTATGCTACAAACATTTTTAATGCGTTATAGGCCTGTAAGTCCACTGCAGGACATAAAGCTCACCAATAAAAAGAATCGTCGAGGTTGGTAAGTTGATTAGCGAAAGCAGTATCCACCTCACACTGTATATGCTTTTGTCTGTCACAGGTCTGCTTATCATGACAGTTGTTGTTGTAGTCATTATCAATTACAATTCCTTCCCTCAGTCTATTCCTACGGTAAGTGGCGAGAGAAGGCTCCCTTCGAACGGGTTCCCAACGTGTCGTGGCGGTGGGGCTTAGTAACCGCAGTTTGGACACCCAAGGTGATACAAGAGGAACATACATGGGCGGCCTTTGTTTGCGGAATAATGGCCAGCCCGAGATATGCCGCTCTAAGTGGGTTTGGCCAGCCCACATCGGATGGATGTTGCTGTGGACAGCCGAGGTGGAGGTGGAGTGAAGGAAGAGGAGTGTTGGTATTGCGGTTCGCCATACCAACACTCCTTTAATAAAGAAATGGGTGAAGAAGTTCGAAGAGACGGGATCTACACTGAATGTGAAACAAACCGGCGGCCCACGGACTTCTCGGAGCGAAGAGAACGTGCAGCAAGTTTCCGCTTCTGTTCGACGTGATCCAGATTTATCGACACGCAAACGTTCGGCTGAATTAGGATTATCCCGAACATCATTACGCCGTATTTTGAAATTTGATTTGAAATTACATCCATATAAGATCCAGCTAGTGCAAGAACTAAACCCTAATGATTTAAATTTGCGTAAGTCATATGCCGAAACAATGTTAACTCGTTTCAGTAATTTTCACAACATCTTATTTTCTGACGAAGCCCATTTCCACCTAAATGGACATGTAAACAAACAGAATTGCAGGTATTGGAGCAGCGAAAATCCTAAAGCTAAACATGAGTGGCCACTTCACTCTCCTAAGGTAACTGTATGGGCTGCAATTTCAGCAAAAGGAATCATCGGACCTTACTTTTTTGAAGATTCTTAAGGCCGTTCAGTTACTGTTAATTCTGCCGAGTATGTGAAAATTTTACGGGAGTTCTTAGCACCGATGCTACTGGAATTTGCTGGCTATAATCGTAACACATGGCTTCAACAAGGTGGAGCCACGTGTCACACATCGAACGAGTCCTTGCCGGTGGTCAAAGACATGTTTCCGGAAAAGCTGATATTCAGACGGGGTGACATCCCATGGCCACCCAGAAGTCCAGATCTATCGCATAAAAAGAAGTCTGCTGGGGATAGATATCCCCAGCAGCCTTTTTATGGGGTTATTTAAAGAGTCGTGTCTACATTGATAAACCGAATACACTGCGTCAACTTAAAGAAAAAATCATCGAAAAGATGTCGGCGATCTCGCGATCTCTTCTTTTTATACGATTTTTTCAAATGTTAACTAATTCATGGCCCACCCTGTTTATGGCAGTAATAGTTGTTATTGATTCAAAGTAAACATTTCAGATACGGCGGAACCGTCACCTCATAAGTAATTAACAATTGAATGTCTTACTATTTTGAAATTTTACTTTTGGGTACATTTAGAAGGAGGTCACTGAATTAATTTTCGATTTGGTGTAATTTAAAATGCTGAAAACTGATCTGAAAGTACTGTTGATTTTCACTATTATTATAAGACATACTTAAGTTTTTTTTGAATAACTAGTGTATGCAAATAATGTACTTACCTTTTTTACCCTTTTTTTAACATCGTAATAATTTGATAGTTTCTATTGTTTTAAATACAAATTCTAGGAAATAAATTGTTATGTTTTCAAGTAAAGAGAACTTGATTGCGGATCAGTATCTGCCAGTTCCAGTGAACATTATTATATCATTTGACTTAATGGCAGGTAATTTTTTTAAGATTTTTGTGGCAACTGCAACCTTGTTTTGGCAAACGCAGTTAAGTATGACCCCTAACGAACTGGAGTGAAGAATTTTGAGGCAACTCGATGAATATAGTTGTGTACTTTGTGGAAAATTTTGGGGGAAGTCTATGTTCAGCAATAGACTCTTGATAGGCTGTGAAGAAAAGAGATGGAAACTGCGGATTCAGAATTTGTAAAACAAATAATTTCCAGTTTAACGCCCGCTCCCAATATGCCGTCTCAATGTACACTGCATTGCTGATTAGAAAACCTTTAATATCTTCAAAAATATGTGTCCTATCTTTATGAAATGAAGACTAAATTACGGAATATTTTAATGGCATATAAAATTATATATAAAATATTTTTATTTATCTTTTAAAATTGTATAAAAAACAGAAAATATAAAATAATGGTTGGTTTTGAGTTTAGTACCAAAAATTCAATTCAATTGTCACGCATTTGTTTTAGTTTTGCAATAAAAAGTTATAAATATGGTGTCTCTGCCTTATAAATTTTATTATTCTGAAATCATAATGTCGTTAACCCCTGAAGAATGTACTAAGATCCCGACAATGCTTGAAGATGCAGTCAGCAAAATACAACTAGAACTGTTGGTGTGACTCTTTCTATAGTTCAGAGAGATCTCTAGCATTTACATGAAACTGGATCTAATCGTCGAAGACCAGGAACAGACCGAACAAGGATCGCTCTATGGTGTCAATAATGTTGAGAAATCGCTTTCTTACTGCTGTTGAAGTAAATAATTTTTATTATATTTTGATTAACATTATGAGCTAGAGGAAACAATTTGACTACAGATATAGTACAGCGTCGTCTGCATGAAGTGAATGTACAGCCATTAAGCCTTTCAAATGTCCCAAAACTAGGAAGACACCACAGAAATAAATTTGAGTTATGAATTATGAAAAAGTACTGCTAGCATAATATTCAATTAAACCTGTGTAAGCCATAAATAACATAATATTCCAAAGAGGAAAGCACAGGGAGGAAAAACTGCCTGCAATTTACCTTTAAATTTGGACAGTGTTCCGGTTGTTGTTTATTGGGATGCAAATGAAAGATTCATTTGCAGATGGAGTTCAATCTAAGATAATTTTTGATCTTCGATTGGAAATTGAAAGCCTGAGCAGGGTGTTAGAAGTATACGTATGGTAAAAAAAAAATCGCTGCTTACGCTGCGTATTTACAAAGTATACGATTATTAACTTTTGGGTAAAGGAAACAAGAAAGTCGCGATGGGCGAGTGGTTGGATGATCGGAATTCGAGTCAAGAGACCCGAGTTCGATCCCCAGGTGGCAGGCTCGTACCATCGCCTTTTTTCAATAAACTTTTCTACGATTTATTTATTTATTTTATCTTTATTGCGATTCCGTATAAGTCACAATAGGCGGAATTAATGCCTATAGGCATTCTCTTCCAGTCAACCTATGGTATAGTGAAATTTGTGGTAGGCGCAATAAAGTGAAGGACAAAACGGAAATATAATACATAGACATACATATTATAACGTTGGCTTGGCTATTGAGACGGCGACGGCTCACCGCCTGTGCCAAAAATGTCGTCGGTGGAAAGTGGGCCAAAAGGACTTAATTATTTACTACCCTAGTATTGAGAATGTCGTGAACATGAAAATGAAAAAGCATGCGGCATCTTTTGGTAAATGATTACCAACTACCGAGACGGATTAAATGGACGAGGGGCGTGTACACCGGTTTTCGTGGTTGCGCCAGCTCGAAGGTCCCGGGCTCGTTTCCCTGTCGGGTCAATGTAGAAAACACCTCTTCTACATTTTCTCGAGTCTGGGTGTTTGTGGTACCTTCGTTTTTCTGATTCCATAACACAAGTGCTTAGACAAACATCCATGACTCGTGATCATTCATGATGATCCCAGTTACTGGCGAGATTCGATCCACTCGGAAGCTTTAAAAGCAGGGATACCACTAGCTAGGTTATAGGATAGTCAAGTGTGTTGGAGAATAGAGATATAAATGACTGCTGAGGTACTTACTGGTCCTATATTCAAATCGCTACCAAAGACAATATTTCTTCTTCACGTATTTTCCCAATAGTGGGGACAATAGATGTCTAGAATATTAAACTTTTTACCGAAGCTTATTAGGGATGGTGGTGACTTAGCCCCGTCTTGGTGACCATGCTTAGTGTACACTATACATAAATATTAATTTGCATACATATAAATTCAGATATGCACCTAAACATTCATAACTCGAGTGAAAAAAATTCTTTTTTATCACAACCCCATACAGTTTGCTCCCAGCGGGATTCCGCGACCCTCAGCTTTGAAGACAGGGTCACTACCAACTAGGCCATCGGGTCGTCATAGATACAAATAAAATTATCGATAAAAAGAATGAAGTGAGGAGTTACGTATTCAGAAGTCATAATAGCAGAGTGATTTGTTCTGAATTCGAATCGGAGGGCAGAGGGTCAATACCGGATCATACCTATGAGTTTTGTTAAAATTTGTACGATTTGTATTGTTAAGTTTGGCACATACAGTTTATCAGCACATAATGACATTTTGCTATGATTTCTGAATTGGATCTAATGAAATAAAAGTTAAACATATAATATGTATATAAAGAGATACCAGAAATTAAATTACTTAATATTTTTTTTTTTTTTTTATATATATACTCACGTAGTTCTTACTGTTTATAGTAACTAGTACTGTTTTATAGTAAGATATAAGTAACTTTGTTTACATTAATATATATTTTAAATATATTACATTAATAAATATTATATAAGTCACGATAGCCGAGTGGCTGGGTGGTCGGAATTTCGAGTCGAGAGACCCGAGTTCGATCCCCAGGAGGCAGGCTCTTACCAATGGTTTTTTCAAAAACCTATGTCCGATATATTATATCGTTGGCTTGGACATAAAGGCGGCGACGGGCTCACCACCTTTCGCGTTGTCCCGAAAATATCTTCGGTGGAAGGTGGATCGAAGGGACTTAATTGTCTAGACTAGACCTCTGTCTACCCCTGTATTGGGAATTGCGTGAAGATATTTATTATGTTTATTATTATTATTATAATAAATATTATAAAAAAATTTAAATATTATTTTATATGGAATGAATAATTATGTAATGTTCAAAGAGACGCGCACGAAAGTTAACGCGTAATATTGACAGTAGAATGAAGTCGGTTAAAAAGAAAACCTTTTTCACCTTCTAAGTTGTGAAGGTCATACCTACTCGCATGCTATGCTTTTTTGTCAGAGACAAACGCAAATAGAACACTTTATATTTTGTTTTTTTTTTTCAAGTGAAAATTATTTCAACATTCTCCATTTTCTGCTTTAATATTTCCTTAAGTGCCTAAAAGATTGTCGTAAATTAAACGATTCTTTGATTTCTTTTCTTAGATATAAGTGATGAAGAAAAATTCAGAGGAAAGACTACAAGCTTGGTACAGTGTATAAAGTTAGTTGCATTTAATTAAGGTTATACATATTTATATGTATGTAACTTAGCTAACTAAATGGCTAGACGTAGTGAAAATTTGGCACGCAGATAGTTTATTATCCCAATTAAAGTACAGTAAAGTAAATTAAGTAAATACATGCCGGTACACTTTTTGATACGGACACGGAATATTGTCTATTCCTGATAGACAATATTCCGTGAAGAATACCGCTTGATGCAGCTAGATTTGTAACGTATTTTTACAATATCTTTTTAATACTATTTATATTAAAAAGTTAAATGGTACAAAGACAAATAAAATATAATAAAAAAAATAAGAAGAAAAAATTCGAAGGTGACTCCAAACTTGCGGATATATAGAAAAACGAACGTTATTTCAACAAGAGTTGCGGGACCGTTGAGATGCCTTCACATCCGGGCTTATTCATGTTTCCGCGACGTCTGAAAGCGCTGCCGGTGTAATGTCAATTCAGTAGTGTTCAGCGCGAGGACAGGCGTTGCGGCGCCGGGCGGGGCGCCAAGCACCTACGAACTTATAGTACTGTTCATTACATCGTTGCCTTTGCGGATGAAGTAAGACGGTACGATACACAGACATATACACAGATACATCCGTCTCGCATTCGCTTTCGCTGCAGACAGCGTTGTCTATGTTTGTGTGACGATTACCGCTTCTTTTACCTATTCGCAGAAGCGCGGTTAGCGAGGTCGCCTACCCATGGCGCGTCCTAGTATTCGTAGGTCTATGGGCGGAGGGTATCGATGCGGCTGCGCGCGCAATTTTTCGCACCCCTCAGGTTCGATTTTCCAGTCCGAGCGACGGTGGCGGCGCGTTGCATAACTTTGTGGCGGCATTCCGTGCGCGACCCCGCTACGAGCGCCCGTCGCGAGCGCGCCCCGACGCGCAAACACGCGCAACGTCGCGCCCTTCACGTAACGCGCGACCAGCGCGCGCGAGCCTGTGTTCCATCAACGCCAACGCGAACGGATAAGGTTTGGAGTGATACGAAATAAGTGTGCTTCGTTTTGGCTTGCGTCGCTTCTGGCTTTCCTACGCGGAGACGGTGCGGCGGCCGGCTGTGGGCTGGTAGGTGTCGCCGCAGTGCGCGCGCTCGCTCTTTGTCCGTGCGGCGGCGGCGGTGACGGCATCGCGTGCTGAATAATTGACGCGGAGGCAGGCCGCTGGCCGCTATCGACCTCCTTGCGTGACTCGCGGTAATAGCCGCGGCAAGGACGCCGCGCTGGCTGCGGGGTTGCGGTACTACGCCGCCGCCGCCGTCGCCGTCGCCGCCGTAAGCCTTTCACGCGCTTTCCAACACTATTACGATCTTTTTATCGATTCCTATCGATTTCATTACATTTGACATAATGCGATTTTTCCAGTTTTCCATGAACACCAAACATGTAATCATAAATTTAATCATGTAATCTATTACTTGTTAGTTAATACGAAAGAGTTAACCTACAAATATTTTATATTTCGTCCAATCCGAATCGGTTTTACTTACTTGAGATACATGGGTAAAATAATCACAAAGCCAATTTTGTACATAGTTAAAGTGTCTATGGTGTCTATTTAAAAAAACGGTCATATTGTATTATAAAGTAACACTCAAGCATTATAAAGAAGAGTTTCGTTATGTGGTTAACCAAAGGTTTCTTTCAGAGCACAAATGTATTTTCGGATTACGTAGGTTCTTCTCACATTTAATTCATTTGTTCTTCAAAACCCTGATAGAAATTTCCAAAACCCCATAGGTTTGCGCTATTATATAACAATCGTCTAAACTTTTTATTTTTTTCTGGCATTCCATTCAAAGTTCGTTTTAACTGTTACGTAACTTTTTCTTAATACGTCCTTATTATTGATACAACGTCAATCATATTGAGTTAACGGATCCCACCACAAGTCTAATACTGTGCAAGCTATTTTTAATGAATAATTCAGATTTCAAACCACTCGATATAAATGACTATTTCTTTTGTGAAAACTAGCAAATAGCCCTTTTGTTGTTTAATAAACTATGGGCCACACAATGTACATTACAATATTGATTCAGTAAAACATAATATCCGTAAACGTTATGTTACGTAAATTGATTGGTGTACGAAGTATTACTACGTCTCGTACATATTCAGAAAAATTTGGCAATTTAAGTAGGTCAGACGTGTTGGCAATCATTTGGCGTATTTGGCACATATTTAGGATGCTAAATAATGAATAATAATGTAATAGTTCAATTACATTTAAGGTACTTTTATGTACATGCTGTATGGTACTTTTAAATGTTCGCAGTATTTATAAGTATCTTACATGTTATGTCATATATATTGTATCATGTACTGGTAAGGTAAGACTTACATAATAAATTGTTAATTGTATAATACTATTTTTCGTAGATTTAACAACAGTACAATTAGTACAAAGAATAACGTCTTAAGGTGGTAGACAGCGTCTTTCCTTCGTCGTCTGAGTCGGTACTAAGTTGTTACCATTTTATGCCGCCAAATAGCAATGTAACAACTGTTGTTCTATGTTGCTCCGCTTTGAAGGTATAGCTATAGAGGTAGTGTAATAACGGGATCCTCGAGGTGAAAACATATTTCAGGAGATCTGCGCGTTTTCTGACACTACTACTATAAAAAGGCAAATAAAAAATGCCGCAATGCGTTTTTGTATTCGCCATAACTTCAAATATTTTATGTGGATTTTAATGTGACATTTGAGCACAATTTAGATCATTTCCCAGGATGGTTCATATGAATATTAAGTATAGCCTTTTCTCGTTTCAGCCCATAGAACTACGACAAGAAGGACATCGATATTCTTCTTTTTTTACATTTTGCAAACAAAGCACAATTTTACGCATACATCATAGGAAAATTGTCAACCTTAACCGGCTACCTATTAAAGAATACAAAATCAGCTTAGATATGTTGAACATATCGAGAAAGGCAATTGCTTATACAGAAATTGTATCAAAATTTATTGAACCACTTCATGGTAGTGCCGGTGTTCTAAGAAATACTTTTGAATTCCCATGAAGTCTCCGAACTAACTTAACCTATGAAGAGAATAAATAAATTAACATCTTAAGAACAAATCGCGAGTTATACGATCCTTACATACCTCTTTCACATCTATCAAACAATACATGCACTTCTATATATATAAGTTCTCTAGACCCGACACTCTTAGTTCACTTTATTCACTCGGCAGTTTGCTGATATGGTCATCGAAAGTAAGTATCGACTTCCTTCGACCTTTTTTATTGTTAATTTTCGCTCTGTATGTTTTCTTCACCATTTGGTCTTTACTCATTCTTTCAACGCCCTTATTCATTTTAGTTATCGGATCATATAAACCTGTCATATTGCGAGTCTCTTCGTTTCGTTTTCATTCGACTTACGTAAGGACGCACATTTTACGAAGGGGTCGCATGTCTACGCAATAATTTTCTTGCTTTTCTATTCCTTCTGGTAGACCTAGGTTCGCTGGTATACAAAGTCGCTACTAGCACTAAGTTAATATCGCAAGGCGTGCAGATTTCACTACACCCTGCCTTTTGACTAATACAGTCAGGATACCGTTGTTTTTGTTTCCTATAGCGATACGTCTGTCCACATTAAAATTACATCTAAGATAGATGAGGTTTTAACTAGCCAAGTATACAACTTCATTCACTTATTCCTGATTTACCCATATTTAACACTTTCTCTTTTAACCAGTTTCAAAGTTCTCTTAATTCAAAGTTTTCTTTTTTTCAGAACCTTAGTTTTTTAAGCATTCCAATGGAGACCTATATTTTCACACTCCTGTTTCATACACTTGACCTATGCCTACACATCTGCCTCCGAAGGTGCGATGAGTGCTGCGACGAATAGCATATAGCAGACAATAAATTTTCATTTCTCCTAATTCCACTCCCAGACTATTTCAGCTTATGAAAGCAGCTGTCGAGGTTTTTTTTTACAGAAAAGGGAGGCAAACGAGCAGGTGGCTCACGTGATGGTAAGTGATTACCGCCGCCCATGAACACCCGCATTACCAGAGGCATAGCAGATGCGTTGCCTCCCTCAGAGTGCCCCACCCCCAGAATTGGGGGAGGGGGGTGTGTGGGCCACCGGTTACCTGCACTCACCAGACGAAACGCAGAAATTTGTTATACTTCTACTTCACGCCGGTATTCTGTGAGGTCGTGGTACTTCCCCGGTCGAGCCAGCCCATTCATGCAACAACAGAGACTGATGCGTGGCTCTACCACTGTTAAAAATATGGTAAAAATATGGTAAAATATAAATAACCAGGCAGACTGGACACAACCCTGTTTTACGCCTGTTTGGAACTTAAACATGGATGACATATCATGCTCTACCCGCACACCGGCTTAGCTGTCACAATGTGACTGCACAGTCTTCCATTGGACCATTCAGACCATTGGGCCATTTACACCATCCCCTGTAAAGAGTTTCCAGAATTTCTTCCCTTCTATCAAATTCCTTCTCATTGTCCAAAAAACAGAAAATCTTTACCAGGTCTAAATATGCATTGTGCCTTCTTTAAAAAGTCGTGCGTCACGCAAAAAAACCTTCGTGTTTACTTTAGGTACTTGCTAAACTGGTCTAACTGATGGTCGAGGTGAACCTCTCCCTTTACAGAAAGGCATAACGACCGCGGATCGCCAATCGTTTGGGACTTCATTAGTCTGAAGCATACGTTGCATAACAGATGGCAGCTTTCCCAAACGCGAGCTATACCATAATTGATCATTTTACTTATCCTAAACAACGCAACTTACAGCTAGAAATAATATTGTTTACAGTTAGAAATAAAACTTTAAAAAAAATAACAACAGAGAAGACTGACGATAATAGTAGCCAATATAAATAAAAAAAAAACTATATTTTTTCATCGTTAGTCCTAAAAAATATCTTCACGCCATTTCCATATTTTATATACAGGAAATACACGCCATTTACATACAGGATTAGTCTAGACCATTAAGTACTTTTGACGCACCTTCCATCGGATACATTTTTTGAGACAACGTGACAGGTGATGAGCCCGTCGGCGTCTTTATGCCAACGATATAAATCGTACGTAAGATTTTAAAACCCATTGGTACGAGCCTTCATGATCGAACTCGGGTCTCTGGACTCGAATTCCGAGCACCCGATCACTCGGCTATCGTGACTCTATTCCTAAACTAATTGTATAAAGAGGAATTCTACAGAAAGACTTACTTTTGGACTGAATTTCTCAATAAGTTTGGATATCCCTGACGTAGTGAAAAAGTATTTTACCTACCAGATATTTTAATACCAATAGTTATAATTACTGTTATGAGTTGGTAACGACAGTAAGTTGGTAGCGATGGTGTCGAAAGCGAAGTGTCTGGTACAATGCTAGCTAATCCTCTTGCCAAGCGTGGCTATTATGGTAAATTCTTCTGGAGAGAGGCGGGATCTGAGGGTTGGACAATTCTTCTCTATGAGCCGGGTCACATATACCATGTATTGACTTTTGCATGTACTACAGTCTTGACCTCTCTTTGACCAAATATATATTTACGTTATATGTATTATATGTATACGTATATGTACATCTTTAACACGTCGATGTGCCGGAAGTCTACCAGGCGCAGCTAAGGATACCGTGTCATCAAATTTTCGGCAGAGATGGCTATCTCATAGTCAACACCCCATACAATGTTAAATTTAGACTTTAATAAGTGATCCTAAGTGAATATTTTAGGGATAAGATAGATACTTTTAGGGATAAGATAAAGTTGAGCAGCGAAAAATAATGGTTTTCGATGTATGTTCGAAGTAAATTCACACGAAACTTAAATATTTAAAATTAATCAACGTTAGTGTATTGTAGTTTGTGATCTATGGATTATTTTACTAATTAACTATTTGCATATATGTTTTTTGTTTCATAATAAATATACGTTTTACATCGAAAATATAACTGAATACTCAACTGTCAATGCATTCATTTTACTACTTACTACAACCGAAAAGCAATGTATTTTACATAGCTGTACATTGTAGTATTATACATTGCCTTTCGATTATTTTTGTTATAATCGAAAGGCATGTAATACTACATATGACACATACTACATACATTGGGGTGAAAATGAGAGAACATTTCATCTGATGGTTAGTTGGTACTCCTGAAGCTCATAGATATTTACAAGCAACTAATATCGGAGGACATGTAGATTCGTAGTCAGCCGCCCTCATCAAGACCAAGCCGGGATGCTCAAGCTCGATTACTGTCATAAACAGTCAGAATAATTATTTGTCAATATTCTGTTTAAGAAGTAAGAACGTCAACACAATTGGTAGGTTCATTTGACCACTTCCGTGAACGACGGGCACCCACACCGGTTTTCATGCCAGCTCAGAGTCCGGGGTATGATTCCCAGTCGGGTCAATGTAGAAAACACTTAATCTACATTTCTCAGGTCTGGGTATTTGTCATAACTTCGTTGTTTCGTTTCGTGATTTCATAACGGAAGTGACGGAAGTGCTTAAGCTATACTTTGGGATCAGAGCGTGGCATGTTGTTTACGTCAAATGTATAGAGGGTACTTGCTCGGAATTCCTTCTGTGGTATTGATGAGTCGGAATAGAAGTGGCCATCATCCGTCACTAATGATTTTATATTGCAGGCGAGGTTCTAATTAGAAAACCTGTAATTATTTCCAAACGACACCGAAAACCTGTATGTAGTAAATTACAACTGAGGATTGCAAAAAGTTTATTTCATTAAAAGTTTCTTGAGTTTTGTAAGAGACCTATAAAAATTCAACTTTTACCTTGAAGCATTTATAATGTGCGTAAAGAAATATTTGGTGAAATTAAAATTGGGTTAATATTATGAAACAACTTCGAAACAATTTTTGTGAGAAAACATTGCTTATTTACGTTTACATAAGAAAACACCTAAGAGTATTCAAAAATTTATTAAAAAGAGAGAACATATTTCTGGAATTCTACACCGAACCGACTCGACAAAAATTTTCAATTGGCGAATAACTAAATAAATAATGAACTGACTTTTTTACGCAGCAGCCTCTAAGATGCGAGGTGTCTATGATCATCAATCCGCTTGCTATGCGTAACGAATATGACAAACTCTCCCGTATTCCCACGCGTGGCCTATGACCTGAAGTGGCGACTAAGAACAAAGCCTTGAAAATATCAATGGCTATCGACAGACGACGGAGTAACAGCGTCTAAGATACCAGTTATATGGTACCGCAATTGCCAATCCGCAGGCCAAGCGTGGTTATTATGTAAATGCTTACAGTAAATATAACAATATTATAATTTAGTGAAACTTTGTATTTTGGTTCCTTGTTACTATCACGCCAAAACAGCTGAATGAGTTTGAATGAGCACAGAGATAGGCTGTAAGAGATAATTTATAGTAGAGATCACGGTATTTGCATGATAAATGAAAAATGGTTTTACTTAATATTAGCCTAAATGTTTACAGGGGTAGACAGAGCTCTAGTCTAATCAATTTACCCACCTTCTACACATTTTTTTTTCTTTGACCCACCTTCCACTGAAGATATTTTATGGACAACGTAAAAGGTGATGAGCCCGTCGCCGCCTTTATGTCCAAGCCAATTATATAATTCGTATATAAGTTTTTTGAAAAACCCATTGGTACGAGCCTGCCTCCTGGGAATTGAACTCGGAACTCTTGACTCGAAATTCCGACCACCCAAGCACTCGGCTATCGTGACTCGTAATAATTAACATAATAGGTAATAAAAAATAATAGATATAATGCGATTTTATTGATTTTGAAAGCATATTTATGCTGAACTTTTATGTGATTAAATTAAAGAGAAAAAAGTTAAATTTTCAACAGACACAGGCAGGATTCGAACCCGCGACCTTCTCCGCCACGGATCGGCGATTCAAAAATATTTTAGTACCAGCTGCTCCCCGCGGCCATGCTCGTGGTTTAGCACTTAATGCGGAACCCTAATTATTTTATTGAAATAAAATTATCCTCATAATATCAACTATCTGCCAGTAAAAGTCCCGTTAAAATCGGTAGAGTAATTTCAGAGATTAGCCGGAACAAACAGACAGATTTTCGTAGGAATCGTATATACTTCCATAGGTGTTTAGTGAAAAGCGTTAATTTGGAAAAGTGTTAATTTGTAATGTATATAGATTAATCTTTATCCCAGCGTTCTTGGTATCATGCCACGAGGAGTAGGGCTCTACGATTATAATAGTTTTTAGTAATAAGTATTGTAAATATTAACATAATTTTTTCTGTAAATAAAGTATTAAAAAAAGATTAATCTTTTAAATTCATTTATACTATTACTAGTAAATATATTTAAATCGAAAATGGATTCAGGTCATGTATAAATGATGGTGTCCTTCTTCATAATTTTTGTTGGGATTATAGCGTGTGCATATTTAATCATAACGCGAATACTTTTTGTATAAACACGCGGCTCGTACTGTTTCTTTATGGCGAAATTACGACTGTTGCACGCGAGCGCCACACGACACCATATTTAATGATTAGTAAATAGTTGTAGATTATACTAACAATTAGGATCCCATTACGGAATATTATTATTTTAACGCAAATTGCATTTAACTATTTCAAGATTATTCCAATTTAAAACAATTTTTGACACAAAAATTAAAAAAAAAAATTTACTCGCATCGACCTAAAATTTCAGGCCTAAAATTTAAATTCTACTCCAGGATAATATTTTGGAAAATAGTCACGAAAGCCGAGGGGCTGGTGATCTGGATTCGGCTGATAATAATCAAATAAATAAAAAAGGCTAAACTCACGTATAAATAATCGGTGTAGCTACCGACTAGTTTCGGACCTGTCGGAGATCCTTCATTAGGGTCAGTGGAATGAGTTCGCGAGCCTGTCGCGTCGCGTCAGTGCTGAGAAACTAGTCGGTATTTACACCGATTGTTCATACGTGAGTTTACATAACGGCCTAATCAAGTCCCCTGCAGGACATAGGCCCCTCTCATAGGGAGGATTTTCCAATCGCCCCGCTTGGCAAGCGGATTGGCGATCGCAGTACCAGACCACTCGCACCTCAGACGCTGCTGCCCATCTTCGGTCTGTTAATTTTGATCTGATATTTTTAGAGATGGTTATCCCGCCATCTTTCGGTCGCCATAACGCTATTTAAGGCTTTTTTTTCTTAGTCGACGTCTTACGACACCCACGGGAAGATAGGAAGTCCCTACGTGAGTTTAGCCGTTTTAAATTATTTGATTACTTCTCTCTGCTACCCTGTACTGAATCCAGTAATTTATTCCCTACACACCTAACATTCCTCTGCTCTCGACTCTATGCTAATTCATAAGATCTGCAACGAATATGCACGATATCTAGTGCAAAGGATTTAGATGAGCGACGGTACCTAATCATTAACAAGCAGATGAGGCAATTGCTCAATTACCAACATGAGCGATAAAAAATTAATATTAACAAACACAAAAAAAAACAAAGATTTTTGTATCACAATAGATTATCCACAAATACTACTTTTTTCAAGTAACTATCTTAAAAATTGACAGACCTTAACCAGAGATTTACATAATACATAAAATAAATAAATAATAAATATCTTCAGGCAATTCCCAATCATTGCATTGGAGTATATAACACAGGGGTAGACAGAGGTAAAGTCTAGACAATTAAATCCCTTCGACCCACCTTCCACCGAATATATTTTCGGGACAGCGTGACAGGTGGAGAGCCCGCCGCCGTCTTTATGTCCAAGCCAACAATATAATTCGTATTTAAGTTTTTGAAAAACCCATTGGTCTGCCACCTGGGGATGAAACTCGGGTCTCTTGACTCGAAATTCCGACCACATAACAACTTGGCTATCGGGACTTGTAATGGATGTTTATCGATTATACATATAATATCACTGCAGCCCGTCAACGGCCCTCTGAGTTTTGATCTCTTGTATTTTAAGATGTCAGTAGGCAAGGGCTTTTGGGTGAAAGAATAAGAATATTATATACAGGCAGAGAATGCTTTAAGCATTATGTCCGCCTTTTGTACTTATATATTTTATAAGGTTCATAAAGTTAAATAAATAAATAAATAAATATGTTTACATGATATAAAATATCTTTATCTCTTAGTCTCCTCTTACGACACCCACAGGAAGAATGGGGTGGTATTGTTACACCGATAACACGCGTTTACGGTGATTTGTAACAATAGAATTTAAACGCGTCTAGAACTTTCATGCGTATATAGTATCACTAGTACTTTAATATTATTGAATCTTTTTTATTTACAATACTAAGACGATATTACTTTTTTTATTTAGGCAGGCATGTAAAAGAACGTAACGTCCGCAGTGCCGCTAAACATTTATCCGAACTGGAGGCCTTGAAAATGTACCCCCTGCCTCCCTCTAATACTCCACCCTACGCAGCACCTTTGCTTTTTTATAATTTTGTCTCTATTCCGATACTTCAATGATTCTTTTTATTCTATACAGTTCTTTTTATTATACTATTTCGTAACATTGTATAATTAAAACAAACTTTATATTTTTTGGTATAGTTTAACTAGTTATATAACAAGATACAAACATAACAAAATCGTAAAGCCTTGTAAAGTTCACTACAAGATAAAATATATCTGTCAGGCCTCTCCTATAAGAAGAATGTGTAATATTAGCTACGTGTAGAAAGTAGATTGTCGATTGTATTTCGTATCCCCCTCACACCTTAGTCAACAGTCTGAATAAATTAGATCTTGTATATTTTGAGATCGTTATCCTGGTAGTTTTTAAGGTAACATACGCCGTTACAACACTGCCACGATATAAAATTTAAAGAAAACTAGTATATTTACACATTTCATTACTATGAGGTCACGATAGACGAGTGGTTAGGTGTTAGGAATTTCGAGTCGAGAGAACCGAGTTCGATCCCCAAGTGGCAGGCTAGTACCAATGAGTTTTTCAAAAAACTAATGTACGAATTATATCGTTGGCTTGGACATAAGGCGGCGACGGGTGGTGAGCCCGTCGCCGCCTTATGTCCTAATTTATTTATTTATTTAAATTACTACTTACTATACTTACTACTTAAATTACACATATTAAATGCTATGGACATCAGAATCGCCATACTAATAATATTTATATACGTACAGTACCTGAGATTTTTTTCATTTCTTTATTTTAATATAGTTATTAAAATAACGAAATGAAGAGGTCAAATAAAAAAAATCAGATCTATGATCTCAGCCTACGGGTGTCTAACAGAGACATATTAAGAACAGACTAGAAGTATATACAAATAATTAAATTATATGCCTCACAAAGATCTCATCGTCTCATGCACCAACGACGCGAGGAGCTCAATAAAATGGGAGATGAGGTCAAGGTCTGAGCACCAGCGCCAATATCACACAATCATGACAGTTGTGTATTAACATACTCTTCCGAAATGCTCTCATATTTTAATCTACAAAATTGAGTAAACAAAAACACATCAAGGTGCAACTGCCACGTTCTATTCCATTCAACTCAATTTATTCGCCCAAAACATATGTTTATATCTAGACGTCTCTGAAAATTTGTGTACGATGTTTTAACCATACATGCCAATTTTACAGTCCTATTTTTTAGCCTAGGCTAGAAAATATCACTAATGACGTAATTGTTTCTTATCGCTGTAAAAAATAAAATACTTTTGAATATTTTAAACTCTGATATCGTCCACTATAGTACGAGTACTTTTCGTTGCTGATTCCTATGATAAATTATGTATTTATTAATAACGGTGAATAAAGTAATTGCCAGTTCCTTTAACTTTCATTAAAGAGGTATAATAAACAATGTCTCTCGAGAACCATTTGAAAAACTGAGAAGTTAGTTCAGTCGCCTCTTAGTTACAAGATCGTTTATATTTGATCGCATGGAAATAGTTGGTTTTTAATAAAATCACAGTTGGTTTATAGTGTGTTTATTAGGAATAATAAACACACAGGTTCAGTGAAAATAAATAGTGACTATATGGTTAAAAAAACCGTATATGGCGCGAAATCATATAGTGCTATTTGCGTCTTAAACTGTATTTTAGTATTCTACATTTTTATGTAGTTCTGCGTGTTTTGCATTGGTGATATGGACAGTAAATGCAGAGGAATATATTTTGAAAACATAAAAAAATAACAACCTCAAACAGCACAAAAGCTAAAGCAAACTGTATACGATTAATTATAAACATCATATCGGTTTTTTTTCCACTAATTGGATGTTGGCGTACACAATTTAAATTGAAATTTAGATAAGGTATAGCGATCATAAACTCTTTCGATGGGTTATGCTTTTAACGTCAGATATAATTAACTAGAGGTATTACGGTTTATGATTGCGAACACTGTTCAAAATTTAATACAAATAATGAAAAGTACATTCTTATATAAAAAACTATACAAACTTTCATTTTTCATACGAGCCTTTGTTAATAATGTGCTTGTATATTTTTTGCAGAATGAGTAGTTTAAAAATCAGACAAATGAAACTTTTTTGTTTCTGTTATTTACTCTTTGTTTTAACATATTTAAAGTAAAAACTAAACAATAAAATGCAGTCAAACATGTGCAAATTCTTTGTTTGGACACATATAATGGAATGTATTACGATCGCTAGGTAATAAGTAGGCTTTCGTGCTTTCATTCGTTTCTGTGGCGACTTGGTTCGCGTCGTTGCGGTTGCCGCTGGCACGGTTTAAAACTAGGTCATTTCAGTGTTGGCGCCAGGTGAAGGTACTTACAGATATGGGAACACTGCCTAGAGACGTGAGGGTGTGAATAACACAGTTCTTTATTGATCCCGTGTCTATCCCGGAGTATATTTTTCTCTTAAATTAGTAATTCTATAAATTATACAAAAATTCGATCGAAAAAAAATTATATTAATTTTGAAACGCACATAAATCTGTTTATCTTACTCCGACAGTAAACATTTCTAAACTCTGAGCCGATGTCGGGAGTTAAAATATATCATGATCGTGACAAATTTGTGCAAACATAATAACACGGTATTTCTGTAAAAAATTTAGCAAAAATGTTTTTATTCTATGTTTGTACATTTTCTCAAAACTGAAGTAGATAGCAGTCTAGACTATTAAGTCCTTTTTGATATATCTTTAACCGAAGCTATGTTTGGGACAACGTGACAGGTGGTGAACTTATCGCTGTATTAGTGTCAATCGAGTCAACGTTACAAAATAAATACATATATAAGATAACTTAAAAGAAAGTTTATGTTTGTTTAGCATCCAGCGTGAACGCAACAGATCATGTCAGTCGTACAGAATAGAGTAGTTTGGGTATTTTTGCTCTTGTGAATTCATTCGCTATGGAGCTTTTCCCCGGGAGCTGAACGGGCGTTGTACATGCGAACATTTACTAAAAAGGTGGTTCGCAGCTGGTGGCACGTTGTAGATTCAGAAAAATTCGAGAAATGTCTCACTTGGATCAAGATTTTCTCTAACTTGAAAATGGATCAAAAATTTTGAAGAAACCGTTATCTTTTTAATGTTAATCAGCCTGTACGTGATGATACAAAGTTTTCACTTTGAAAGTGAACAAATTATGTAAATGCACATAGGCGATTACACCACATTTTGCTCAAACAACTCATGCAGCACTCCTACAAAATTCAGTTAATGCAAAAATAAAAGCCCCATGATAATTTTAGGGATAACAGACACTCTCCTTCCTCCGCTGCCCTACCTCAGCCGTACCAACCGCATGATCCCCGGCAGAGTCGTGGACAATTCGTCCGCAACTATTCCACAATTGAGGAGGGCACCGAGAGATACTTTGCGATGCGAAGAGATGTTGCATCTCTCGGCATTTTTTACAAGACACTTCTACAGCACTACCACAGGGAGTGTTCCGCGCAATTATTCGGATTAATTCCGGCCGCTAAATTTCACCATCGAACTTAAATTCCATCAACACCTCCTTGATGCACGGCATTCCATCAAAGTGCGTTTTTTGCGGAATTTTTTCTTTTGTTTATCAGTTTTGATAAATATTTAATCCAATAAAACTTATTTTCATTTAGGCCAAATTGAAGGCAATGAACATGTAGATATTTAATGTATATTCTTTATATTAATGACAGTAACCTCTGGGGATGAGGTGGTCGCTCCCAAGCTATTTCTACAAAATATCACATCACATTTGTATTATACATTATATTGTAAAAAGATTTTGACCAAAAAAGAGGATTCCTACGGAGTTTCTTGTCCTGTCGCCTGTTTCTTCTCCGTTAGAGGAACCTTATTACGAAACGGTGGTAGATTAAAAATGACTATCGATAAACGAATGTATATTCTTATGTCGATAAATAAATGATTTGCTTTGATTTGATTTATAAGATTTACAATTATTTTCTTTACAATTATTTTAACTATCAGAATTATAAGGAATATGGCTTTTTAGTGGGGCAAACCCATTTGTAGCCTCTTCGTACATAATAGTGATCATTATAGTGAATACTACTCAGCTAACGTATGTATATTCATATGTATAAAAACATTCAACAACTATCTACCTACGAATTTTTAAAATTTATACATTCATAGGTATTTATTGCAAGATATTGATTTTGTAATCATGTAGTTTACAAACGCTGTTTCTATTTTTGTTATCTGTGAAATTGATCGATAAAAAATAAATTGTAACATTGGTTCGGGCACGTCGAATGAATGTGAAGAACTAATGGTGTAAATAACTTAAGTAGATAATAGAACTCACATCACAAACATAGCTCAGATCCTAACGTAAGCAGCTGAAGCTATTGTGTTATGGAAATAGAAACAATGTAGGTCACAAGATAACAAAAAATAGAGTTTACCTACATTGAGCCTTTCGGATTCGACCTCGGGATCTTAGAGCTGACGACACCTTGGAAACCGGAGTGGACGCCACTCAACCACAGGCTCAATACAATGCGAAAGTAAACAATAAAAGCATTCGGGGCTCAGTATGTTATAGAAGCTTGAATTATTCGACGTGCATGTATAAAGAAAATGAAAAATTTTACGAGGTACATATTTTATATTTATATAAATATGTATAAAATATATTTCTGTATGTATATTGTACCATTGGTTTGGAAAAAGATGTCACGACTGTAATCATAATATTGGGGTGGTTAGAGGTCGGGAAAGTTTAATTTTTAACCGACATGTCACTGTAGCACATTTGTCACAACGTGACACGTAACTCCTCCATTTGTGTAACGGTGTTGAGGTGGTATTGAAGTCTATGAAAATTGCAAACGGTTCTTCTGTCACACACTGTCATTTCTGTCTGTCACAGTTTGTTCTGATTAGAATGTTCAGATCACCTGATCCCTTAATTGTCGCGGCTAATACTTTTATTGATTTTCAATAAATGACAATGATTGCTAATACTAAAATAACTGATAATATTATTAACATATGAACAATATTTATGTAACATTTAGTAGAATGAAATCGTCACCTTAGGTATTGCTATAATGCTAAAAGTGCATAAAGCTTGTTTGTTGTAATGGATAAACGTGCCTATTTATACGTCAAGAAAATTTATTGCCACTTTGAAAATTAGGTTATAAGGGCGTTTGCACAGACTGCGAAGGCCACCTCCGTGAAAAGTAATTTGAACAAACAACAAGTGACAATGCATGCACACATTGCTCTTATTCGAGCCTATCCCTCATTATACTCGTTTCAAATATACTCGCATGAGAATATAACATCAGCAGTCATTAATAGTAATAGTGATTTTAATTGCGTTCCATAGACGGTAACAATTTTGCAAGATTTTTAGATTTCGTCAATTTTAGTCAATATAAGTCACGATAGCCGTGTTGTTGGGTGGTCGGAATTTCGAGTCGAGAGACCCGAGTTCGATCCCCAGGTGGCAGTACCAATGAGTTTTTCAAAAACTTATGTACGAATTTCATCGTTGGCTTGGACATAAAGGCGGCGACGGGCTCACCACCTGTCACGTTGTCCCGAAAATATCTTCGGTGGAAGGTGGGTCAAGGGGACTTAATTGTCTAGACTTGACCTCTGTCTACCCCTGTATTGGGAATTGCGTGAAGTCAATAAATTACTTTTGAGATAATGCAAAACATCTAATAATATAAGTATATAATAAAAAAAAATTATATATTAGTTAAAAGATTATTAAGATACGAAAATAACGGAAATTTTTGTTCAATCGCGGAAGCTGGTTACTACCAGCTTCCGCGATTGAGAATTCAATGAATGAACTACAAATTTTAAAAGGAATTATTCGATGCCATCTGTTTTATTATATAGTCTTCCATTGAATAAAACCAAAATAAGCATCATCGACCGCGTGACTCACCAGCGACGAGGGTTATTTTATCTTCAAGCGAAGCGTTGACCTGGTCGCCGTACGAAATCGATCGGTCGACCTGCCGTGCGCCTCATAGCGCTAGAGCAAAGCTTAATTCTGCTGTTCTACGACATTCTAGGTATCAACTTTTAATATCATTTGATGACTGCATAGAATTTATTACACAATTTTTTATGATCACTTACATTGGAACGACTCATCCCACGTTAATTCTTTCGACTATTTTTTTTCGGGTATTTTATGTTATTAGCCTATGTAAATGATTGTACTTTACCTAAGGATGCGATCTAAGGGATATTTCTTACAAATATTATATACAAAATAAATTTCATGGAAATATTTCTTATAAATAATACTGACGCGACTTTGCAAGTCTTTGTTTCGGTATTACCACATCAAATGGCAGACTTCTCGAATACCGCAAACTAGTACAAGAAATTGTAGTTTACAAGGAGAACAGCTAATGTTATGAAGTATAACTTAGGCTACTTGTATTTTAGAAAATTGTTAAACGGCGGACAGAGCTGCAGGGGAGCAGCTAGTAGTGTAATAATTTGTAAACACAATTTCTGTAATGTTTACTTGAGAGGGCTTTCTACCATCTCTCAGACTTTTTTTTTCGACGATTTTCTTTTAATTATTGTTTTATCCGTTGTCGTTTTAATATCGTCCGTCGTACACAGCATATTTTTTAAGTAACGCGTAACTAAAATTTTGTAGAAATTTTAGTGCAGTGAAATACAAAATTCATTTATAATATTTTGATTAATTATATCTTCAATATTGTCCGTCGTACACAACATATTTTTTAAGTAACGCCTAACTAAAATTTTGTAGCAATTTTAGTGCAGTGAAATTATATCTTCAATGTTATATATCATTTATAATGTTTTGATTTATTATATCTTCAATATCGTCCGTCGTACACACCTTTTTTTAAGTAACGCCTAACTAAAATTTTGTAGCAATTTTAGTGCAGTGAAATACAAAATTCATTTATAATGTTTTGATTTATTATATCTTCAATATTATATATCATTTATAATGTTTTGATTTATTATATCTTCAATATCGTCCGTCGTACACAACATATTTTTAAGTAACGCCTAACCTAAATTTCGTGGCATTTTTAGTGCAGTGAAATTATATCTTCAATGTTATATATCATTTATAATGTTTTGATTTATTATATCTTCAATATCGTCCGTCGTACACACCTTTTTTTAAGTAACGCCTAACTAAAATTTTGTAGCAATTTTAGTGCAGTGAAATACAAAATTCATTTATAATGTTTTGATTTATTATATCTTCAATATCGTCCGTCGTACACAGCATATTTTTTAAGTAACGCTTAACCTAAATTTCGTGGCATTTTTAGTGCAGTGAAATATATCATTTCTTTCGGCGAATAGCGAGTGAACGAGCGGCGCACACACCATTTTTCAAGCTCTGAGGTCACGGGTTCGATTGCCGGTCGGGCCAATGTAGAAAACACTGTATTAAATTATTTCGGGTCGGTTATGCGGTACCTTCTTTGTTTCTGATTTCATATTACAAGTGCTTAAGCTGCTTTCTTTGGGATCAGAGCAATGTATGTGAAGTTGTCCCTATCTATGTATGGCACGAGTATTTATTTAAGTAACGCCTAACTAAAATTTTGTGGCTATTTTAGTGAAACGTACTAGCATAAGTGAAACGTAATAGCATAGGTAATATGTACAGTATAATAAAGTAGAAGATTTTAAGAATTTTTTTAGAGGCGTATGTGCAGTGGATGTTTACGCCATTAGTATCCCAGTAAAAGTATCTTGTCAATTTAGTTGATAGAATAAACAATGTGAAGTTTTAATTCATACATAATAAAAAGAAGAAAAAGAACAATAAAACAATAAAGAAGCGAAATAATAAAATCAAAATAGGTTTAACTAAATTTAAGTTCACAATCTTTAAAAATTAGATCTTCTTAATAAACGATCGGAATTGAAGTCAAGAGACCAGATTTTGTTCACCAGGAGGAAGACTTGTACTAAAGAGTTTTTTCAAAACTTATGTAAGATTCGTGTCATTGAATTGGACATTAACGCCGCGACAGACTGTCCACCTGTCACGTAGTCCCATATAAACTTCGTTGAAATGTGAGTTTAAAAGTCTAGATTTATGACTACCACAGTACTGAAAAATTCATGAAGATAAAAAAATATTATGAAAACCTTAAAATTATAGATAAGAATTCGCTAAGCTAACACTTGAACGAGGTCAGGCTGAGCACCATCTTAATATTATAAGTGTTACAAGAAAAATTCACTCAGCGGTATAACAGGTATACTTATTTATTTTAGCCTATTATACTCGTACCCAATCATTACCTTTTGTCTGCAAAAGAGGTCAAAAATTTGATAACGGAAGAAAAACATTTAAAACTTGATTATAGCACTCTTGATATCCTACTCGGTGTAACACGCTCTCTTAACGTATCTCCAATAGTGATTGGTTGGTTTCAGAGTTATCTGTCTGGTCGCCAACAACGTATACGCATTGGTGATTCCTTGTCATCTCGGTGCAATCTATGTGCAGGTGTACCGCAGGGAGGCGTTTTATTTCCTTTACTTTTTGCTGTTTTTATAAATTCTATTTCTACTAAATTAAATTCCTCCTACCACCTTTATGCAGATGATTTGCTAATATATACAAAAGCTTCTCTCGATGATCTGCCGAAAGCTGTTAATACCATTAACGCTGACCTAGGGCTCATACTTAAGTGGAGTAAAGCATAGGGTCTTTGCGTCAATCCACTTAAAACGCAAGTTATTATCATCAGTAGCTCGCGAATGGTAGCAAAGGCCCACATAGAGTGCCTTCCACCAATTATTTTTGATGGAACTGTCATCCCTATTAGTAACACTGTTAAGAACTTGGGTATACACATGGACAAAACCATGTCGTGGGATTATCACTTACAAGTCGTAAGTCGCAAAGTTTATGCAGCTGTCGCTTCTTTGCGAAGATTATGTAACTTTCTTCCAATAGCCACCAAGATTGTGCTCGCTAAATCCCTTCTTTTCCCTATATTCGACTATGCTGACGTCAGCTATCTTGATCTCACTGAAGCCCAACTTGATAAACTTGAGCGAATTAAAAATTTTTGCATAAGATTTGTATACTTCTTCTTCTTCTTCTTCTTCTTCTTCTTCCTGCCCTTATCCCATGCTATGTGGGGTCGGCACAACATGTCTTCTTCTTCCACTCTCCTCTATTTCCCGTCATGTCAACACTCACTCCTTTCTTTCTCATGTCTTCTTTCACACAATCCATCCATCGTTTTTTTGGTCTCCCCATAGCTCTTCGTCCATCCACACTCATCTCTAACATTCTTTTGCCTATATTACATTCTTCCCTCCTCATTACATGCCCGAACCATGCTAACCTACCACTCTTCATTTTCTCTGTCACTGGTGCTACTTTCAAGCTTCCCATTATATACTCATTCTTTATGCGATCTTTTCTAGTCACTCCACACATCCATCTCAACATTCTCATCTCTGCAGGATGCACTCTTCTTTCATCCGTCACTTTCGTTGCCCAGCACTCTGATCCGTACAATACGACAGGTCTCACGATCGTTCTGTAAACTTTGCCCTTAAATTTAAGAGGCATGCGTGGATCGCAAGTTACTCCCGAGACCTGTCGCCATTTCATCCATCCCGCATTTATTCTATTCTTTACGTCCCGGTCGACATTGCCATCATTTTGGATCACTGACCCAAGGTAACGGAATTCGGAGCAGAGTGGTAGGAGAACACCATTCAAGGCAATATGAGAAAAACTGGATGGACTACTGAAGTCACAGAACATGTGTTCAGTTTTGGTTCTGCTTATTTTTAATCCGACACTTTCCAGTTTTTCTTGCCATTTTCCCAGCTTGCTCTGTACCTCAAGTGCATTTTTTCCGACAAGCACAATGTCATCAGCAAATAGCATACACCAGGGTGCTTCCTCATGTATGTTCGATGACAGAGCATCCATAATCAGAAGGAACAAATAAGAACTTAAAGCCGAACCCTGGTGTAAACCTACAGACACATTGAACTTGTCTGTGATTCCAGCCTCAGACCGGACTCAAGTATTGGCTCTTTTATACATCGCCTCAACAAGCCGCACATACTTCTCTGGCAGCCCTTTCTCCCTCATACACCACCACAGAACCTTACGAGGTACCCTATCGTATGCCTTCTCCAGGTCCACGAATACCATATGCAAGTTCTTTTGCACAAGCCTGTATTTTTCAATCAGTTGCCGAAGTGCAAATATGGCATCCGTTGTTCCCCGGCCCGGCATAAACCCGAATTGGTTCTGTGTTACCTCAGTCTCCTCTCTCATTCGTTTTGTTCATAAGATTTGTATACGGTTTACGAAAATATGACCATATTTCTCTTTATCGTACAAAGCTCAAGTGGCTGCCTATTCGTCTTCATCGGCATGCTCACATATGGTGTCTTCGCTATAACATTCTCTTCAACCCACTTTCTCCTTCTTACCTGAAAAACCGCTTTGAATTTCTCCATGACTCTCATTCGCGGAACTTGAGATCATCAGATAGTTTAAAGTTGAAGACACCGCTTCATAAGAGTATCTTCATGGATAAATCCTTCTCTGTTCAAGCTGTCAGGTTATGGAACGCGCTTCCTTTGGAAGTAAAACGAGCGCAAAGCCTTCCTGCATTTAAAAAACTTGTGAAGGATCATTATTTTGCTTTGCAAATCGCATCATTGCCTCTTCATCAGCCGTTATAAATAGCAATATATATTTCATTATTTATTTATTCTTTTAGTATACTATTTTATGCAGAAATTATATATTATATACAGAAACATTTTACGTATTTGTCTAAAATATTCTATAATAATTCTATATTATTAATAATATTCTATATAATTTGTGTTATATATATATATATATATATATATATATATATATATATATATATATATATATATATATATATATATATATATATATATATATATATATATATATATATATATATATATATATATATATATATATATATATATATATACATATATATATATATATATATATATATATATATATATGTAGCTTGTTATTCTTTTTCTCCTTCTTTATTAATATTCTATCATGAATATTACTATAGTCTATAGTACGCCGACACACCCTCTTTTTCTTTCACTCTTCTTTCAACTCTGTCCATCCATCGGTTGTCTGGAAGATATTGCTGTCAGCAATAAGACCGCCCATTGCTCACTTTAATAATATGCGTGTTTTATTGTTAATGTTTTTCTTTTTTTTGGGTGTGCAATAAAGAATATATAAATAAAATAAATAAATAAATAAATAGCACTTTTTTTAGATAGTAATCCCTAACACCACCTTAACATAAAACCTTGATTTATTGTCAGAGATGAAGACACTGATCAACAAAAATACTAAGTGTATCCCAACTACGATGTACAAAGAAAAGTTCCTCAGAATTGTTTTATAACAATAGTGATGTTTTGATGAGACATTCCTCGTCATCATTAGTTCGTGTATTTATTATTCAAGAGGGCAAAGTTTAGTTTTTCAAAAGCTTGTTATATTCAAAGAATCGTCCTCTAGATGGCGACTATTAAGAAATAATATATGCTGCGTCGTAGAGGCCTTTTCAGCTCTTCTCTCTCTATGCATATTAACAGCGTTGACCTCGAGGTGACACATACACTACTATACTATACTATCATTTTTACCTCTGTGATTAACTGCTGATTTTCTTTAAAAGCATTCGTGACAAGAGATTGGATGTACTCTTAAGGCCTTACTAAACTAGAGATGGTTGTAGAAGACTGCTCGTTGAGTCCATTACCAGTTCTTTTCACAAATGCTTCCCCCTAGGCGACGCACACTAACTCATCCCCGTAGGTGTGGAAGGCAGTGGGCAAAGTGTGGATAGGAACCACCACCAATCACGCAGAGCCGACACGGCGGAAAGTGGGGGACAGAGAAAAATTCAAAGTTGCAGAAGGCATGAAAGATAAGATGCATGAGTTGTTTGAAATAAGGATAGAAACATAATTAGATGTAGTGTGTTTAACGTAGACCAAACCGAAGGGCATTGGCTCTAAAGAGTTCCCTGGTGGGTCGTTAGGAATATAGTCTACTCTCCAGAAGGAATTGCTGCTGACGTCTCGGTTGGTAGGTGTTATGACTAAATATGAGATTGTAAACTCAAGATTTCTCTGGCTTCACTTTAAACTAGGATTGACGAAGTTATCCCTTCGTTTTTTTTGATTGTCTATGCGCTGGTAATATCATTATCCCAATCTGAACTGGATAAGTTTTAGGAGAATGTTAGATTAATTCTAGAATTAGATACAGGATACTAAAGAACTATTGTATGTGACGATTTTAATGGATGGGTTGGTACACCTCGACCAGGAATGATTCGGTGATTTGAATTTTAGTTATAAAAGGGTATATAATTCATATGCAGGCAAGCTTTTACCAGTTGTATACAAAGTAGAAGGTAAGAAAAGGAAGGCATTCACTATTACTAACCTCAAGAATCTATATATACACTACAGAAAGCAAAACTGAGAGAACTGAGAGAACAATAACGTTATTCCATGTGGATGACTGACTGCTTAAACAGATGATGGACACACTGGTGTTCAGGGATGCTGATTTAGGAATGGATCACATATACTTTGCATAATATCTTATTACTATGGATAATATTATAGTTTATAGTACAATAAACTAATGCAAAAGAAACAAGATGATAATTTTTCATTTAATCCTCTTTCGTTCTTTTGTTTCTTTTCCCCCGTACGTTAGGTTTAATCCAGGAATATGTTCAGTTATTGTTAAAGTTGTACTTGTTATATTTTTTAACCCATTCAAATAGATCTTCTTGTCATGAGAACAATTTTCACAATCTTCGTTTCTCAACACATGACTCTCAACCTCATTTGCACTTCAGTTGCTAGTGATTTTATTGATCTCTAACAACAGAACAAAATATACGTAACAGTTTAATTGTTCCTGCGTATTAAGTTCAAGTATATTCCTCCTGTAGGACTGACGACAAGTCGCATAGGGTCGTACACTAGATTCAACTGTGTGTTTTTCGATGGCTCAACGCGATATTTCGATAGCAATTTTACTATGCACACTTGACTCTGCAGTTTTGCGAAGCGCATACCTGAAATGAATTTATTAAGTTAATATATATAGCGCGAAACTTTACATTAAAAGGTGTTGAGGTAGGCCGTGACTAAATAACGAAGATAACGAAGAACTTAAGCAAATTGCTCGAATAGGGAAGGGTCAAGAGTACTTGGATACCTAGTCTTGCATGTATGAGGAAAATTATGAATTTAAAAGAAGCAAAATAGGTACTCTGTTCTATCTGGTTAATGATGAGGACTTTTTCGTTACACGAAATACATACACATTTTAACATAAAGCAAAGGCGAATAATTTTCATTCGAACACTCGTTATTACAATTTGATGGCACGCAATATTGATATATGACACACTTAATATCAGCGTTTTTATCATCATTTCGTAATTAACATAACAGCCTGTAAAAATCATGTAGGATTTACACCTTCACTTGTAAGGGATTTGCCGTAACACGTTTCGGAGGAGGAGGATTTGCGATAGCAGTACGAGACATCTCGTTAATAGATACAGTACTCGTTAACTGTGTATTTACTTTTAGTTTGATATTTCTTTCGCGTTAGTCATCCTACCATACATAGAAGATCATTGCAATAACTAAGGCTTCTCCTTAATAACCTTTTACCTGCTCAAGGGTGTAAATGAAGTAGTAAATCCTTAAGCTATCAGCCACATGACGCTTATTTGTGTAAATGATATATATGCTTACGTGCTCACTTACCTATACAATTTCTGGGACCAGTTCCAAAAGGTAGATAAGCACATGAATGTCTGTTTCTCTCGTTTTCGGAACTAAAGCGTTCTGGATCAAATTTATCCGGATTAGGGTAGTATTTAGGATCACGATGAATACCCCATGGCGTAATAAGTACTGTTTGACCTTTTTTGACTACTACATTAGTTCCTGGGATTGCATAGTCCACTTGTGCATTACGTTGCAAAGGGTCTACGATCGGATACTTACGAAGAGTTTCATCGAAAACTTTTCCGAAATATGAGAATTCATTTAAAACATCGTAAGATATTTCATCATTATTGCGTTGGACAACTTTGTCGATTTCCGCTATTAGTTTGTCCTGAATTTCGGGATTTTTGGCTAATTCATAAAGCATATATGTCATTGTAGTGGCACTAGTTTCATAACCAGCCACATAAAAGACAAAAACCTGAGCTGCTATGACACTTTCAGTCAATTCCAATGACCTTATTTTATCGTCGTTCGCTCTTTTTGTTCCTTCAATTTCTTTTTTTTGCCGCAACTCTAAAATCAAGTCCATAAAATCTTTTCTGTCTGTTGGTTTTCCATCCCTTTGTTTAATTACTGTTTTCGCTAGATTGTCAAAGAAGGAGTTTACCATTTTAGGAAATATTGAACCTCCCAGCTTTTTAAGGATTCCTGGATACATCATATCTAGTTCGAGGCTGTAATTAGGAGTAAACACCAATTTGTCAATTTTGTTTAATGTCTGCAACATGTCATTGTTAAGCTCGACACCAAAAGCGCACGCTGCTATTGTAGCCATCGTATACTTTTGAATGAGTAGGTGTATAGGTTGTTCCGTATTCTTGTCGTACATAGAGTCGACATATTCGAGAAACTTGTCACCACGTTCTGTGAGTAGATACATCATATTCTTCAGCTTTCCAGATGTAAAAACAGGGGTGAAGCGGTTTCTTAGTACTCTCCATGTATCACCATCGGCGTGAAACAAATTGACTCCCAGCCCCTCAGTGCTAAATTCTATACCTCTGTCGACGAACAAGTCAAAATCTTTAATCATGACCTGCTTTATAACGTCCAAATCACGTAAAAGTAAACACGGTGTTGTCATTCTATAAATTCCAACAACTTTTTCATTTGGATAATCTTCATAAATTTGTTTCAAAACCATACCCAATGGTTTTCTTCGAAGTACAGAATCCTTTATGTTACCGAACAGAGGATATGGCTTAGGGCCAACGACATTTTTATTTTTCCAGTAGTTGAAAGTCCTGGTCAAATAATAATATATAAGGCAAAGCAAACTAATTAAAGTCACTGATATATACAACATTTTAATTTTCCGTTATCACTTCTGTCGTGCAACTTAACGCCGACTTCCTACCGTTTCTAATTTGACAGCTGCTTTATACTCGTTTTTTTTTTAAATCTTTATCTTATTATATCATTAACTTGATAATTGTAATGAGTATGTTCTTTAGATAAAACGTGTATCTATGATGCCTATCATTTTTCTAATCTAATCTTTAAAATTGGCGGGTGAAGTTCAACACAAACATTTTTGGATTTGGAAATAGTATTTGTTTTTGAAGAATCGAATAGCGAATTAAATGCCTGTGTATATGTTTATCGAAGGTTGCATAGACTCGGCACAGAGGTCGCGAATTCAAATTCCGCCCGCATCCGTAGTTATTATTTAGTTTTTAATATCCAACAGACAACTTATAATATCAATACATTTATGATTTCATACAGTCAGTAACAACATGAAAAATTGAACTTATTTTAAAATTAACTGATTCACAATTCCAAAGATATATAATTACAAAATTATTTTTAGGTATTATTGTCATCAATGTATTTCCTTTTGTACATTAACCCCTTTTTATACAGCTTGTGTTTAGCAAACTTTATTAACCTCTTTGTAGCAGCTCTTTCTATTGTTTCTGGGATTTTGCTGTAAAAGTTACACACTCTTGAAGTCTAGTGACCGGCATTACCAGCGTATATTTATTCCCGCTGTTTAAATTACTAATTTCACTATTCCTATAAAAAGTATTTATGTTTCTATGGACAAACATTATTTTTTTTATAAATATTCAGCGACCTTATGGTCCTTTTTCAATTAATAATAATAATATATAGAAAACAACCGAAAGTAACATATATAAGTAGTAGATAAAAGTACATATATACATATATAAGTACATATATAAGTACATATATAAGTAGTAGAAAGTAACATATAAATTAAGAATAAACTTAATAATTAAAAATATTATATTACTAACTCACTTTGTGAAATTTACTTCTGGAATTTCTTTGTTCAGATGTGGTTAACTAGGCGAAAGTGAAAAAACTAGTCCCTCACGTAGTTGTCTCTTTGTGAAATATAAATTGAATCGAACAATGATTGTAATAAAAACAACATTAACTCTTTAAAGTATTCTAGGAAAGTCCTGACGTAAAGGGATATAATGGAAGTAGAATGTTTGTATAAAACTATGTCCTTTCTAAACGTAAGTATATGACAATATGTGTTTAGGCTTTTGATATCATTAATGATGTGTTCCACAACGTTTTCGGAATCAAGTCCTGCTTGCGTCAATATTATGGGTGTGAATGATGAATGTAAGGAAAATCGTCATTTTCGCGTTTCTAGGAGTTGGTAATTTGGATTCTGATTACCCCATTTACAAGTGCCATTTTTAGTAGTTGAAGTTACTATGTTACGGGTGATGTGACCACTGGTGGTATAACCACTAACATAAAATACACAAAAGGGTCGTATTGTCCCAATACTGGGGGTATTGGGATTGGCGTAAGGACATTTTGTTTTATTTTTTTATTACTTTGTCTGGTTGTTATGCTTATCCCTTTTTTTAATGTATAAAAATAATATAAACAGTAATCGTTTGCAAAGAAAGAAAATATGATAATTTTTTTATCATTTAATCCTCTTAAGAACCTAAGTATTCTTGTTCTTACAAAGCGTACACTTCACTTCCACTGTACATGTCCATGAATATGTTCAGTCATTGTTAAAGTTATATTTTTTTATTTAATTCATTCAGATGTACCTTCTTGTCTTGAGAATAGTTTTCATAAACTTCATTAAACACATGACGGACGATCTCATTTGCACTTCAGTTGCTAGTGATTTTATTGATCTCTAACAATAGAACAAAATATAAGTAACAGTTTAATTGTTCCTACGTATTAAGTTTAAATATATTCCTCCTGTAGGACTAACAACAAGACGCATAGGGTCGTACACTAGATTCAGTTGTGTGTTCTTCGATGGCTCAACGCGATATTTCGATAGTAATTTTACGATGCACACTTGAGTCTGCAGTTTAGCGAATCGCATGCCTGAAAGGAATTTATAAAGTTAATTATGACAGTGATTTTAATTATACAAGAGCACACAAATTTTAACATACTATAAAGGCGAATAATTTTCATTCAAACACTCGAAAATACAACCTGATGCCACACATTACTTAACTCACTTAATATCTTTGGATGCCTCTTAAGAATCACTGTAGGATATATACCTTCTATTGAAAGGAGAATTTGCCATAAAACGATTTAGAAGAAAATAATTTGCGATATCAGTATCAGATACCCCCCATGATAGACAAAGCAACCTGTTACTTCTAGTCTGGTATTTCTTTGGATTCCACCCTCTGAAGGAGGCCATTGCTATTTCCAAGGCTTTTGACCTCTTGTGACAACCCATCGATGAAAAAAGACAGTAAATGAAACTTACCTATACAATTTCTAGGACCAGTTCCAAAAGGTAGATATGCACATGAATGTCTGTTTCTCTCGTTTTCTGGACTAAAGCGTTCGGGATCAAATTTATCCGGATTAGGGTAGTATTTAGGATCACGATGAATACCCCATGGCGTAATGAGTACTGTTTGACCTTTTTTTATTACAACATCAGTTCCGGGGATTGCATAGTTCACTTGTGCATTACGTTGCAAGGGGTCTACGATCGGATACTTACGAAGAGTTTCATCGAACACTTTTCCGAAATATGAGAAATCTTTTAAAGCATCGTAAGATATTTCACCATTATTGCGTTTGACAACGTCGTCGATTTCCGCTATTAGTTTGTCCTGAATTTCGGGATTTTTGGATAATTCATAAAGCATATATGTCATTGTAGTGGCACTAGTTTCATAACCAGCCACATAGAAAATAAATACCTGTGCTGCTATGACACTTTCAGTTAATTCTACGGATCTTATTTTATCATCATTCGATCTCTTTGTACCTTCTATTTCTTTTTTTTGCCGCAACTCTAAAATCAAGTCCATAAAATCTTTTCTGTCTGTTGGTTTTCCATCCCTTTGTTTAATTACTGTTTTCGCTAGATTGTCAAAGAATGAATTTACCATTTTAGGAAATATTGAACCACCCAGCTTTTTAAGGATTCCTGGATACATCATGTCCAGTTCATGGCTAAAATTAGTAGTAAAAACCAATTTGTCAATTTTGTTTAATGTCTGCAACATGTCATTGTTAAGCTCGACACCAAAAGCGCACGCTGCTATTGTAGCCATAGTATACTTTTGAATGAGAAGGTGTATAGGTTGTTCCGTATTCTTGTCGTACATAGAGTCGACATATTCGAGAAACTTGTCACCACGTTCTGTGAGTAGATACATCATATTCTTCAGCTTTCCAGATGTAAAAACAGGGGTGAAGCGGTTTCTTAGTACCCTCCATGTATCACCATCGGCGTGAAACAAATTGACTCCCAGCCCCTCAGTGCTAAATTCTACACCTCTATCGACGAACAAGTCAAAATCTTTAATCATGACCTGCTTTATAACGTCCAAATCACGTAAAAGTAAACACGGTGTTGTCATTCTATAAATTCCAACAACTTTTTCATTTGGATAATCTTCATAAATTTGTTTCAAAACCATACCCAATGGTTTTCTTCGAAGTACAGAATCCTTTATGTTACCGAACAGAGGATATGGCTTAGGGCCAACGACATTTTTATTTTTCCAGTAGTTGAAAGTCCTGGTCAAATAATAATATATAAGGCAAAGCAAACTAATTAAAGTCACTGATATATACAACATTTTAATTTTTCGTTATCACTTCTGTCGTGCAACTTAACGCCGACTTACTACCGTTTTTAATTTGACAGCAGCTTTATACTTCTTTTTTTTAATTTTTATCATATTATTTGATTAACTTGATAATTGCAAAGAATACTTACGAAAAAAATTAACTATCTATGATGAGTATCATTTTTCTAATCTAATCTTTAAACTGTCAGGTGAAGGCCATCTTCTGCAAATTTGCCTATTTTAGTTACGCGTACAATTTGTGATTTAGAAACAGCACGTATTTTTTTAAGAATCGACCTATGTAGGAGAACAAAATGCCTGTAATATATGTAAGTCGAAAGTTGCAATCACACGGTATAAAAGTCGCGTGTTAAAATTTTGGCCGTATTATTTGATTTTGTTAATTCGTTATAATAATAATGTCTATGAGACAACGTACAATTTTATTATAATTATGATATTATACTATCAGTAACATTATAGAAATTGCTAGGAAGTGATCATCGCATTCCTTGGTCATCAAAAATATCTTCACGCTATTTCCAATAGTGGAGCAGAGGTGCAGACAATTAAGTTCTTTCGACCCTTCCTTCTTTGGGAGACATTGAGACAACGCGACGGATGATGAGCCTATCGCCGTCTTTATGACCACGCCAACGATATAAGGCGTACATAAGTTTTCAAAAAACTCATTGGTCCGAGCCTACCACCTGGGGATACAACTCTTGACTCTTGACTCGAAATTCCGACCACCCAACCACTCGGCTATCGTGACTGTCAACTAATCTAATCCAAGCTAACGATAACTTTCAATCGATCTTCAATAGTTGAAATTTTCGGAATTTCGTCTGAGCTTTTAACTAACATTGGGCCATTTATGTTCAATTTGGATGGTATTTTATACATGACAATGCCCGACCTCATACAAGTTTCATTGCGAATGACTACCTACAAGAGATGATCATTACTCTATTATCTCTCTCTTTTACCCACCCGGTCGAGCCTGCATGGGATGAGCCAGGGAGATGCGTAAAACATCGAAACCCTTCTCCAATCATGCTACGAGCTCCAAATTGCCCTCACAAAGGAGTGGGAGAATATTAAATACCCAAAATCGTATAAGAAACTTGGTGTACAGCATACCAAACCGCGTAAACGGAGTAATGGAAGCACGAGGGGCAATACAAAGTATTGTCATGTTTGCTATTTTTGCTAGGCGAGATCAGCTTTTTTGTTTTTTATTTAATTTTTCACGCCGAGTGATTGGGTGGTCGGAATTTCGAGTCTCAAGACCTGAGTTCGATCCCCAGGTGGCAGGCTTGTACCAATGGGTTTTTCAAAAACTTATGTACGAATTATATCGTTGGCTTGGAAATGAAAACGGCGTCAGGCTCACAACCTGTCACGTTGACTGAAAATATCTTCGGTGGAAGGTGGGTCGAAGGGACTTAATTGTCTAGACTAGACCTCTGTCTACCCTTGTATTGGGAATTGCGTGAAGAAATTTATTTATTTTAATTTTTAATAAATAAAATGTAGTGACTTATAAATTTTACTATTTTACTTTACACGTGTCGAATTAATAAGCTTACGTAATCAGATAAAATATTAGATAATGCTACTATTTACTACTTTATATGATTGTTATGCTTTTTTAATTCTTCTCTCTCTCTCTAGTTCTAATATTAATTGATGTTGCATGCATTAACTCATAAATCGGGAAAATGCGAGACGAGCCGGTAAAATCTTTGTTGTACATTTTCTTATTTTGTTCCACTTTTGTGACCACTATCGACGTGGAACGGGAGAAGCAATTGTCTTTTGAAGGCTGTTCAGGAATGAAGGCACATGAAATATATTTCGACTCAAGTATTCCACTAGACTTCAAGGGTTACTGTAAGGCCTTTTTTTGCTCCAACATTCTCAAGCTAACAAAGGTCAACTATGAGATCATGTCACATTTTTTGGACTTCAATTATAAACGATGTGATGAACAAAAAGTTAGGATGAAAAAAAATCCGACAAAAACTGTAAACATTATTTTTATTTAATTCAACATGAGATACAGGCATATAAATAATGGTTGTAAACTAATGAAATGACTTAAAGTCGATATTAAATTTGCAATTGAAAATTATATATTTTTAAAAATATGAACCCAAACGGTCGTATAATAACATATAACAAAACTCACAACACACAGGTGAGTTCCTTCTTCTCAATCTCAATAGTGATAAACATTCTGGATCTTTTTATGTTTTCGAAAATCGTTTCCTGCGAGATTTAAATATGCGACTAAATAACCTTAAGATCTTAAAAAAAATAACATGAATTTTGTGTTAAATTTACCATGGACTCGGTGTTCAAAGACAAAATCATGGGGAAACCTGCATATTTATGATATACTCGTATCTCTATCCAAAATTTTTTTTTTATCCAAATTAATCTAATCTCTATCCCAGAATACGAGTATTTAAGTGAACGCATTTGCCTGGTTTCGGGCATTAGTGGGCAGTTAATTTATTTTTACTTCAGCTCCATGGCATCATTATTTAGTCTTGTATGCAAATGTATATTTATTTATTACTCGGTATCATGTCCCTGTATTTTTTTTAATTGAGTAACGATAGCCGAGTGGTTGGGTGGTCGGAATTTTGAGTCAAGAGACCCCAGTTCGATCCCCAGGTGGCAGGCTCGTATCAATGGGTTTTTCAAAAATTTATGTACGAATTGTATCGTTGGCTTGAACATAAAGACGGCGACGGGCTCACCACCTGTCACGTTATCCAGAAAATATCTTCGGTGGAAGGTGGGTCAAAGGGACTTATTTGTCTAGACTAGACATCTGCCTACCCCTGTATTGAGAATTGCGTGAAGATATTTATTTATTTTTTCTATATATTTTAGCCGTACCGTGTGATTACGGGGACCGTGTGGTTACGGCGTAAGAATATAACCACTCCCTTTCTTCCCGTGGGTGTCGTAAGAGGCTACTAAGGGAAACAGTATTGAATATCTGCAGAGGACTTAAACGTAACTTGGTCGTTGTGCGTGTTGTGTGTATATTTTAAATGATATATGACTAACTTATCATCGTATTTAAAATTTTATTTTTTTAAATAATTACGTTTTAAAGAATTATATAAAAAACTAACGTCTAAATCTAAATTTACAATTATGTATGATATAATTGGTATATTTCTAAATAGAGAGGAGCGTATAAAATCATATTCTTAGAATTAGACCGCCCAACATTCTATGATTGCTTTGCTATGATGCTACGCTTTGCGAGCGTCTTGGCAACCGCAAGTTTTTTGTTTTTATAATGTCATGAAAAAGATGCTGTTGCTCATGTTTTGATATTTAAAACTGTCCTAAAATAATTTACTTAAGATGCTGGTGTATTCTTTTACAAATTTGAAATTCTAGTTTTACTAAAACTGCGGAAAATGTAGTGTTTAAAATCATTTAACACTAAAAGTATAATGTTAACTAATAGAGGCCGTGTTCTACTTTCAGCTTTTCACATTTTTATAAAACAAATGTATTACTTATAACAATATGTCGAATACAATGAGTTTCGTGATTAAAATAAATGATAAAGTTACTTTCTAGGAACAATTTTTAGATATATTCCGCCCTTAGGTCCAATAATAGGGCGGTCTGGTGCATACTCCATAACTTTTAGAGTTCTCTTCGAAGTTTCCACTCGATACTTGGATAGTAGTTTTAGAATGCACATTCGAGATTGTATTTTGGCAAATCGCATTCCTGTAAGACAAAAACATTCGTACGTTTTTAAATTAAAAAAATGATTTTGTGGAATTTATACATTTCGTAATTAAACAGCGTAATTTCGATTTTTTTTTTTGGAAAATCTATACCCAAAGGGGGTCTTACCTTTGATAAACAGGTAAGATTAGGATACAGAAAACATGACATATATGGGTTTAAGTTTTAAAACAATTTTAAAGATTTTTGAGGAGATGAGTTTAGAAGATGTGTTGAATAGATAAAAGACTTACCGATACAATTTCGAGGACCAGCACCGAATGGCATATAAGCACAAGGATGACGATCTTTCATATTTTCCGGAGCGAATCTTTCAGGGTTAAATTTTTTAGGATCAGGATAATATTTTTCGTCATGTTGTATTCCCCACGGTGATATGAGCACAGTCTGCCCTTTTTTAATAATTATATCTGTATCTGGGATTAAGTAATCGATCTGAGCATTTCTTTGTAGAGGCTCCACCAACGGATACATACGTAGCGTTTCATCGAATACTTTTTCCATGTACTTCAAGTCACTTAAAGTTTCATAAGTCACATTACCATTATGTTTTTGATAAACCTCTTCTATTTCATTAATTACTCTATCTTGAATATCTGGATTCCTTGCTAATTCATACAACATAAATGACATTGTTGTAGCACTTGTTTCATATCCTGCTGCATAAAAAACAAATGCTTGAGCAGCAATCACGTCATCAGTCAACTCTATAGATCTTATTTCTTCCTCATTATGCCTTTTAGAGGCTTTAATTTTGCCTTGTTGTCTTAATTCTAATAACAAATCCATAAAATCGTTTCTGTTCGTAGGTTGACCATTTCTTTGCGAAATAACATTTTTTACCAATTCATCAAAAAACTTCTTTAAAAATTTAGGAAAAAGTGATCTATTAAGTTTTTTTAAGATTCCAGGATACATCATATCCAATTCATTAGCGTAATTGTTAGTAAAAATAACCTTATCAATTCTGTCTAGTTCTTCTACTTTGTTGTTAATTGTATCGATATCTAAACCAAATGCACATGCTGAGATTGTTGCCATAGTATATTTTTGTACAAGACTATGTACTTCATGTTCCTGTTGTTTTAAAGAAATTCTACTAATGTAATCAATAAATCTATCTCCTTTTTCATTCAGAAGGTATAGCATATTTTTTAATTTCCCTGATGTAAATATGGGTGTAAATTTGTTTCTCAAAACACGCCATGCATCGGTTTCAGCGTGAAACAAGTTGACACCTAAACCGTCTGTACTAAATTCTATACCTCTATCAGAAAAGCTATCAAAATCTTTGATCATTATATATTTTATGATATCTAAATCACGAAGCAATAGACATGGTGTTGTCATTCTAAACACTCCAACTACTTTTTCATGAGGATAACTTTCATAAATGTTTTTAAATATCTCGCCAATGTTAGATTTTCTGAGTACTGACGATTTCAAATTACCAAAAAGTGGAACTGGTGTAGGCCCGACAATTCTCCGATCTTTCCAATAGTTGAATGTTCGTGTAAAATAATAATAAACACTGTATAATAACACAATTACCACCCCCAAAACATTGATCACGTCCATTTTTAGTACTTAACACAGTCACTATTTTAAACTAAATAAAGTTATTGTATTCGAACACGTTTATATACGCAATGTAGTTATACAGCAAACATAATTATGAACTGAGATAAAAACGGTGCATCATGTTTATTATTAAAGTAATTATTTAAACCAGCGTTTTTGTAACGTACATTTTATTTGTATTACAAATAAATATTTTTTAATTAAATTTTTAATCAGTTTAACATTTTAAGCTTTTCCACCAAATAAATTTGCATCACAAAAGGGTTTGGTACGAACGTAGCCGTGGTTTCCATATAATTACTGCGTTTGCAAACAAATTTCCACTTTATAAAATTTACATGTTTTGTGTCACGATGTTGGTGACTTCATAAAGTATGTAGTAATAAAATAAATCGTTGGCTTGAACATAAGACAGTAACGGGCTCACCACCTGTCATGTTGTCCCAAAAAAGGTCTTCGGTAGCAGATGGGTCAGATGGTTAATTGTCTAGACCTCTGTCTATCCCTGTATTGGAAATGGCGGGATGTGATTTTTATTAAATAGATACAAAATAAACAAGTAACAAGATTCCTAAAATTTGTTACTAACCACACGCACAACTTCGGAACGGTTGTACCGACTTAGCATTTTTTATATATTCATTTTTTTTCATTTTTCACTGGGTCTTCCTAAGGAAAACGTGACAGGTGCTTAGCCTATCACCGTCTCAGTGTCGAAGCCTACTGTACAACATATTTCCAAGAGTAGAGTACAAACATTCCTATTCATCACACAAATGTTTACTCTAATAAAATTTGAACCCTCGACAATAACCTACTAAGTATAATAATACAAATAAAATATTTATCTACAATTAACAAACTAACTAAAAAAGGAATAACATCTTCAAATCCTGAAGACTGCTATTAAATCACATAGTCTCTAAATACTCCCTATAATGTAATTTGCTTCAACCCATTGAGCAAAATATTGAGCACTGAGTTTTAATTGAAATAGCATAATCTGGTAATGGAGTATACATAAGTGTCATTACAAATTAAAATTCGTAAAGTGAGCGATTAATTAAAAATAATTAGGCGTTGATTTTGGAACTAAAAATTTTATCAGCCTGCCAGTACGTGTATTGGGAACTTTAAGATTTCTCGAGAGACTCGCATTACGTTTCATTAAAATCAATTCTTCTTGGACTGTGCCCTAAATTGTATTCCAACGAAGGCAAATCTGAATCGAACACGAGGGAAGGCTCTCAGATCAGCTCTTTGAAGTTTCAAACATTGTCCTTGAAGTGGGTTAAGTAGTATTTGCAATTCAGCAAGACACGGAGTAATAATCATTGAAATTATTGAAAATTATATTTCTGGCGAAAAAATCGCTTAGTAAATTTTACCTTACCTTATAATTAATATTGCGAATGAATTATAGACATTGGAAATAAGATGTAGAGAAAAATGTAGTGTAATATGTATGTGTATTATTAAATAGAAAAAAAAGACATGTATATATTTATAATTTCATTTATTTTCTCGATACAATTTTAAGAACAATTCCTTTGTATGGTCCAATCAAAGCCCGCGCTGGATCAAATTGTATTTTCTCTGGAGTATTTTCAGATGGCTCCACCCGATACTTGGAAAGGAACATCGTTATGCATACACGTGACTGCATTTTAGCGAATCTCATACCTGAAAAGTAGCAATTTAGAACTTTTTATTTTCACTAAATAATATAAAGATATTTTATTAAGTGTTCAATAATCAAAACTATTCGAAATCTCTCATGAATTGGACTGTTTTATATTTAGATAGTGTTTTATATTCGTAGTTTATCTAGACAGTTGTGAACATGAGAAAAGCAGTAAGCCTATTCTTCCTTAGGGGTCTCTTTAAGGCTTTTATTTTATAGTTAAATAGTGAATTGTTCGTTTTGAGGAGTGCGCTAATGCATTCTTATCGTGAAAGGAAAAATCAAATTAAAAAGTCAATTTAAAAATGTCACTTTAGGTTACCAGAGTTCTGTAATCGAAAATAGAGAGAATTCAAAGTTTTCATTGGCTATGTTTCTAACTGGACAATTTTAAAATTTTTAATTCGACATACGAATCGAATAAATGTATATGAACATTGATTTGTTTTTGTTTGTACAAAATCATTGTTCCGAACACTTAGATTCCAACCGTTATTGAGTAGTTACAGGGTTTTATTACTTTTATTGTGGCTTTACGATACACAATAGTAGTATTTTATTATTTTATTCTACTAATATATAAAAAAGAATGTTTAAAATATCGTTTTGTAATGTATATGTAAAAACAACTTGTCAAACTTGAGTTGGACATTTTAGAGATTTTAAGAGTATCCGTACGTCTAAATAACAAACGGAACCCATATACGATCAATCGTGTCCGTCCGTACGTCACAGTTAATTTCTCCGAATCTACGAGACGGATTAAATTGAAATTTGGTACATGTATCAATTTCTGAGGCCCAAACGCAGATGTAGATCGTAGTGTGGGGCCAAGATGAAAAATAAAATGATGACGCAATTTTTTTGATTTTTAAAGCATATTTATGCTGAACTTTTATGTGATTAAATTAATGAGAAAAAAAAGTTTTTTTCGGATCGGATCGGCAGAGGTCGCGGGTCCGAATCCCGCCCGTGTCAGTTGAAATTTAAAAAAATATCATTTTTTCTCCTTAATTTAATCAAATAAAATTATGAGTTTTTTTTTTTATAAATACATACATAGAGAGGGACAACGTAACATACATTTCTCTGATCCTAAAGTAAGCAGCTAAAGCACTTGTGTTGTGGAATTGAAAACAACGAAGGTGCCATTAACACATTGACCTGTTCGGGACTTGAACCCGGGATCTCAGAGATGACGCCATTAGGCGTTTAATTAAACTGGTACACTATTTTCGTTACGTCTAGATTACTGACCGGAGACGATAGACCTATTAATGTTATTCAATTATTGATCTAAATTAAATTGTTTAAACATTTCATAGACGATCTGATAGCCGAGTGGGTAGGAACCCTGCCTTTGAAGCTAACGGTTGCGGATTCGAATCAAGCTAGACAACAAGTCATGGAATATGCATATTTATCTAACAAAACATGTATGTATATAAGTATATTGTACCGTTTGCTTGGACACTAAGACGGCGATAGACTTATCACTTATCGCGTTGTCCAAAATAGGCTTCGGAGAAAGATGGCTTAAAATAAACACAATTGTCTAGAACAAATTTGAGCAGACTGGTGACGGCAGCGGCGTCGATGGTGCAATGTGTACTGCGATCGCCAATCCGATTGCCAAGCCTGGCGATTCTGCCGAATTCTGAGGTACGAGACAGGCCTATTTCCTGCAGTGCACTTTAACTCTTATGTAGGTGTGTAATGTGTACGTATAAAAATTTATCTTACTGATAAGAGTTTTGATGTTGATGATTTTTACCAATTACAGGTAGTTAAGACAATTTTGCCCATCCGACCCCATATTTCAACTATACAGAAAAAAGTGGTGAGCCTGTAGCAGTCTTAGAGTTTAAGCATTACATAAGTTTGTCATTAGTACATGCCTACCCCTGGTGACCGTGATCGAATAATCTTTTTAATAGTCAAATCGTACCATGGGTTTATTGGTAGAGTATTCAATAAACATAACGAAATCGTATTAAATAAGCAATGAAATGCTTATTGCATATTGAAGAATAAGCATTGTCGAGTTCTTTCTTCTATTTTCTTAGGCTTAATTTAAATTTCCTTAGTTTAAAGAGCAATAATTGTTATTTAAAATATCATAAATTTGCTGTTTCATACTTCGAAAAACTTTACTATTATTATATCAAACAGATGATAAGTTTATTATCATAACCATTTTATCTAATGTCCGGGTTTTAATGTTTATAATTTTTTTGGCACTTAGATAAGATGAAGATATCAAAACAACAACATTAGATTTATATCAGAAGAGTCCATGCCGGTTGATCTCTTTATTTCTTAACTATAATGCAAGAGTCTCTTAACATAGGCACAAGGAGACTTTTTTTCACCATCGTCATTTGCCACGAGTAATTTTCTTATAGCAAATTTTAACAAGTTTTATAAAAATTGTAAAAAATTCCTACTACTCTTTTCCCGACTAAGAATGTTTGCTAATAAAAATCAATAGGTTACTTTTAACGCAGATTGATTTTAAGATTAAGATTAAAAATTTATATCTTATAAGTAATTGTTTTATGAATTAGCAATAAATAGTTACCAATGCAATTTCTGGGTCCAACACCAAAAGGAAGATACGCACAGGAATGTCTATTTCCGGCGTTTTCAGGAGAGAATCTATCAGGGTCAAACTTTTTCGGGTTGGGGTAGTATTTCTCATCGTGGTGTATACCTAGAGGTGACACAAGTACTGTTTGTCCTTTTTTAACAACCACATCGGTGCCAGGAATTTTATAGTCATTTCTTGCATTTCTTTGCAATGGCTCTACAATTGGATACTTTCTTAAAGTCTCGTCAAAAACCTTTTCTAAGTAATTTAAGTCTTTTAACATTTCGTATGTTACTTTACCTTCGTGTCTTTTTAATACTTCGTTAATTTCGGCAATTGCTTTATCTTGTATATCAGGGTTTTTAGCTAATTCATAGAGCATAAACGACATAGTGGTGGCACTTGTCTCGTATCCAGCTGCATAAAACACGAATGCCTGTGCAGCTATCAAACTATCATTTAACTCTAAAGCCTGTCGCTCGCCGCTTTCGTTTTTAATTTCACCAATAATCTTGTCCTGTTTTCTTAATTCCAGAATTAAGTCCATGAAGTCTCGTCTGTTTGACGGCTCACCATTTCTCAAAGCAACAACAGTTTTTACCAATCCATAGAAAAAGTCTGTAACTTCTCTTGGAAATAAAGAACTATTTAATTTCTTAAGAATTCCTGGATACATCATATCTAATTCGGAAGCAAAGTTAGCATTAAATATCAAAGCGTCAATTTTATGTAATGTTTCCATCTTGTCACTAAGAGTGTCAATGTCGAGACCAAAAGCGCAAGCAGATATAGTGGCGACGGTGTACTTTTGGATGAGAGAATGTACCTCAATTTCCATGCATTGATTGTCGTTTATTATACTATTCACATAGTCAATAAATTTATCGCCACGTTCGGTCATCAAATATAACATGTTCTTAAGCTTACCAGACGTAAATATTGGAGTGAAACGATTCCTTAATATTCGCCAAGTGTCACCATCAGCATGAAACAAATTAACGCCTAAACTTTTTTTACTGAACTCCACTCCGCGGTCAACGAAACAATCAAAATCTTTAACCATTATGTGTTTAATTATATCCAAATCTCTTAACAGTAAGCAGGGCGTGGTCATCCTGTAGACACCAACTACTTTTTCATTGGGAAAATCTACATACATTTTTTTGAAAACAACACCCATGGCTTCCCTTCGGAGTGCCGATTCCTTAAGATTTCCAAAAATGGCGACAGGTTCCGGCCCCCTAACATTTCTCTTTTTCCAGTAGTTAAAATTTCTTGTAAAATAATAATATATGGAAGACAAAATCGCAATCAATATAATTGTTACAATTGACAACTCCATTATGAAAATTTCGTGAGTCCAGTCTTCTAGTCAGAGTACTTTTATAACGACAAACAGCTGCTATTAAGTTAGGTACGGCGGCTTTTCGAAAAATGTTTAAATATTCACATATGGTATAGATAAGATAGATTAAAAAACTCAACAAACATAATAATTTTAGATAAAAAATCACAGAGACTGTTTTTGTCTATATTTTCTATTAAGCGTACCATTTGATCACGACTGTACGACACGGTAATAAAGAGCACAGTATAATACTGAATGAAACTGACATAAAGGTCGCCATAACCATCTACTATAGTCGTTTCGACTATTTTTGATACCAAATCGCTTCTCGAACCACTAGTAATATGCCACTCTAAATTTGAAGGTGCGGTCGTTTGCGTAAAATAAATAATAGTCCGGTCAATGGAGAGATGGATAGGTACAAAAATTTCCTACATACTTTTGGTAATACTTTTGGTGTTGGAAACAGAATTATAAATGAATCCCACAAGTCCACATATTTTCCCATTAATTTGACGTTAACTGACAGAGAATGCTTTTAGCATTCAGTCCGTCTTTTATTCCATTACTGTTTTGTAAGGTTTATTAAAGAATAAATAAAAAAAATATTCAAGGTAAAAGATAAAAAAAGGGGTTTTCTTGTTTTAAAGCTAGCTTAAAGTTTTTCATAAAATTAGATTGGACAAAAATCATATTATAAAATTTTTAATTTACATAATTATCTAAAAAATGTATCCATAGGTCTATTATTTATTTTTTACTTTTTAGTTTTTTTTTATCAAATAAGTGTATTGTCATCGGTCCTCGATAAATCTACAAAGTTTGAACGAAATATGGCTGTTTAAAGTGGGTTAAAATCGCGCCCAAAGAAGTCGGTAACAAGCCTACATACTAACAAGTGAAGATAATATAAAGCGTGTAAAAATAAAATAAGTGCATTGTCTCAGAAATACAAATTTATTAATAAGCCTAGTTCAGCCACAAATGCTAAAGTTACATTGGTTATTTAACATTTATCTAGCCCAAAAACTATGTAAAATTATTTGTCCATTTTTTCTCTATCGAATAAATAAATAAAAAGGACTGGTGTTTATTACACTAAAGTTCGCATGATTAGTATTTTTTGTAACAGAGCTAGGAGATCAAGTTCGATTCCCATGAGGAAGACTGCACAAACGTTTAATAAAACGTTCGATTTGTAAACGTTTGCGACTGGCTTGGATAAAAGATTGAGAAAGAGAAGCGATTCTTTGGTTTTAATTCTTTGAGAACCTATAACCTAATCCAAACCACAAACACCCAGACCCGAGAGAATGTAGGAAACGGGTTTTCTATTTTGACCCGTCCGGGAATCGAACTGAAGACCTAAGAGCTGGCGACACCTTGAAAACCGGCGGCGGCACTCGACCACGAAGGTCGTCAAAATAAATAAAAACACGAGATCATTAAGTTACATCTAAAGTGGGGTAAAAAAAACAAATGCGGTGATCAGTCATGATGATACGCCAGATTGTATTTATAATAACATAATATATTGTTATAATGTGTGTTTCTTTATTCATGATGATATTGCAAAATGCACAACAAAAAATATGTTTTGTAAATTATAAATGTGAATTAAGAAAACATGTCATTACGTTTATCTTGTTTTAATTTTATACTTCATAACATGTATGTGCATATACTTGTGCTAAAAATGTTATGTCACATATAGACTAAATAATGATAAAGTATAAAATTGCATTTCATTGAAAAAACTATTTTTAAATTTGAATGCATATATTTGTTATAATTCTCAGATTTACCAAAAAGTATTATTTAATTTTACACATACAAGAATTAAAATTCAGCGCACGAAGCACCTAATACACAAGGAACTAAATATCATTGTTACTACTTTGGAATTACAAGTTTGGGTGTGGTTTGACTTGTTTTTGTAGGCCCGCTTATCCATGGCATGGCATGCGATATGTCGTAAATACATTGAGCCTTATTAATGTTTTGCATAGAACATAAAACTTCTGCCAAAAGGAAGAACTTACCATAATTGCCAGTCTTGACATCATCGCCATTCAAACAGCAGTAGAAACTACCGGTTGGTCTTGTTACGTAGGATTCTTATAGGTGTAATGTCTATCATTAGATTTGTCAAGTTGGTATTTGTCAATTGTATTACAATTGTTTTATTTTTTTTATTTGTAGGCGCGTCTGGAGTTGCACCACAGATGTATCGAGTGTGCCGACACTGGACAGAGGAGCGCGCGCCGCCTGCACGCGACGCGCCATACATCAGGCGCGCCCTCTAAACACACCTACCCACGGCATACTTTAGGGTATGTACAGGCATGTTCACGTTCATTCCATAGAGACCTTTTTAATCAAGGAGTATATAAACGTTACTTTCACTTTGAATTAACTGACATTAGCGAAATCAGAGCTATAACCGAGCTACATATCAAGATTGAGACACCAACAGACTCTTCAAATGATGTCATTTCTGTGTAACCACTATCTAAGTACCATACACATTATGGTGTATAGAACTATTATCTATACTATCAAATATCATAGTAGACGACTGGATTCAGTGACTGGAATTTGCGAGATTGATTGCGTGAGATTGCCCAGTGATTGAGGAAGGTTTGTACCAAGGAGGATATTTTGCATGGATATTCTCATGGCATCACGTAACAAACAAGCAAGGATGTAGAGTTTGAAAGGATTAAATTGTCTCGACCTCTGATTACCCCAGTGTTGATAAGTGTGTATATAATTTTTTTCTTCATTCGAGTTTCACGAAATACAAGTGGCAATCCACAGGGAGAATTCTTAAAACTAACGCCGACCATTGATGATGCCGGAAAATACAATAACATCAAAAATAAAGTTATTATATAGTTATTTTAACACAAATTATAAAGTTATTATAAATGATGAACGAATAATAGGTTACATGCTAAACAAGAAACTGTATCGTCTGGGTTCCATGCTTTATTTTGGAGCTTAATCTTGGGGAGACTTCTTACCTTCTACCTTCACCAGTTTACCTGTGATAGTAATCTTGGACAATTATCATTATGATCATCTTATCTTATTGCAAACCAACTCCATAATCGCCACGCTTGGCAAGCGGATTGGAGATCGCAGTACCAGACCACTCGTACCTCAGACTCTGCTGCCCATCCTCGGTCTGATAGTTTTGGTCTGTATTTTTAGAGATGGTTATCACGCCATCTATCGGTTGCCATAACGATATTCAAGGCTGATTCCCTTGGTCGCCTCTTACGCCATCCACGGGAAGAAAAGGAGTGGCAATATTCTTACGCCGGTACCACACGGTATTTACCACATATGTATGCATATACATGTAGTAAAAACGGTTATTTCAATATTACAAACAGAAACTCCAATTTTATTTATATGTATAGATTTACCTTTAACATTATAAATTAAAACTATGTTTAAAACTTCATTTTTAATAATAAGTCTCGATAGCCGAGTGGTTGGGTGGCTCGTACCAATGTGCTTTTTCTAAAACTTTTTTCGGCGACAGGCTCAACACCTGTCACGTTGTCCCAAAAAATGTCTTTATCGAAAGGACTTAATTACTGGTGCTCTGTGGCGTGAAGATGTTATTATTATATAAATTATTATTATATATATAAAAATTATTATTATATATAAAAATATTTATTATATCTTCACGCATCGCGACATTCAATAAAGTCACGATAGCCGAGTTGTTGGGTGGTCCGAATTTCGAGTCGAGAGACCCGAGTTCGATCCCCAGGTGGCAGTACCAATGAGTTTTTCAAAAACTTATGTACGAATTTCATCGTTGGCTTGGACATAAAGGCGGCGATGGGCTCACCACCTGTCACGTTGTCCCGAAAATATCTTCGGTGGAAGGTGGGTCAAAGGGACTTAATTGTCTAGACTTGACCTATGTCTACCCCTGTATCGGGAATTGCGTGAAGATATTTATTTATTTATTATTCACGCATCGCCCAATAAAACCTTTTTTAAAGAATAAAACAAATGTTTTGGTAGTTTTTAACGAAATTTTAATTTAATATTTAAAATTCTTTTCAATTTCAGGCAGTAATATTTAATATTTTTGTAATTCTGATAATAACCGCGTGCTTTCATCGTATGAAAATTAGCACCCCATATTCTATTGTGGGTGTCCAAGTCAATTTAATTATATAATTTTTTTGAAAAATTATCTCCTTCCAAAAATACACAAAAAACCACAAAGCTAATCACTTAAACTATTAGTTATACTACTAAGTAGAATAATGTAATATAAATTACCGACTGTTGTGCATAAATTCGTGACATTTAGATTTAAAATTTAGGGGACGAATATTTTGGGGATGATTTATTTGGAAACGGAATTGTATCTTATAACTTGCTTAATATTGACTATATTTTTGATTATTGTTTTAATTAAGAAGACGTCAAAACACTTATTGTAAATTGTACATTTATTAATCCCCAGTTTTGATTACTTAAATTTAGCTATCAGTTAAGATTGTATTATCAATATCATAATTGATACTGTTAAGTATTGATTAAAGTGTATATAAGTGTGTGTATATCCTATACCTACAGTATTCATAAAAGATAAAATTTTTCATTTTTATGATAAAAATATTAGCAACAACGTCATAAATTTCATAATTTAGAAGTCAAACGACAAAGGTATGAAATAAGTAATTAATAAAGTAGCAAATCGTAAACAAGCTTCCATATATTATAGATTAAATATTTACGATGTAGCTGTAGATAAGTTTGTTAACAGTTTATTTTTAGCATTTAGATTTTTGCTTATCGGTGCATATTGCTTATTATATTACTAGTGTCTGTCCACGACTTCGTCCGCGTTGAGTCTCAAACCCCCCCAAAAGTTACCCTCCAATTCTGTATTTCATCTATTCACGACAAACCTCTGCGTTTGGGTCACAGAAATTGATATGTGCATCAAATTTTGCCTTAGTAGATTCAGAGAAAATTTACTGTGATGGGCGGGCAGACGAACTCACGAGTCACAAGTCACGATGCTATGAAGGTTCCGTTTTTTAATCAGGCATAGTCCTGAAAACAGTGACCATGGCCATATAATGTTGTTCAAATAACTACTTGGCCTGTTCTAAAACTAATAAACAGCTGGAATATTTCCTAATCGGAGCAATAACTTGTCTAATTGGCGTTTTAAAGACTGTACTTTTGCACTTAGTTATTATATTTTGCGGATAGGATATGTTTATGTGCCATCTTAATAAACGATTGCTCGGATGGCTAGAAGAGAACAGAAGAATTTATGCAACACAAACGCTATTAATAAAGGTTCAACATATCCAGTTTTTGGCAATTCGAGCACAGGTAGAAACTTATTCACGATATCTATTCTTGATTGTATTGGGTTCTTAATAAATAAATAAGTAAATTAATATTTTCACGCAATTTCCAATACAGAGGTAGACAGAGGTCTAGTCTAGACAATTAAGTCCCTTCGACCCACCTTCCACCGAAGATATTTTTGGGGATGATTTATTTGGAAACGGAATTGTATCTTATAACTTGCTTAATATTGACTATATTTTTGATTATTGTTTTAATTAAGAAGACGTCAAAACACTTATTGTAAATTGTACATTTATTAATCCCCAGTTTTGATTACTTAAATTTAGCTATCAGTTAAGATTGTATTATCAATATCATAATTGATACTGTTAAGTATTGATTAAAGTGTATATAAGTGTGTGTATATCCTATACCTACAGTATTCATAAAAGATAAAATTTTTCATTTTTTATGATAAAAATATTAGCAACAACGTCATAAATTTCATAATTTAGAAGTCAAACGACAAAGGTATGAAATAAGTAATTAATAAAGTAGCAAATCGTAAACAAGCTTCCATATATTATAGATTAAATATTTACGATGTAGCTGTAGATAAGTTTGTTAACAGTTTATTTTTAGCATTTAGATTTTTGCTTATCGGTGCATATTGCTTATTATATTACTAGTGTCTGTCCACGACTTCGTCCGCGTTGAGTCTCAAACCCCCCCAAAAGTTACCCTCCAATTCTGTATTTCATCTATTCACGACAAACCTCTGCGTTTGGGTCACAGAAATTGATATGTGCATCAAATTTTGCCTTAGTAGATTCAGAGAAAATTTACTGTGATGGGCGGGCAGACGAACTCACGAGTCACAAGTCACGATGCTATGAAGGTTCCGTTTTTTTAATCAGGCATAGTCCTGAAAACAGTGACCATGGCCATATAATGTTGTTCAAATAACTACTTGGCCTGTTCTAAAACTAATAAACAGCTGGAATATTTCCTAATCGGAGCAATAACTTGTCTAATTGGCGTTTTAAAGACTGTACTTTTGCACTTAGTTATTATATTTTGCGGATAGGATATGTTTATGTGCCATCTTAATAAACGATTGCTCGGATGGCTAGAAGAGAACAGAAGAATTTATGCAACACAAACGCTATTAATAAAGGTTCAACATATCCAGTTTTTGGCAATTCGAGCACAGGTAGAAACTTATTCACGATATCTATTCTTGATTGTATTGGGTTCTTAATAAATAAATAAGTAAATTAATATTTTCACGCAATTTCCAATACAGAGGTAGACAGAGGTCTAGTCTAGACAATTAAGTCCCTTCGACCCACCTTCCACCGAAGATATTTTTGGGACAACGTGACAGGTGGTGAGCCCGTCGCCGTTTTTATATCCAAGCCAACGATATAATTCGTACGTAAGTTTTTAAAAAACCCATTGGTACGAGCCTGCCACCTGGGGATCAAACTCGGGTCTCTAACTTCCGGGACTCGAAATTCCGACCACCTAACCACTATCATGACTTTTTTTTGGGTTCTTCTTTGATTATATAGGCTTGGAAACTGAGATGGTGAGAGGTTCACTACCTCTGACATTCTCCCAAAATAAGATTCAGTGAAAGGTTCATCAAAAGGACTTAATTGTAGCTTTATGTTGTGTTGTGACTACTCTGCCTAAAAACCCAAGATACATCCAGAATAAGATAGTTAAACATAAAAGAAAGTAGAAATATTTTTTACTGCACCAAGAAATGTAGATGTTTAAAATATGTGTGTGGGTCATCATCCCTTGGGAGATTACCAATTCAGACACTATAATGTCTCTTTGATTCAAAGCACTTTGTATTCGAAATAAAGCAATACTTTGTAGTTAGCTTTAGAAAAGCATGCATATTTAAATATTTTTTTCTCCTTTGTTATATCCCACAGGTTACCGACTTTATCCACAGCTATTTTAGTATGTAACAATACGAGTATAGTCGTCGATATTTGTGACCACGTCGAGAATATTCTGTGACTGTATTGATTGTAGCATCATTTAACAAAGTAGTAAAAAAACCTTCACGCAATTCCCAATACAGGGGTAGACAGAGGTCTATTCTAGACAATTAAGTCCCATCGACCCACCTTACACCGAAAATATTTTCGGGACAACGGTACAGGTTCTTGACTCGAAATTCCGACAACCCTACCACTCGGCTATAGTGACTTCTAAAAAATAAGTCTTGCCTTGCAAGAAAAGTCTCTCCAAATGCCAATACAATTGCTGGGGTACTCAGTATTAACGGATTTCTGTTTGGCACAATGCACAACGTTGCCATTCGAGCCTCAAATAATTCTGCGCTCCACTGGGAGATAAAATTAATGGTAGCGAGTCGCGAGATCTACTTGATCCCTATAAATTAACGAGCCTAGCCTACAACGACTGATAGGTTAGTGGGTAGATACGACCGACGGTGATAAGTTCATCAACTGTTACATTGTATTAAATAGGTTTCTGTTTCTGCTACCCCAGGATTGGAAAATTACAAGATACTAGGAATTTTTATCATAGATCGTTCTTATGCAAGAGACATTTAAAAACGCTTCGATTTCTATGATGTAACAGTTATTGATTTTGGTAAAAAATTTTATCTCTTCGGACCAGGTAACATATACCTTTTTATATTTGCATGCGGAGTGTTGCAAAGTTATTTTTTCAATAACAACTTTTACAATGAATTTCCGCAAAGTAACACCTGAGTCAATTAACTATTTAAAAATTTTTATGTAATGGTTGTTCTCATTCCAGGTCGGACATGAAAAATCTTGCCTATTTGCTGGCTGTCCCTATCAGCGAACACGTGGTGACTTTCATCTCTCTAGTAGCCGCGGCCACACTGCTTTCTTGGACGACGGGTATATACATTTTTTCTATAGTTTTATTTTAAATGGCCACAATGTTACAAGTTATGAAAAGTATACACGGACAATTAGTTACGATTTGTAGCGGTTGTATGGTAATTTTTTAACGTAGCCTGAGACTATTTTACGAAATTCACATTTTTTATATTATAAAAACTACTACACTATGTACTTTTTTTTTATATAATAGAAGTAAATGTGTACTTAAGTAAGGGAAGTAAGATAGTTTATAGGTTATAGGTTTATAAACGCATTAGTCATATTTATGCTAATCAAATAAGGCAAAGGCATTTTAAATAGCCTTAAAAGTTTTCTTAAATAAATAAATGTAAATATCTTCACGCAATTCCCAATACAGGGGTAGAGAGGTCTAGTCCAGACAATTAAGTCTCTTCGAACACCTTCCACCGAAGATTTTTTCGGGACAACGGTATAGGTGGTGAGCCCGTCGCCGTCTTTATGTCCAAGCCAACGATATAATTTGTACATAAGTTTTTGAAAAGCCCATTGGTATGAGCCTGTCACTTGGGGATCGAACTCGGGTCTCTCGATTCGAAATTCCAACCACTCAACCACTCCGCTATCGTGACTTATAAAGTTTTCTTGAATTTTTTATAAGCAGTACATTGAACCCGCTTACATCTAGTCTCATTCTGTAGAAATGAAGGTGCTTCAGTGTCTCTATCTACGTGTATATGGAACCATTTCACGACCACACTACTGTCTAGATACATACATTTTTCATACGGTTGTTTATTCCATTACTTATATACATAAAGTTATTTAAAACTGTTGATACTTAAATTACAAATATAAGATTTGACCAAAGCTCATTGTGAAATGTATATTTTATACTGGTCTGGGATTTATTTATTAAACTAGCTAAAAATACGGATTTTTTCCATATTGCTTTGTCATTTGGTTAATTTTATTTGGATTTATGTAAAATGTGTATATGTATCTTCACACATTTCCTAATTCTTGGGCAGTCAAAGGCAATTTATTTCTTTCGATCTTAATTTCCCTGAAGCTTAATTGGAACAACGTGACATATGGTTAGCCTGTCACTGTCTTAGTGTCAAGTACAAACACAAATATAATATTGTATGAAATGCTATAATCGTAGTAAAAATATCATTGAGAAAAACTCATTGATACTAGCCTACCTTGGCTCTCCTGCTTCTTATTCTAGACTTTCTCTTACTCGTCTTTTCCTTATGCCGTAACTGCACTGTTTATATTCCTGAATTTTGGTCTGTGATAAATCCGATACAGTTTTAATTAATAGTATAAGATGTCCAAAGAATTAACAACTGAATATAACCAAGGCATTGCATTGTCATAGAGACTGAAACGTATTAATTTCCATAAGAGGCTAATAAAACACTAAGCAAAATATATTAAAAAGGCGTACATAATTAGATTGACGGATTATTGAAGCTTCATCAGGCTTACCGCGTATCGTAACAGATAATAACGGACGCAATACCTGTGACGATTTGTCGTCTATTATGGACTAGATTATTCGCGTAGGTGAAATGTAAATAGGCGCGACTGTACTAAATGTATGTAATTTTTTTCGTATAATTAAATATTGTAGCCCGTATATCTGCAACAACAAAATCTGGGGACGAGTAGTATACGGTGTGTTTCTTGGCTGATACTACCTAGTACATAGGTACTGGTATTATAAAGACGAATAGGGCGTTTGGTAGTTTCTACCGATTGATTAGGAGATTTATGCATAAAGTACTCAGCATCATCAGCATTAAGACCACCGGCTTCGTCTTCTGTTATGTATGAGCCTCCTTAAGTGTGTACCCTCAAAGTTTTATCGTATTTACAATGTTCTTGTACCGACGTGTACTAACTTTTCTAAATTAAAAATGCTAAAAAACTTTTTTGCTGACAGTCAGCTGAGTTTTACTTTGGTATTTATCGATATGGTTATTCCGCCATCTATCGGAAGACAATAGCATTTCCAAGGCTTTTCCCTTTATCGGCTCTTACGACGCTCATGAGTGGTATTATTATTATGTCGATAACATACGGCAACACATTAGTAAAATATTTCATTTAAATTAGTATGTTTTAACCTATATGTTGATAGATGTTGCTAAAATCGAAACGATGTAACGATATTCATTTTTGTATAAAAAGTTTATTTTTATTGCATCAAAGACACTGCTGCCCTTGTGATAAGCTATTGCATCGCGCTGGGACCCCATGGACCGATCGTCTCTACGGCAAATGAAACAAATTTAGACTCCTTTCATAGAGTCATTACTGCGCCACTTACTCGATACAGCTGCCTCTGATACCGCCCCAGCCATTATCGAAGTACCTTTGATGTTAGAGGCCGCTAATGTTTCGACGCAAGTAGCGTCCCAATTAGATGAAAATAAATAAGAGTTACATTAGATGGCATGTGTGTGGTTTGGAGGCCAAGGAGGTAGACGATTCCGTGTTACGGCGCGCTAGCCTAGTTTGAGTGGGAGATAATGTTTTCGCTACCAAGAGGGAGCTACCCTGAGCGGCCAACGCGGGGATGTGTATACGTTAGATATTTCTCCACGTAAAGGTGGCCTGTGTGTAAACTGGCATAAATTTTTGACTACATCTTGGTTTGTCCACAGAAGGGCGTTCCGACCGTAGGTGGTCGGCGGGAGATCGCGGCCGTGAAGCGTGTCGCCGCGCTCGGTTCCCCCACCACACACACCCGCCCATTCTCTGTTAGCAGGTAACCTTACTACATTCATACCTATACCATATTATCTAGCAAAAGCTATAAAGTCACGATAGCCGAATGATTGGGTGATCGGAATCGGGTCAAGACAACCGAGTTCGATCCTAAAGTGATAGGCTCGTCAATAGGTCGTTTTTCAAAATTTATCGATGATTTATATTGTTGGCTTGAACATAAAGACGCTCACTACCTGTCATGTTCCCATAAAAGGAAAAAACAGACCTATATTATCAGTAATATTTATGGGTACTCAGAGTTCGGATCTCAAGAATTTGACATACAATAATATTACCTTGCTTTGTGCACTAAGCCTTAGCATTAAGCCCTAAGTTTTAGCACGCGTCGAGGTAGCGGCGTATCTGACGCCGTGGGACGCAGTGGAAGAGACAGTGGTTATCTCGATTTCTCTTTGTAGCCTTTATATTTACACGACTAGCCTTACGACTTTCCTGTGTCCTTTACGTCACCGATTGAAGTAGTTGGCATGGATCGATCTTGAAGAAAGGGGACACAAATAATTATGATTGTACAATTTATGTATTTTTTTACATTAAACTATTCTTAAGCTACTTTACCTATTTACTTGGTGGTATCGTTGTAAGAGAAGTTCCTCGTATTGCACTGACGGCTTTTCTTGCATTCGTACAGTGTTCACGATATGTCCAATAAAATTCTTAAGAAGTATTTGAGCTAGACGCTGGTCGCCGCTGCAAGGGAAGTACGTCTCTGGCCCGGCTAGGAAATTCCACTGGAACCTAAGAAGCTAGAACAAACAATAATGGCGAGATATCCCATAGATTCAGAATGTGCAGAAATGCTTTATGTATAATTTTCACTCCGACAGACGCGGCATCCGCATTCTTTGTGTTTTGACAAAGGAATTCTGTATCATCAAGTAATTTTGGTACATTACTTAACAGCGAAAAATTATGCACAACCCGACTAGTAGCATCAATTCGTCAACAACATTGATGAAAACCTGGATCAATGCCTTTTAAAAATGACAAAATATTAAAAGCCGTACAAATCCCACCTCCGCCTATACATGTACCATGATGGTGGTTAGTTTATCAGTTCGAGGTGTAAACAAGATTTTACACACATATAAATTTGTATGATATTAAGAAGCTCATACTAGCAATTTGAATTAATCTATGTTACTGTCAAAGAAAAAGGTGAAAGAACTATTTATATATATTTAGTGTGTTTTTCAGTAGGCTGTTCAGTCGGTGGGAGCTCGATAGACAATGTCCGAAGACTTGGACTCGATCAGCGAGGAAGAACAGAGCTTGTTCCGACCTTTCACACGCGAGTCACTGGCCGCTATCGAAGCCCGCATAGCTGAGGAGCATGCCAAGCAAAAAGAACTCGAGAAAAAACGAGCGGAAGGCGAGGTAAGAACGAGCTTCGAAAGGAAAAACGCGTAAAAATGTCAGTTTCTATTTTAGTATCGCACTACTTGAAGATACTGTTATGTGTCGTCGACAATGAGAAATTCTTACAAATATAGATAAAATCACGGAGCCAGATTCAGCAAAAATGCAGATGAATGTTGAGTTGTGGTTGCTATCGTATACTCTTTGATGTTTAACTTTTTACACAGTTTTACGGTAACGATGACTCTTTCCTTATTGAAAAAACAAAGTTCGTCGTTGGAAACTTGTAGTTCTGATAAGTAATTTTTAAATTATTCCAGAACGATTTGGGGCGGACGAAAAAGAAAAAAGAAGTAAGATTGCTTGCTTGCCCCTTTTACCTTTTTACGGCTCGTTTTTATTAGAGGAATTACTCGGCAAGTTATTGCTTTTTATCCAAATTTAAATGCGAAGTTTTTAAAGACATTGGTAATCATAATGTTTGCGATAACTTGCAATTTCATTTCGATTTATGCGTATTAATTGCATTTAATGCATTATTTCTGAACACATCGCTTTGTTCGCAACATTTTATGTAAGAAGTTGCGCTCAAGATTAGCTGTTGGCAAGTAATAACGTTGTGACAGCTAACCTTAACGTAGTTAATAAAAATAAGCTTGTCATATTGTTTTGCATAAATATAGTAAAATATTATCATACAGAATCCAATACAGATAAAGTAGAATTATTATAAGAAATACAATTACTGATATCCCAAAATAAAAATCAGCCTTAATATAACGAAATGTCTATTTGTATCCTTTTAGATTTTAGTCAAACCTAGCGCAGTAAGTCTCCGATAGTAAAAAAAGTGTGTCGTTGGAACCAGATGTACTTGTCTATAAACACATTCCATATCTACCGACCTTAAACCACAAATGTGTTAATATTGATTAATAACTGTAACTTACATCATTAGCAGGAGACACAGAGCACAAGACATTCATCATCATCATGCATTGCACACGACTGGCCAATATCTGCCATTTCATCTTTGGCTGTTTCATTCTAGCATGGTGGCGTCACCTAGCTAGCTTAGCGCATTAAAACAAACGAACTCCTATTTTGGGAGCCACTTCGAATTCACTAAACCAACTTATATCATAACTGGGTTGTGAAAATCGAATTGGTGGCAATATAGCGAGGAACGTTTTATACAATACGCTTTTAGTCTGCCAGATTATTATGCATCATGATAACACAGAAAGCGGCACCAAATAGCGTTCGAATAGCTTCAAATGCGTTCACTCACATGCTCTTCACACCATTGTGACAATACTTGATGATTGTATTTGTCACTTATTAGAGTCCACCATACATCACTAATTTAGGCTTTTTGTAGTGATGTAAAGTCACCGAAATCTTATTAATATCAATATAAACATGAAGATGTCACTTCTCTAATTATCATATGCAAAAATACATAACCCACAACACAAATGTAGAACAGCAGGCATGACTTTCGACAATTTTTTCGAGATTTTTACACAAATGTGAATGGCGCAGGTGCGTTACGATGATGAAGACGAAGATGAAGGTCCCCAGCCAGACGCAACACTGGAGCAGGGTCTCCCACTGCCTGTGCGGATGCAGGGCTCCTTTCCATTGGAACTCGCATCGACACCTCTCGAGGACATTGATCCTTTCTACCACAACCAAAGAGTAAGTATCCTATTCATTACTATTCTCACTATAGAAAGATTCATTACTATTTTATTTCTAAATATGAAATATTTTAAATAAGATTTATCAAGAATACACTGGAAAGGTTGATCTGTAAGCTGAATATTTTTTTACTATTAAACTTACCATTCCGAAACAAATTAATAGTTTTTATTTTTATTTATATTAGAGTCTATCACTTTTTCTGCTGACTGTGCTTAAAATAATTCCGAAAAGTTTTAGAGACAAACCTTTAGAAACAAGCGTACTCGTAATTTATAACTAATCTCAATCAGTTGAATTGAAAATTGTTTCAAATAAAATTTGACAGCGCATTTTTTAATTGTTCATTGTCGAGACAAATATACTCCATGCTTTTTTTTAAATCAGGTGACAATAAACGATTCAGTGAAACGAGGAAAAATTTTTTCATAAATGACACCGACCTATGAAAGTAAACTTGAAATATAATCTGAAAAGGAAAGGAATGTAATATGAAGTATAAACTATGAGAATTCAAGACATTGGCCAAACTGTTAGTGATTTCCAAAATTGTATATATATAATACCATTATTATTGATTTTTAAAGGATGTAAGCCATGCCTAATATTTTGTTATTAAATTAATGAAAAACTTAAAACGTTATCGGACACGTGCGAGATTTGACCTCTGCCGTACCTTGGCAATGATTTTATAAGTTTATTGTTAATATACGTAGTTATACGATATGTACGTATGCGGTTTATGTATGTGTTTAATTCTTTTTTATTCACTTATTTACTAAAATTTGAAAATTGTCATTCTTCATATTAACTACACATTTGTGTCTTTCTTCGTCCCTTTTAAATATTACAACCCTAGTTTTAATAGCATTGCAACGGAGATCTCCATTGTCCACACTTGACTTTTTTATGATCTTTTCATTTCCTCTATTTTTGATGATAAATTAGAGTAATTAACCGATAAGGCTATTAAATGATTAATTTGGATTTAACATTTTCGGTTTTCCATTTTTGTTATTTACAAATATAAAAAGTATATGAATTTAAAGTTCGTTCAGGTAAAGTAAAAAGTAAAATAATAACATAATTTCTTTTCATGTTTACTCGTAACGCATTTACCGTAAACAAGTTAAAAAATATGTTAGAAAACAATAATGAACATTTGATTAAATTTAGGCAGCGAAAGCGGGGCGGAACACCTAGCATTTTTATAGAATCCTCCAAACAATGATCAAAGAAGCACTGCTTATTTGAGAGAAATACTTCTATTATTCTTTTATTATGAACTATGCACCAATAGTTTTTTGTAAATGTTTGTATATTGATATGTTATTCCGGTTGCCCTCTCGAACATTTTGATTTCGTTCCGCTCCACCTGCCGCCCCGCTGCCTGCTTACACCATGAACGCGGCATTAAGGTCAATTAACTACCAAGAACGTTTTCTGAACAAAGTCATACAAACGTACCACGATATGAAAACATACAAGCACAGTGATTTAGATAACAAATTATTTTGCTTTATTATTATCTTTTTAAATGATAATAATAAAACGATGACATTGACAAAATCATACGTTTTGTTTGTCACCGAGACGAATACGAATCTATGAAAATTGAATACGTGGAATGTTATAATATATAATAATAAAGTAGTTACGTTAAAACTATTTCGGTTATGTTTGTATATTGTATGTTGTATAAAATGTAGCATGATGGCAATGTTCGTGTTTCGAACCGAAAACGGATTTGTCCGTCAGTTGATCCCTCTCGTACATACATCTAGGATCTATAGCTCGTAGACAAAAAAAATTGGTCTTAATGATTAACAGAAATAAAATTTTCTAACCATAATATTAAAGAAAGTGGATCAAATTATGTTTCTGCATGTATATGGGTATGAAAATGAACAACAACGCCAAAAGGAATACACCTAGGTTGATAAGGTTTACCCGTAAGCTAAGCAGTTTCTGACCCGAAGGAGTGTATTTTCTTACCTCTGGTAACAGTGGTATATATCTGAGTACAAAATATTTTATATGCCCTGAGAGCTACTTATCCTTTATATTGGGTTCGAATCCTGCTAAGGCAAACATTTGTGTAGTTATATATAGTCATATTTATCTATGTAAGTATATTATGAATTGGAAACTAAGATGGCGACTGGTACATCGCCTGCCACGTTGTCGTACATAACGACCTCTTAAAGTCCTATGTAGGACATATGCCTCTCCCGTAAGGGAAAAGCATCGTCATCGTAATTTTGATATGGAAATTTTTGAGATGGTTATACCAACAACTTTGGCTAGCTATGATATTTACACGGCTTTTACGACATCAACGGGAAGAAAGAGGGTATGTAGTTTCTTACGCCGTTACCACACGGCAAGTATTTGTTTAGCGAATAATTTTTGTACTAAAGCCATGGATGTTTACCCGCATATATGATTATTTCTCTATGTAAATATCTCCTTTATTACACAACTTATCTTCAAAATAAAAACTACAATGTTACAGAATGTTCAAAACCCACAAACAACAACCCTAAAAACAACTCACAAAAAGACGACATAGTGAAAATAAAATGTAAAATAAAACCTTAATTTACATTCTTTATTTTTACAGGCCCAACCTTTTTATCTCAGTAAGCTTTATATTTACCTTTGGTAAATTTATAAATTAACAAAAAAATATCAAAGCGTATTTAAGCAAAAATTTTTTACTAAAATATATATTTTTTAAGCAAATATTGTACCTTCGAGATTTGTATAGTTATAAGATAAAAATGACTGTATTTGTTACAGAATTAAATTAAACAATACATTCTAACAAAAATGTTTCGTATATTATTATGACCGCTAAGATCTCAGAGTTTTATAAGTTTCGAGCTTTTTTGTCAATTAACCATGATAGCTGAGTGCTTGGGTGGTCGGAAATTCGAGTCAATAGACCAGAGTTCGATTGTACGAACTATATCGTTGGCTTGCACATAAATACGGTGACGGGCTCACCACCTGTCATGTCGTCCCGAAAATATCTAATAAATAGGAAGGTGGGTCGAAGGGACTTCATTGTCTAGTCTTGACCTCTGACTATCCCTGTATTGGGAATTGCGTGAAGATATTATTTATTGATTTATAAATATGTTATTGCATGCGTGTGGTACCGTTAGGTTGGACACTAAGACGGTGACCGGCTCACCACCTGTCACGTTGTACTAAATAGGCTTCAGGGAAGTGTGGATTATAGGACTAAATTGTCTAGACTTACAACCTCAATTATGCGTAAAGTTCAATAATTAAAATATTTGTTGTTGTTCATCCATAGACTCAAATCAATAATCCAAAAAATGGTAAAAAAAAACAATTATTATTTAAAGTATGTACTTCAGAAGAACTTTAAAAATGTCGATTAAATCCTTTTGAAATAATATAATAGCAAAAATGCTCACGAAGCCTTTAATCTTTTATAACAATTTATACCACGTTTTTTGTTTAACTTCAACTACAGTATGTGATATCTTTTGTTACAGACATTCGTAGTTATAAGCAAAGGCAAAGATATCTTCAGGTTTTCGGCAACAGATGCTTTATGGATATTAGATCCATTTAACCCCATAAGAAGAGTGGCAATATACATACTAGTTCACCCACTGTTCTCTCTGTTCATCATCACAACGATCTTAGTAAATTGCATTTTAATGATAATGCCTACCACGCCCACCGTCGAAAGCACTGAGTAAGTATAATTTATTTTTATACCAATATTCTAACCGACGAAACTACAAACATATTCATTCGTAGAATGCACGCTAGTTTCAAAATTGTTAGTTTCCAAGCTAGTTTTTCAATTATTGATAGGTGTTTAGATATTACTAAGCATTGTTAGTAAATATATATGTATAGTCCTTTTTAAAGATCTAAATATTTAATTATTACCTGTTATCAAATCTTAATGACTCCGTTCATTTAGATAACGTTGCTATTCAAAATAAAGAAAACATACAGACTGAACTTATTATTAAATTAAAGATATGGAACTCAATATGTTATAAATACATGTAAAGCAACTTACCGTCAAACAACTTTATTACACATTTTCATTGAACCCTTTGCAACATTTTGTTTACAATAGATTTCATTTTAACAATATTTAAAGTTATTAAGAAGAAGTACTAATCATCTATTTGTACATATTGCATTGGTACTACAAAATCATTTAGTTATAGTTGATATAGTATTTTTTTATCCTATCGCTAATTAAATAATATTTTGACATCTTTAGTTACTACCCGTCATGTACGTTAAATTTTAGACGTTGATATTTTATTTATTTTTCTATGAGAATTTTGTATATTTTTTTGAGCGGCGTTCCACAATGGAGGTGAATTTTTACAGAGTTATCTTTACCGGGATCTACACGTTTGAATCGGCGGTGAAAGTAATGGCCAGGGGTTTTATACTACAGCCATTCACATACCTTAGAGATGCATGGAATTGGCTTGACTTCGTAGTTATAGCTTTAGCGTGAGTAGTAGTCAATTTATTATAATTAAGTACGTAGAAAATTATTAAATCGGTAAATTGTAGATTTTGTCCTTATCTATTATTAAATGTCTCTAACTTTAGTTGTATTATAGATTACTGTTTCCAATTATAGAAGTTAAAAACTTATTTCAAGAAAGGTGGAAAATTCCTGTTCGCTGGTATGGTTAAAGTTCGCCAACGCGCGACCTCTCCTGATTTGCTATCAGGACCATAGAGTAAAGTGTTATTAAATAGGCTGACTATAGTATAGTAGCTAGTTATATTAATATAGATGTTGTCGTTGTGGGTATGTTTACAGTTATGTGACGATGGGCATAGATCTCGGCAACTTGGCCGCGCTCAGAACGTTCAGAGTTCTCCGAGCGTTGAAGACTGTGGCCATCGTACCGGGTAAATTTATTTGTATACTTAATTTACTGTAGCACACGGATTATATGGTAAAGACGCTTATGGTGTTAGAGATGCTTAGATAAATGTTCACAAGCTTAAGTAACCTAGATGTAATTGGTATATTTGTTTCACCGAGCGATATTTGTTACTAGTAATGACACTGTGTGGATTTGGAATTCAAAAAAGTTTGTTATTTTATTAGTTCATATAACACTTATCAAGGATTTTCTCGACTAATAGTATCAAATCTGACAGGGTTGAAGACTATCGTGGGAGCCGTAATAGAGTCGGTGAAAAATCTGCGTGATGTGATAATATTAACGATGTTTTCACTGTCTGTGTTCGCTCTAATGGGTCTACAGATTTACATGGGAGTTCTGACACAGAAATGTATAAAAGTTTTTCCAGAAGATGGTAGTTGGGGTAACTTAACCGATGAAAACTGGGAGAGATTCTGTCAGAATGAAAGTAAGTATTATTACCACAAGTCTTCACAAGCCTTAAATGAATTTCCTTTTATTACCTTGAAATATATTTGTTTTCAGCAAATTGGTACGAGGAAGGAGGAGAATATCCTTTGTGCGGTAATTCGTCAGGAGCTGGGTATGTTAGACTATCTAAAAGATAATCCATAGGCTACCATTGATCTGAAAATAAATTATTCAAATTTTCATAGGCAATGCGAGCCAGGCTACGTGTGTCTTCAAGGATACGGTCCAAATCCAAATTACGGCTACACAAGCTTTGACACGTTTGGTTGGGCTTTTTTGTCTGCTTTCCGGTTGATGACACAGGACTATTGGGAAAATCTGTATCAATTGGTAAGACTTGTTCATTGCACTTGAAACGTGAAAAACCATTTACCGTCTACCTTTAGTGCCAATCGTGACAAGCACTCTGATTAAAATTCGCGATGATACCTTAGCCGATCGAAAACGATACGTAGAGATCCGCGGTATGGCAGGTTTGAAATGATCTCGTCACTAAATTCGATGCTTTGGGCACGTTGAGCGAATGAGTGATGATCGAATGGTGAAGAAAATATATAGCGCGAAAGTTAATATTAAAATTGACCGAAATAGACCGAGACTAAATTTCGAAGACCATGTGAGCGAATTGATGATGATGAAATGATAAATTTGAAATAATTGAAAGAGGTATATAAAGATGCTGACACTTGGGGATATGTTCTCTGTGGCTCCCTCATCAGAGACTATGCGTGAAGATAAGTAAGTTTAACTCGATTTCCATTTGTCAAGGTTTTAAGATCGGCTGGTTCGTGGCACGTTCTGTTCTTCGTAGTGATCATCTTCTTGGGTTCGTTCTACCTCGTCAACTTGATATTGGCTATCGTCGCTATGTCGTACGATGAGTTACAAAAAAAAGCAGAGGAAGAGGAACAGGCTGAAGAAGAAGCGTTAAGAGTAAGACTTTTCATATAATAAAAATTCTGTTCCGAAGATCAAACACAATTTATGATTAATGATTACTCATCATTGGCATCTACCATGCCGTTGGGTTATGGGATAAGAATAAGACGAGATGATAGAAAGAGAGTGGTACCCTCTTTACATGGATTTCGTAACACTAAGGTAAAGCCTTGAAAATCGCATCGAGTAAGAAGTCCGGTGATGGGCAGCAGCTTTTAAGACGCAAGTTATCTAATACTGCTATCGCCAATCCGCTTGCAATGCACTACCATGAGTATAAGATACACTAGTGTCCTTTAGTAGATTTTTATATATAGATTAGATAGAATTATCCACGGGGTTTTGGCACAAAAATTAACCACTTTTTCATCTCATGGTTATCGTACCCCTTATTGATACTTTAGAATTATTTTAAATAAGGAAAATTACTACTTTTAATTTACTTTTATTAAAAATTGACCGAAATAGACCGAGACTAAATTTCGAAGACCATGTGAGCGAATTGATGATGATGAAATGATAAATTTGAAATAATTGAAAGAGGTATATAAAGATGCTGACACTTGGGGATATGTTCTCTGTGGCTCCCTCATCAGAGACTATGCGTGAAGATAAGTAAGTTTAACTCGATTTCCATTTGTCAAGGTTTTAAGATCGGCTGGTTCGTGGCACGTTCTGTTCTTCGTAGTGATCATCTTCTTGGGTTCGTTCTACCTCGTCAACTTGATATTGGCTATCGTCGCTATGTCGTACGATGAGTTACAAAAAAAAGCAGAGGAAGAGGAACAGGCTGAAGAAGAAGCGTTAAGAGTAAGACTTTTCATATAATAAAAATTCTGTTCCGAAGATCAAACACAATTTATGATTAATGATTACTCATCATTGGCATCTACCATGCCGTTGGGTTATGGGATAAGAATAAGACGAGATGATAGAAAGAGAGTGGTACCCTCTTTACATGGATTTCGTAACACTAAGGTAAAGCCTTGAAAATCGCATCGAGCAAGAAGTCCGGTGATGGGCAGCAGCTTTTAAGACGCAAGTTATCTAATACTGCTATCGCCAATCCGCTTGCAATGCACTACCATGAGTATAAGATACACTAGTGTCCTTTAGTAGATTTTTATATATAGATTAGATAGAATTATCCACGGGGTTTTGGCACAAAAATTAACCACTTTTTTCATCTCATGGTTATCGTACCCCTTATTGATACTTTAGAATTATTTTAAATAAGGAAAATTACTACTTTTAATTTACTTTTATTAAAAATGCTTAATAAACTCCCCAGAATAAATAACTTTTGTACGGTTAGCCTGAGGTTATTGGTGAAAAAAATAAATCTATGGATGTAATGTATGTTATTTCTTCCGTTTCCGTTGCATTTGATGACGGAATATTGACCAGCTCGAAAAATTGAATATAGGAAGCCGAACAAAAAGCTGCCGCTAGAGCGGACAAACAAGAAGCGAGGGAGGCGCACGCTAGGGAGCAAGCTGCGGCGGCTGAAGCGGCCGCGTACGCGGAAGCTCATCCGGCCAAGTCACCTAGCGACTTCTCCTGTCAAAGCTACGAGCTCTTCGTGAACCAGGAGCGGGGCAACCAGGACGACAATACTCGGGAGCGCATGTCCCTCCGTAGCGACCCCTTTCAGGACTCGGTGAGCACTCAGCCCACGCACAAGCCCACCGCCACCGATCCGCACCATGAACCGGCACGCCGACAGAGGAAGGTCAGCATGGTGAGTATGCTGCCACCCACACGCTCTACCTCGCTGACGATGATTCAAAACCCAGGCTACTACAGCCCTACAACTACTACCCACTTCAATTTTATAAAGTTCATACTAGTTTACTAAAAGAAAGAAAGAAATATTTAAAGTGACGATCTCTGTGGCCGAGTAGCGTAAACACTGCTTTTCAAGGTGTCGCCATCTCGAGGTCCCGGGTTCGACTCCCGGTCGGGTCAATGTAGAAAAACCACTTTTTCTACATTTTCTTGGATTTGGGTGTTTATGGTGCCTTCGTTCTTTCCGATTCCCATACCTCAAGTGCTTTAGCATCTTACATTGGGATCGGAGCAATGTATGTGATGTTGTCCCTATCTATATATGTTTTCTATATATGTATTCTATATATTAGTTTAAATGATGAATAAACAAAATTTAACTTAATTATTAGCTAAAAGAAATGAAACAAATTCATGTACCAACAGATTTATTCTTTGACATATTAATAATAAGTTTTAAGAATAACGACTTATTAAAAATTTATTTACATAATATGTCTATACATTTAAGTACTAATTTTAACCTTCAATTACACAAATAACGTCACGATAAGTAATACGAGTACAATATAACGATGTGGGTAGTTTTTTTTAATTAATGTTCTTTCAGTACTACATAATATTTATATCGCGTTATTGCATTAACGTACCAATCTAATGAGCAATAAATTTAATGTTAATGTTCAAATAAATAAAAATATTAGTAGTAATTTTATTAGTGAATCATTGACAGCCGAGCATTGTCTTTTCAACTTGATACAGTACAGTTAATAAATTTTCTCACATGTTTGATATAGAAAGTAGGCCGATGCACATTTGCAAGTTGTTTCAAGTTGAAAAGAACGCAGATATCAATGTCAATCGCTGAAAGCTTAGGTCTTTTCACATGTTGTCACTTTATTTAATTAACTCTTTATACAACAAATATTCAGATATAGATATTTATTTCAAATGTGCTATAAGAATTTGTTTTTATTTCCACTCACATTATATTATTATCATATCTGAATAATTGAGACAACTCGTTGATATTTTTCTGAATAATTTCATCCATTTCTATGTTACACCGACTGCAGCTTCGAGGCATGCATTAAAATGTCTATGATTTAGTATAAAATAATTATTTGATCAAACTTTTCTCTCATCTATGATTTGTTATGTTCAAGTTAACGCATCTGCTCATTTTTTCATTTAAGTTATTATTGGCTTGAACGAATTCATATTTCTCATTTCGTTTGAGTCTTTTATTACTTTGTATTTTACCACATCTTCTAATGTAAAGTAGTGTAATATTATTAGTACAATAAAACAAAGTCATTCAAACTGTTTTCCCTGTAATGAATAAGACTAGTTCTGCATGGTTTAGTCATGAATTATATACGCTGTTCTTTTGGAATGTTTATAAATTTAATAGTATTGTAGTTTTCATTCTCCTTTAGATAACCTCGGTCTCCAATAGTATTTTCTACTTTACAATATCACCGAGACTAATTATTTTTTTTAACAAAATCCATTACTTAAAATACGAAAACAATGTCAATAAACTGAATACTATTGGAGTTATTGAGTCTATTGTCATGCTAGATTGTTTCTTTCGTAATGTGAATGTCCACGAACGGGCCGAGCTGAAACTGAACATAGCAACGATGACGAGGTAGGTTCGGTCAAAATAATTAATATACTTTAGCAAGCGTTAACGTAATTCAGCAACAATAATTGATTTCCTCAATTTTGATGAGTAATAGGCGGAGGCTTCGCAGAATAAAACAAAAGAACAGTCGTCATGACCATAGATGTAGATCTCAAAAAAGCATTTTTTCGATAAATATTTAGGCGTATCCAAATTTGCATGTAGTTTAAAACTATTACTTCATGTGTTTATAAACAAAGTTACCTGACTAACCGATTCATTCATTCATTATCATTGCTTTGTTCTTTATCGGTTATTTATTTCTAATATAATACAATAAGAGTTTTAGAAAGTTGAGTTTGAAATCATACAAAAGATTGGAAAAATTCTTATTGTAACCAATTTGTTTGTAAGCTTTTACATAGACGTTACGTAGATATGGAAATTGCTACTAAACATTCACCTTTTATTTTCACATATCTTGCTTTGAAGCTGCAAAATCACTTCCTTTCTTCCTATATTTTTGTGTGTCTCAATCCTTTGTCCTGTTCGGTTGATGTCTATTTTTATCAGCTTTTATTATTTAGAAGGGACATAACAATAAAATCAATTTTTTATGTATTAAAGGTTCCCCACCCTGAACGCATAAATAAATACGGGCAGTTAACATATGGGCCACTGCGGGAGGGCTCACAGGTTTGTCCATCAATCCTCATTGGTGTTTGTGTACCCCTTCCTCTACCGTTTCAATAGGGGTTAATCTTTTTTTACTTCTTCCTAATTCGTCTTTCTACTGACCATTTTTTTAATTTTGTTAAATACTTCTTTACAGTCCAATTGCAGCAATTCATGGAGCATAATTCTAGTAATGCTGTAACTCAATACATAAAAATGCACTATCATCATGCATTGATGCAATAAGACATTTCTTGTATTTATCATTTACTCTACACTTTTCTCTGCTATTTAATTTGTCATTTGTTTATTAGCACATGAAAGTATAAGAACACCATTCTTTAGAGTCTGATCTGATCTCATTAGGTAAAGCCTCTGCAACCTAACCCCTTTTCAGTACGTATTTCATTTCATTCATAACTCGATCTGAATTGAGGAACATAGTAATTTGGTTCATAAATATATCAGTAAACATACTTTGTCAATTGTAACCAGTCGAGTTGAGATAAATTTAACAGATCAAAATGAAATTAAAGACAATATTGAAGCTTAATACTATATATCTAAAGCTTTAATATCATGGCAGGCATCGTTATCACTACCTGGCTCACCGTTCAATTTGCGACGTGGATCACGTGGATCGCATCAGATGGCACTCAGGCCCAATGGGAGGTCACGCTACCCGCCTGGAGCTGACCGAAAACCTCTGGTACTATCAACATATTTGGACGCCCAGGAGCATCTTCCGTATGCCGATGATTCAAATGCTGTAACACCAATGTCAGAGGAAAACGGTGCCATTATAATACCGGTATACTACGCTAACCTAGGTACGTATTTCGTAAAAATGATATAATAGTTAATTATTGTAGAATTTGAATTGCACCCATCCTGCATTCAAATAAAAATTTTTAATAGTCATATAATAGTTTCTATGTTACTTTAAATAATACTCGTAATATGTGACTTTCTATATTTAATATAAAAATTTTTATTTACGATATAAATTTTTAATTTTAATTATAATTAAATATTTAATTGGGATAAACGCAGCCTCTGGATGATAGGAGAGTTTTGTGAATTTAAATATAATTTTGATAAATAATTTTTATGGAAATATATTAAATGAAATTTTAATGGATTTTCCAGGGTCAAGACATTCGTCATATACGTCACATCAGTCGAGACTGTCGTATACATCTCACGGAGACCTTTTAGGAGGAAAGGCGCAGACAAAAGAGGCTCGGCTAAGAGGTCGCTCCGCATCTCGAAACCACAGTGTCACGTCCCAACCTCATGCTTACGCTCTACCAAGGACCGACTCTACGCTTGCGGCGCGGCCTGTTAGAGAATATGTAAGTTAAATGCTTATATGTTTTGTTTGTGTTTACGAATTTAAATAACAACAATTAGAGCAGTACTTTACAAATAAATTGCTTTAAAAATAACTTTATCAGACAAAGATGTTCTCAGATGACTTGGTGATATTTTCTTTTAGTTTTTTTTTACATAAATATTTATTTACAGAAAAAATTATGTTAATATTTACAATACTTATTAACTAAAAACTATTATAATCGTAGAGCCCTACTCCTCGTGGCACGGTACCAAGAACGCTGGCTGCATTTCCACGTTGAATGGCTAGACTTAACCGTTGAGCGAGAAAAGAACCAGCCCTCTTGTCACCAGCGGCAACGATAAGTCGCGGATACAATTCCTTTAGAAACTGCATCGCGCGGGGACCCCACGGACCGATTGTCTCTACGGCAAATGGAACAAATATATAGTCTCCTTTCAAAGACTCATATTTACGCAATTTACCCGATTCAGCTGCCTCTGATGCCGCCCCGGCCCTTATCGAAGTACCCTTGATATGAGAGGCCGCTAATGTATCGACGCAAGTTGCGTCCCACACAAGAGCTTTGCCTCTCTCCCAAGGGACTAAAGTCAAGCCGTCGGGTCTCTTACCATCCTCCTAAATATTCCACAAGGCTCTAAAACCGATGGAATATTTATGGAAACAAGAGCCCTTCGGATGACCTCATTCAAGGAACCGTGACGAGACAGTCTGCCGGCACTTTTTTGGCATGAAAGTCCGTGGAGGCCTAACTCGTCGACGTCGCTGCCACAAGGACATCGATGTGGTTGACAAATCGATGCTCCCAATCGTATTCCTACAGCTATACGTAAACTTTCGTTATCTAGTAATGTACCAAGGTTACTTGATGGTAAAGCATGTAGCCAGTAACTTGATTCCTTTGTCGAAACACCTAGAAAGCGGGCGCGGTCTCTGTCACAGTGAAAATTGTTCAGTAAGCATTTCTGCACATTCTGAACCAACGGGATATCCCACCGTTTTTGTAAGTTAGATTCCAGTGGAATATCCTCGCCGGGACAGAGTTCCATGCTTCTCTTGCCTCGTTAGCAAAGGTCAAGTCCAAGTCATTCTTAAGAATTTTACGTGACAAATCATGAACACTATGTACGGAGGCAAGGAAAGCCGGCAGCGCAATATTTGAAACCTCTCTTATACCGATACCTCCAAATCTAACAGGTAAAGTAGCTTGAGTCCAGCTAGATGAGACTAAAGATAAATTTAGAATTTTTCCAAAGCTATTTTGAGATTAAGGTCAATTTGTTTTAAAAATCAGAACATTTCCATGCTGGACTCGAGCGGAGTAAATAAGTAAATTTAGGAACAAGAACGCAATATTTTAAAATAGTAAGCGCTATATGAGAATTTAGAATATACAGTTTATTAACATGTTCTAAAAATTGATCAAATTTTACTTTCAAAAGAGGTTTCATACTCTCTATAAATAATGGCGCTCCAAGGAGGTAAAGAGAATCCGCCTCAGTTACTTTAATGCCAGGAGATATATTGTTAAAATTTTGAAACAAACTGTGTCTATGAGAACACAAACGGTCAGGAATGAAAAGTTCACATTTAGTATTATTTAATTCAAGGCCAATGTTTTTAAAATTTTGAATAATTTTTTGAAGGTCATTTTGCACGTCATCTGGCTTTCCTCCTAGGGTTCCGTCATCTAGGTACCAAACATTGAGTTTGGATTTCAACTTTGAAATAATCGGTTGAATTCCCAAACTAAACAATGCTGGGCCCAGTGGATCACCCTGCTGAACTCCGACGGCTGAGTCAATTAAATGATTTTCGTAAAATAAATTAGAGTTTTGACTGTAACATTGCCAAACGTAATGGTAAATTTCCGGGGTATGTTTCGCAACCTCCTTCAGCAGGGTTGATCTGTCGAGGGAGTTAAAGGCATTCCTAAGGTCAACTTTCAAGAGAACATCTGTTTGACAATTCGTTAAAAAAGTACGCACTGAATGTACAGCTGCCTCACAACCTCCTCTGCTACCGAAGCCTAACTGAATAGGCTGAAATTTTGACTTTAGATCGGAGGTTATGTGCCTACATGCTAATTTAGAAGTTAAACGTCTAAAAGTGGAACCAACAGCTATAGGGCGGATACCATTATCTTTTTTTAAAGGCACATAACCTTGCTCCATATATGATTTTAACAAAATTTGGATTTACATTGCCAGAAAGCATAAAATTACTTAATTTTGTTATGTCGCCCAAAAGAATTCGGCCGGCGTCACCGGCGGACGCGCTTGCAAGATCTTTCAGATGTTGAGGCGTAATTCCGTCAATGCCGCCGGCAGAGCCATTTGAGAAAGACATAATTGCCTCTAAAGTATCTTTTTCTGAAACTTGTAATGGCTGATAAGAAGGATCAGGAGGCGACGATAGAAGCAAGGAGGAATGGGCCTTAGGATGCTTCTGATGTAAGCTTTCAAGGGTGTCCGCATTGTGAGGCGCCAGGATATCGTCTGAAAATAAAATACGCGATGCGTTTTTTAAATCACCATCCATAACTTTAGACTCGACAACTTTCTTTAAATCAAAATTGTGTGGTCTTGGAGCTATGGATGTATCAATCGGTGAATCAAAATTTTGAAAAGATTTGTTTTTAAGCTGGGACGTAATTGACTTACGTCCCGTTTTGTCAACATGAAAATGAAAATATGCAAAGTAAAATAATTTTTGCCAACTAGTTACAGTGTTAAAAGAAAAACAATTTTGAATGGTATTTGATAAAGCTTTAGCTAGCTGCATCCTCGCACCTCTAGGAATCCTCCTAAGTATTGGTACATTACGGTGGTAATAATGAATTTGGTCCGAAAAATTTTGAAAATTGGTTTGATTAATATCTCTGATTGTGCCATGAGAGGGACGGGAGGCTGTGAAACCGAAATTGACTGTGGATGACAACGTCTAATATGTATATTTAAGCCTCTTTTACCTTTAAAAGCCTACCGTCCGAACAATTTCGACATTGTAGGAATTCCGGTTGAGAGTTGGTAGGAGCGATATTCATAAACTAATTATTATATCTTAAATAAACTTAAAGTTGCTAAGTTCTGCTGCGTCGCTTTCAATCAGTTAGGACGGACCACAGAGTGTAGACCTTTGATCAGATGTAGGCATGCCGTACAGCGCACTAAAAGTAAAAATAATATTTGAAATACAGACATAATTATTGAATATTACATGAATATTAAAATACTTCCCAGGTTTTTCCAAATATTTAAGAAATATACTTATTCCTTGACAGTTGACAAGCTCCGGAATACAATATTACCACGATTGACAAAAAATGTATCTGAAATCATAAAAACCTTTTAATATCACATTTATTTAAAATTTATCAACATTTTACGATAATTTTAAAACCTAAATATAGTAAAAATTATTAAAATAAATTTATTTAAATATACTTAGCTCTTGACACTTTGACAGACGTCATTTTTTTTTTCTTTTAGTTGTATGTGACTTCACCAGAAGTTTCTTAAGATACTCTAAAAGATAGATCGAGGGTTCGAAAGTTCTGAATTAGACATGGATTATTGTGATAACCATAGTACTGTATACCTCTTATGTTTACTGTTTTACTGTTTTACAGGACATGAGCACGACTGAAAGTACAGATGAAGCAGGAAAAGTTTTAAAACCCTCAAATGACAATCCATTTATAGAGAATTCTCAACAGCCTAATGTAGTGGATATGAGAGGTAATTATTAGACTTATTATATTTTTAACTAAACCATTTTTGTGAGAAAACTACAGTGACACTCTATGCTTATATTTCATAATTCTATTAGCAATTCCAGAAATTATACATATATTTAATTAAACCTATATTTATATTTTTACATTTTCCTATTACATTTATATTGAAATTATTTTAAAGAGTAAAAATTTGGAATTTCTGTTACAGACGTAATGGTTTTAAATGAAATCATCGAACAAGCCGGACGACAAAGCCGAGCGAGCGAACAGAACGGTACGAGTGTTGGACAAAACAAAAATTATTTCGGTGTTCCTAGTCTTTGTTACTTCCTACTGCTGCCAATTTCAATGTCATGTCTCTGTCTTGTTGTTTACCACTTTTATTTATTAATTTCGATACTTTTGACGTTTTATGTCGTCAACAGCTATGTGTGTTCGCTTTTCAAATTAAATGTTTATTCTTTTTTTAAACATCGAGTTCAAACACATCCAAAGAAACACTATCACTTCCAACACACACATCACGAAAGACTACCAGGTATTTGCTCATTATGCAAACGAAATGGCATAATTGGCAAAATTATGAAGTCATACGTAGGTGTCATTTATTATTCTTGTATTTCAGTTTATAAGCGCACCTGCACGCCTTTTATATAACACCGGAAATAAGTCACACACGAATCTACAAAATATTTTCATCTTAGCCTCCTTATAAAGCAAGAGCGTGCGCTGTGGGTTGGCTTCGCTTAAATCTAAGAAAAGCTATTGGTAGATGCTGCATTCTTTAGACCTGATGGCGAAAATTTGTTCTAAGTTATATCTAAAGAACCACGCCATAGCGGCAGCAACTGTTGAGATACCGGATTTCTTCATAAGTTTATCGACTTATGATTGTACATTTCTTAGCCGAATTTCAGATAAAATTATCGCAATTAATCCAGGTGTTATTTACGATAAAAAATCGAATTAAGCATCTCGATCCAGTTTATTAAATTGTAGATTTTTTTAATAATATTATAATTTAAAACAGGTATAGATAGGATAATTAAATGTTATTGGTTCCGTTACCGACTATGAAAATCCTCTGCGGTGCTTAGGTCCCTCCCATAAGGTGATTTTGATGAAAGCAGTGCATGCATGTGGATTGCGTTCGCAGTATAAGACACTTCGTACCTTAAACGCTGCTTACCTTACCTACTGAAAAATAAGATAATAAATTCTTCGGGAGGTACCACATAGTACTACACACATTTATAACGCCATTAAACGTCCACTACAGAATACAGGCCTCTTTAGTAAGAAGGCTTGAAACAGACATCTCGCACCATAAAAGCTACTGCCATTTACCGGTCGGCTTAATCTCTATTTCTGATATTTTTCGAGACCTTGTGGGACCTTGTGGGGTGGCCACATGGTTACCATTACATACATTACATAAATACTACCATTATATCAATAGCTTCATCCAACACCCCGGGGAAGAAAAGGGATGGCATATTGTAACGCCATTACCACGTGCTACTGACGCATACATTCCTAAATTATATTACGTGTAAAAGTATGTCAGCATGCCTTAACTTTGAGCTGAGAATTAATTAGATCTAATATAACGTTAGTCTACACCTTTTTTTTACTAATAATGTCATTGCGTTCTCTTTAGATGCTAAATTCCATAGACACTCGCGAGAATAAAGGACATGCTAGGTTGTTATCGTTCCCCAATGGAATTTCTCGATTCATACTATACTAGAATCAAGTTGTCAACCCAAAGCTGATCTAATTGCTTTGCTGAGCTGCTGGATCAGCGTGAGCACGAGCAAAGGAGATAAAGATAATATTTCTCGCATTATTTAAAACTAAACAAAAAATTATATTTTACATATAGCCGGTCTTATTTTACATCTGGAATGCTACTTAGTACTTATGACAGACACTTAAAACAAATTATGTTCATTAAATCTTTATAAACTTACAAACTAACATTTCCGTATTTTTTTTTTTTTGCTTTGAAGCCAGCTCTAAGAACCTTGCTTATGCGCATTCATTAATATCCATTTGCCAATTTTTTATTTAAACATGTCTTAAATGTTCGTTCAAATTTAATTTGGTGAAGGTCATCGGCTATTTTTGGCAGATGACCGTAGCTATTTTCAGATTAATAGGGTGATTTAAACAGTTTATTTTTAAAACTTATCATTGGGTAAATACCGGAAAATTCCGGTGGCGATTGGGTAGTTCCGATATGTTTATATCTACAAACTATGAATGACTACTTCTATATTTAAAATAAACTCGGTAGTTGTATATACAGACATTTTATCATCAGAAGAATCTATTTAAATTTCTGTTAGGTTAGTACAAAAAAAAATAATAAATAATTAAATAAAGTGAATTGTGTACGAGTGTCCAACAATGAATTTTAATAGTTATAACGTTCAATAGTTATTGAGTTCAATTAATTTCGGCTTGCCTTTACTACGACTAGCTTTTGCATGATTAAATTTTATCGTTGGGTAACTAATAAAATCTATTAATGTCTAAATTTAGCTTAGAACATTTAAGTCTGATGTTTCAAGATAGATAATTTAAGCAATATATAAGTATACTAGTAAAGCTTTATGCGTATTGAAAATCACGATATTCATATTTTTGGCTCCCTTCAAATCAAAATTTAATCACTGAAGTATTACGTAGAAGGAACTTGGTATTTGATATAGAAAGGCTTTGTTGCAGGCTGCAGCTAACAGAATCGCAATTAATTCCGAGTACTCGGTTCTCAGTTATTTTGCACTCCATTCCCGAGCACATAGTTTTGTATTTAATTTAGAATAACGTTGCACGATCTTCGCAATCCACTGGAACTTGGATAAACCGCTGGTTCCACAGTTACTGATAAATGACAGCCTACAGTAAAACAAAAATATGAATATTGGTTCTTAAATGGTATGTTAAATACTATTGGCACCGAGGTATTCAAGTTTATCGACGTCATATTGGCGTTATTTACAAAGTATCTCTGCCCAATAGCTATAATAAATAATGAGCCAATACTAACAGATTTGTTTGTATCTTCCCTCTTCGACACACACACACGCACGGTAAACGGGACGCAACACAGTGTCAGTGTACTACTTCCCAACAGCGGAAGACGATGATGATGGGCCCACGTTCAAGGAGAGACTGCTTGAGTGCCTCATGAAAGGGATAGACTTCTTTTGCGTTTGGGACTGCTGTTGGTTATGGTTGGAGTTTCAAAAGTACGTCGCGCTGCTCGTGTTCGATCCGTTCGTCGAGCTCTTCATCACTTTGTGTATTGTTGTCAATACGTTGTTCATGGCACTCGACCATCACGACATGGACAAGGATATGGAGAAAGCGCTGAAGAGTGGCAATTACGTGAGTTCCTCTTAAGCATTTTATTTTTAAACGTTATAGTTTTAAATATTTTCGTGGTTTATTTACCAGATGGTTATCGATGAAATAAATAAATAAATAAAAATAAATATCTTCCACGCAATTCCCAATACAGGGGTAGACAGAGGTCTAGTCTAGACAATTAAGTCCCTTCGACCCACCTTCCACCGAAGATATTTTGGGGAAACGTGACAGGTGGTGAGCCCGTCGCCGTCTTTATGTCCAAGCCAACGATTTCATTCGTACATAAGTTTTTTTTTGAAAAACCCATTGGTACGAGCCTGCCACCTGGGGATCGAACTCGGGTGTCTCGACTCGAAATTCCGACCACCCAACCACTTGGCTATCGTGACTTTGATGAAATAAATAGTTCAGTATTGTATTAAAGGAACATTTTCACGTACCTAAACCGCTAACGACTGATTTAATATAACATGCCTTTGCTAAAACAAGTAAAAAAAGTACTTGAGTATTATTAATTTTGAAAATTCGAAGTGTTAACGTTTAAGTCGATAATAATACCTGCATCATCTGTTTTCCTTAACAATCTGTTAATGCATACTGTTTTTTTATCTTCTCGCACATTCAAAATACTGGTATACATAGAGTTCTAGATAATTCTACCCAACTTAAACCTTTCGACCCACTTTTAACAGAAGCCTAATTGAGCCTTTCGGTATCTTAGTGTCCAAGTCAAAAGTACAATATTTTTACATAGAAGAATGTAATGTGAAGAATTTGTGGTGTGATATGTCTGGTGAGATCGCGAATCTGCTAGGCAAGCGACGATAATTCCTTTTCACTGAACTTTAATTAAAATAAATAAGTAACTTCACGCCATTCCCAATACATGGGCAGACAGAGATCTAGAAAACTAAGCCCTTTTGACCCGCTTTCCACCGAAGATATTTTTGGGACAACGTGACAGGTTGTGAGCCCGTCGCTGTCTTTATATCCAAGCCAACGATATAAATGGTATATAAGCTTTTTTATTTTTTAAAAAACCCATTGGTACGGCCTTAAAGCCATGGGGATCGAACTCGGGGCTCTTGACAGAACTTTAGCGGTCCTTAAAACAATTAAATGTAGGTTTATAAATATAATACTTAATAACGTGTTGTCGTTTTCAGTTTTTTACTGCTACATTCGGAATAGAAGCTATGTTGAAATTAATAGCCATGAGTCCAAAATTTTATTTTCAAGAAGGCTGGAACATTTTTGACTTTATCATCGTGGCCTTATCACTACTGGAGCTAGGTCTGGAAGGTGTTCAGGGTTTGTCTGTTTTACGATCCTTCCGTTTGGTAAGTCATTTAATTTTTATAACCACTCTATCAACTATTTATTAATAATAATATCTATTTTATATTATTAGATAATGTACTTCATTGTTTTAAATAATTGTGTTAATCAATGATTTTAATCTTCAGAATTTAAACAACTTGCAAATACAAAGTAACGTAACTTCTAGTGTATATTTATAATATCTCCTAACAAATAATTAACAGTTTTTAATTAAGTTAATTAATGATTTACATTCAATGTGTTAGTTCATAAATAACATTTAGCTTAAGTTGAACTTTACGACTGTACTTTCTTTGATTAATGTATTTATGTAAATGTATGCAATGCTATATTTTCAGCTGCGTGTATTTAAACTGGCTAAGTCTTGGCCGGCGCTAAACCTTATTATATCCATAATGGGTAGGACTGTGGGCGCTTTAGGGAACTTGACCTTTGTACTTTGCATCATTATATTCATATTCGCGGTGATGGGAATGCAGTTGTTTGGGAAGAACTATACAGGTTCAATTTGAAAGAAAATTTAGCATCCCTAATTAAAGAACTCAGCTTCATTATCGATTTTTAAGCTTCACACTCCCTAATAATTTACACAGGGCTTGGATTTGACCATTATTCATGATAGTCGAGAGGCTCGCGCTGTGGCTTTATAATAACTTGATGTGGCTCCATCAAACGAATGGGCCCTAGAGGACACACGTTATAAAGCTATACCACGCAGCTTGAGATCATGAGTTGAGCTTTGCATCAAGTATTTTAGATTTGACATGCAGCTTTGCTTACCGAGGGTATTTTGATCAGGTCGTCCGCTGATGGGATCTACACAATACTATCAAACGACGACGGAACATAAATCCCAATCATATTAGGAACGAATGCACATTTCGATAGGTTACTCTAGCACACATATGCATACTTTTATTCGATTCAGAATCACTTAACATCTGTGACAGAAACACTGAGTGATTCGGGGTCCCCGGAAGGTACAGCAGTAGCATAGGTGAAGCGCCGGTAAGCGAGCTTGTGTGACGCCTTGTTTCACAATTTGTAATTGCAGCTTCGAGTATTCAAATTGGCAAAGTCATGGCCGACACTTAATTTACTCATCTCTATAATGGGTAGGACGATGGGTGCCTTGGGCAACCTGACCTTCGTATTGTGCATCATTATTTTCATATTCGCGGTGATGGGTATGCAACTGTTCGGGAAAAATTATGTGGGTAAGTGGAATTGGTGGGAGTGTTGCATGTTCGTTGATGTTTGGACGTTGGCGGAGCGGGTCCACCTGATTGCCAGTGAATGTACTTCATGTATTAGCTTTTCGCCAGCCAGGCAGTGTTTAAACAATTATTACACTTTAAATGTATTTAAATAACATTGAACCTTTTCCTGATTAAAAATTTAAAGGTAAACGCTGACATTAGCACACCAAAAAGGTACTACTTAAATTATGAAATACATTCACTGAATACACATAAAGTGTGGATACAATTTCGGGATCTTCAAGGAATACATTTTTATTCGTTCATTCCACACTTTAAGCGGGGCCACCGCCATGTTTAAATAGTAATTAATGTGTTGATGTGCGTCACACTGTAATGCTCAGTTTCCTGTTAGAAGATTGGCAAGAATCAATGTGACCCTTCCAAGTGAGCCTTCACTCTAAATGTATGTGTATAAATTGTATGATTCTATTACCGGTTTCATTGCCCCGGGAAAGGCGCCTCACTTGTGAAACGTTTACGCTAAACCGCTTCTTTCATCTTTCTTATTTTGTTTTCAGCACTAACCATTGTCGTTAATGTCTATTTTCATTTATCATTTCCCTTTTCTTCTTTAGCGCTTAGACTCTTCTTGTTGAAATGTTATGTGAAGTAAGTGTATTGTTTTGGTATGTATGCATGTGATCAAATACAGGATATTTGTATATAAGTTTAATTTAAGTATTTAAAGTTCAAATTTCCGCATGAAATTCTTATGCTATTGGCTTTTTGTGTAAACACAACAGGGATTTTGTAGTCTCCAAAATACGTCTTATGTCCGTTTTTAATCATAGGAAAAAACTGATCTTTAATTTTAAAATGCAAAAGCTTTTTTTTTAGATTTAATTCTGAGGTTGTTAATGTTATGTGTCTACCTAAGTACGTTTTTCTCACATTAATCTAATTGAGATTCTATTCAAAATCAACTTCTCTTTTTTATTTCGTTTGGTAGCAATCAATCATGTTTGTAATAATCAGGCATGACTGAGAATAAAATAAAACCATATTTTTTCTTTACAAATAAACTCTTAATGCAAAACTAATTGCAAATGCAAAATTAAAATAGGGACATGCAGACAATGTCAAAATAAAATATACTTTTCAAAACAAGGTGATAACGGCAAATTAAGATCTAAAATAATAAAAAAAGATACCGGCGGAGTTTCTTTTGTGTGCTTGTTCTTCATTAAAGGAACTTAATTACAAGACGGTAGTAGATTAAAAATTAAAATCGATGGCTAAAGTATGTCGGTGAATAAAATATTTGATTTGACTAAGTTTCTTTCCTTCTTATTTGAATGTCGCTGTGTTTTGCTACGATGCATAATCCCTGCTGTATAATTGAGTTAAGGCAAATAAAAGCTACTTGTACCTAAAGGCTATATTTTACAATAATGCTTGTAACGCTGTTGATATAAATTTAAAACATGTTAGCAAAGAGAACAAAGCTTTTAGGAATTAAACTAATATTAAAATGAAAAATTGGAATAATAAATATTGTTCGGAATTATTGTTAATTATGTTTATATTTATGCACAATTATTCGAGACACATCTCTCGATGGCAAACAAAAAAATAAGCAGATCAATCAACAGGTCGGTGGTTTTGGAATTTTAATATCTTTAAATTGTTAAATTTAACGTAATGACTCGAAATAATATCAATAAGGGTCAAAAAGAACAAAGATAATTTTAGGGACAAGGGGTTTACCTGTACTCTACCTATCATACTTCTGAAGTAAGTTACTCAGCAGGATCTAGGAAGATCTAGATCTGTAATTTAATGAAAATGAATATGAGTATGATTCATTTCGATTGCAAGTTCGTGGCCGTTTCCAAAAAATATGTATGCCCGGTTAGTTACATAATTAAAAACGTTTAAGCTACTATAAAAACGTTTATTTATTGCTAACATGTTTCAAATGTCTAACGAATAAAATTTTGCTTGCTCTGTATACAGGTGTGACGTCTCAATAGCAGTATTCAATTTATGACTTCAGGAATAATGCAGGCTGAATATAATTTAAAACAATAATCGAATCCAATGTTCTTTAGAAATACCACAAAAAATTGTAGACATATCGTCTGTTTACACATTTAAAGTGTTATAAATATAGATTATATAAAGTATTTTAAAGTAACAATACGTGAAAAGAGATTGCTGTTTTAAATCGACGAAGTATGTGACAACAAAAAACTGAAAGTCTGGGGCTTATTGCTATGAAAGTCTAAAGACTACACTACTCCAATGTACTGGAAAATGTATCTGGATAAACCTGTACTTAAATATATAGATGAACCACTCAATCTTGCTATTGAAAGTACGTGCATACGGAGTTCCCAAAGGGACTTGTAAACAGACGATTGTAACACTTTCTCTTTTTTTATATTTAAAAGCATATAAGCTGCTCCTAACAGAAATATTCAATTCTAAAGCAGTGTGTTTTATGTTACAAAGTTCATTCTTGAGCTTTAGCTATGTTACCGTTTCATATGCAGATTACGTGGACCGATTCCCCGACGGTGATCTACCACGATGGAACTTTACAGACTTCATGCACAGTTTCATGATTGTGTTCCGAGTGCTATGCGGAGAATGGATAGAGAGCATGTGGGACTGTATGTTGGTCGGCGACGTATCCTGTATTCCATTCTTTTTAGCCACCGTGGTTATTGGTAATCTTGTGGTTAGTATTCATGCAAATAATCCCTAAGTGTTTGTACGGTTATTAATAATATTTAACATTTAACAGTTAATATTTAACAGTTTTAAAATCTGTTAAATATTAATTTTCTGCTGTAAATTATTAATTACAAATTTTACTGCTGAATTCACCTCGAGATCTGTAGTAAAGGAAAACCTTGTATGAAACCTACATATCCAAGAAAAAATAGTAATAAAAACCCATAATGTAGCAGCGTGGCGTGCTTTCCCCAGCTCCAATCTCTCTCAAAGAATATTTGAGAATAAGCTTTTGCCCATTTGAAATAGATGTTTAAAGGTTGCTACTTTACTTTAATTTTTTTAAGTTTTAGTGATAACGACAAAGATTTCCTACTGCCTACTACTTTTACGTGTGTACTACAAAATAACAAAAACAAATTTCAGGTACTCAACCTTTTCTTGGCCCTGTTGCTCTCAAACTTTGGCTCGTCGAGTTTGTCAACACCAACAGCCGATCAAGACACAAACAAAATCGCAGAGGCATTCAACAGAATATCCAGGTTTATTGATTGGGTCAAACGCAATGTCGCCGATATACTGAAGTTGCTGAAGAACAAGCTTACCAACCAGATAGCCATACACGCGCCCGGTAAGATATGTCATGTCGCAGAGTTGGTGTCGCATGTCATGTTTGTGTGTTTGATGGTTCCTGCTAGCAAATGTTAGTGCTGTTTTATCTGGCTATTAATGTGTTATTCATAAGCTAATTATTACTTGAAAACTATTCAGAAGCGCTTTTAATTGAAAATATTTAAAAGATATATCTGTTTTGTGATTATATCAACTCAAGAAATTTAGATCATGAGAGACAAAAATATTGTGTGGTTTACGCATTTGAAATTTATATATCTACGTGTAAATACTACCAGCGGTGAAATAACAAAAAAATATCGCACTTTATAAATAAAATAAATAAATATCTTCACGCAATTCCCAATACAGGGGTAGACAGAGGTCAAGTCTAGACAATTAAGTCCCTTTGACCCACCTTCCACCGAAGATATTTTCGGGACAACGTGACAGGTGGTGAGCCCGTCGCCGCCTTTATGTCCAAGCCAACGACGAAATTCGTACATAAGTTTTTGAAAAACTCATTGGTACTGCCACCTGGGGATCGAACTCGGGTCTCTCGACTCGAAATTCCGACCACCCAACAACTCGGCTATCGTGACTTTTGAATATTAAAAAGATATGACTTTTAATAATCCGTGCCAATATAAACAATATTTCGACAAATTAAAAGTCAAATAATATCCTATTATAACTCGTATACAAAATTTTCGCGTTACATGGCATGTTGTCAAAATAAACCGGTATAATTACATTATTATGTGTTAGCATGTTACGTTTAGGGTTGTCACCATGTCAATACTTTAGAAAAATCTAGAAGACATGGTTTTAAGTATCCTTTAATTTTACTTAAGAAGGGGAAAAATTATATTTCAAAATATTATATTTATGAAGGTGAGAACCCTAAATGATTTGTGTTACATATTATTATGTACCTATTTCTTGCAACAACCTCACGTACATATACCACTTGTACGTTGCTTGTGCCCTTGCAGTCAAGCGTAGATTTTTCAGACCTATTAATATTTCGAATTCCTTGTCGATACACTCTTGGTTACATTATATGATATTCATTCCATTTCACTAAGAGATACTAAATTAGTCTAAATGGTTTTTCCTGACAAAGAGTAAATCATCGCTAAATCGTCATCTAATATTTTATTATTTTATTTAGCTCTAAAATTTTATCCCGTATTTATATTTATAATTTTTAAATAAAACTATTTTCGAATTTTATCGCGTTTTTAATTAGTTTTTACAAACTATTATATTTTTACAAACTATTATATCCGACGTTTCGGATGCTTTACAGCATCCGTGGTTACGGGGGGACTCTTTATAAGTTTTCCTAATCTTCGTATTACGTTAGGAAATAAGTCCTAAAGTTATTCTTCGAAAGAATAGTCGTGTTTCCCGCTTTAACATCATTCCTGTGTTGATTGTACAGTTAACTATTCGTTATGAAAATATCATTACAAGGCACGCAACTACTAAGAATTTATTGAATTAGCTACATGTGCACATTATAAGACGAGATGTGTGTATTCATAATAGCGATTTACGCTATCTACTGAACATGTGTCAGTAACGTCTCTGCAAACATATTTTAATAAATTCAGTACATATCTCAAATCGATCTCAGTGTAGTACTTACCGATAGATGTCATCATTAGCAAAGGCAATGTTAACCTATATCGAAATGGTGTGTGTGTCTGTGTGTGTGTGTGTGTGTGTGTGTGTGTGTGTGTGTGTGTGTGTGTGTGTGTGTGTGTGTGTGTGTGTGTGTGTGTGTGTGTGTGTGTGTGTGTGTGTGTGTGTGGTTTTAATAAAGCCTTTTAGAATACCGGTGAATAGTAGAGGCCATTCTTCGCGTTCCCATTTCTTCCTTGCTCTTCCCGATGAATTTTTCAAAGGACAGCTATAGCTCCTCTCATGTTGCAAATGTTTAATTTCACTTACCATCGCTACCATCACTTACCAAGTTTATACCGCTTACTCATTAGTCCAGTTTCCCGTTAGTTACAAAAGATGCTATTAACATGTTGGTATTTGAATGCTGTTTAGCCCTTGTACCTAATATCCGTAATTTGTGTTTCTTTCATGAGTGTTTATAGTCGGTAGTGTTGTTGTTGTTAAGCGATATTACAAAGTGTTGTTGTAAGGCAACTTATTAAAATAGGATTTACTAGGTAAAGATAAAGGCAGGTATGTAATATGTAATGTTTTCAAAAGGTGTGACTAATTTAATATTATCTTTTCTTTCATTTCCATAAAATTTATACGAAATATTTCCAATTTTGTGTAAAAATCATTCGCTTTATGTGTGTCACAGATCGTGCATGTGTATGTTTTGTGATAATTGTTGTGTTGATGGAATTATTGTAAATTAAGTTAATAAATAGATAGAGTCTCACCAGTTTCTTCGAAATACGTACTTACATAACGTAAAAAAAATTGTAAACGTTTTATGTTGTCTAATAGGGTTCGAGTCCGGCTAGTGGCCAACATTTTTATGATAAATATGGATGTTTTTACACGAGTAATGGATGTTTATATGAATATATAAATATTTATCTATCTGAATATGTATCTATGTCAGTATTATGTACCGTTGGCTTAGACACTAAGACGACGATAAGCCACCTATCACGTTGTCGTTAATTAATTAAGGTTCATTATATACATACGACTTTTTTCATGGTTGCCGAATGTACGGTACGTATTACCGAAGACGGCAAACTACTTACAATTAAAATGTATGTTACTGAAATTAAATTAATGCCAAATTAATAAATAAAGAAGAAGAATTTATTCGTCGTATAATTAGTAGTTGCAGAAAATACTAATAATACTCTGTCTGTCTGTCTACCGACATTTCTCCGCGTGGTTACAAATTTTTTCGCCAAAGAACCTACAGTGTTATTTTCTATATTATTATACTTAAATAAATTAAACAGTCATATTACAGTATAATAGCTTTGCCACGAAAGTTCCATAGTCGCAGATTCGAAGCCCGTCCGCGGAGTTAATTTCTCTTTAATTCAATAATTATTTAGAATTACACTTCAATGATATATTTCAGAAGCTATTTAAATGTGTATATAATAAATAAATATTAGAAAATATTTGTGGAAGTAACATTCTTTTTATTATTACGATTAATTTAAATGCAAAAAATAAGCAACAAAAACTTTAATAGAAAATAAATATAAAATCTAGAACTTAACAGCGAACGTATGCATACGTAGAAACTGGTGAAGACATATTCAAATAGTCACAAGAATATCGAAAAGATTCATTGATAACATTATTTCGTTCATCAAAATATAAATAGACTAAAGTTGTATTGACTGGAATATATATTGTAAGTTATTTCGTCCTGGTCTGATTTCTATGCTTGGATGCTGGCGGCGTTGACGTACGGTTGGATCACGCGAAAATTAGGCTTAAAGGCGGCTTTATGCGGCCGCTGTGTCTCTTCAGAACGAGTCGACAACGAATTGGAACTTGGCGCAGACATCGACGACGGAGTACTGTACAAAGATAAAAAATTGAAAGATCAAGTTGAAGTAGCAATCGGTGATGGTATGGAATTCACAATACCAGGTGATTATTATACAATCTTTCCCCAGTGATATTCTAAGTTTTATACATAGCCATAATCAATCATGTAATAATTGTTTTCAGGTGACAATAAATATAAGAAAGGAAAGATATTAATAAACAATATAAACGCAATAACAGATAACCACACCGATAACCGCATAAACTGTGAGTTAAATCATCATGGATATCCCATACAGGTAATTAGGTTTTGATCTTTGAACTTCTTCCAGCTGAAAATACCCTTTTTTCAAAATTTAAAAATCAATTAACACATCCACAGGATGACGATACTATAAGCCAAAAATCATATGGAAGTCATAAGATTCGATCTTTTAAGGATGAAAGTCATAAGGGCTCCGCGGACACAATAGACGGTGAAGAGAAAAAAGATGCCAGCAAAGAGGAGTTAGGTTTAGAAGAAGGTTCGTGTTTATTATCAATTAAACTTTAAAGTTGTAATTTATTGCTTACTGCTTTGTTACTCTGTTGTTTTACTTTGTCAGAAAAAAACACCTTAATTGCTGTAATGAAAAATTGTTTTAAAATTCCATTTACTGTTAAAATGATTACAGAACTGGTTGAAGAGGAAGAGGAAGGTAAATTAGACGGTCTGGGGAAGCTCGACATCATCGTGGCGGCCGATGAAGATGTAGTGGATGATACACCCGCCGACTGCTGTCCTGATCCATGTTATCAACGATTCCCGTTCCTGGCTGGTGACGACGAGTCACCATTCTGGCAGGGTTGGGCAACACTCAGACTCAAGACATTCCGACTCATTGAAAACACATACTTCGAAACTGCTGTTATAACAATGATCTTACTAAGTAGTTTAGCGTTGGTGAGTCTATGTCTTCTTGTTCTGTTATTTTTAGTCTTCTCTTCTAAATCTAGTCTTTAAATCCTCTTAGTTCCTATTTTAATCGGTCTATAAAGAGCATTACTTGCTCAGAATTACATCTAACATACAAACAATATAACGACTAGTTCTAGACCTTTGGAGGCTGTGAAATTGTTCGAGTATTAAGATTAATCGACATTTATGACAACTACAAAATAAAATGAATAAACAACTTTTCTATTTTATATTTGTTATTATACAGCTTCATGTTTTTATTCTATTTTTAACTTTTCTATATATACTCTTAAGATTCTATATATACTATTATCATATCTATTGTTCTGTATTCTGAGGTAGTCACATTGACTGTCTCATTGGTACTCGTTTTTATATTCAAGTTAATGATTTCTTTTTAGTTGAAATGTTTTTTTTTATTACGAACTCATACAAAACTTTCAAACGTTCTAGGCTCTGGAAGACGTACATTTACCACATAGGCCGATTCTTCAAGATATTTTATACTACATGGACCGGATCTTCACTGTTATATTCTTTATCGAGATGTTGATAAAGTGGTTGGCGCTTGGTTTCCAGAAATATTTCACCAATGCTTGGTGCTGGCTTGATTTTATCATTGTCATGGTAAGATATCTGAAATTAAAAGCTTTTTCAATACAAATATATTTTATCTTTATAGCGCGTAATATTTCTCAAAATGCCGATAGGCATATTGAAGATACTAAGAAAACAAAACATATTGTAATACTGATACCGTATAATATTGAAACGCAAACAATAAATTAAAAATATATTCATGCAGATGAAATGTTTTTAAAATCTTGTTTGTAACAGCTTAACTTTTTAACCTCAATGTGTTCTGAACAAAGTAAATCTGGTAGCTGTTGGGCGATAATTACAGAACTTAGACACATATTTATCTAGTAAGTAGCTCATGTGAATGACAAGTGATGTCGCGTTAGTTGTCGCTCATAAACCACGGAGCCGTGATGGCGGGGGCAGACGACATCCCGGCGTTTCGGTCGATGCGAACGTTGCGGGCGCTTCGCCCTCTGCGCGCTGTCTCGAGATGGGAGGGGATGCGCGTGAGTACGCGCTGTCGGCGATACCATGGCGTTTGGCTACCCGTTATGGTTCTTTACGCTGCCCATTGATATTGCATTGCGTTGTTTTATAATAAAACAAACAAATTCCACGTTGGTATCCACCCGCCAATATTGAGTAATGTAGTAATAAATATCGTTACCTTCTTAAGAGATCTATCGCGCTCTTATTTCTTAAACTTCGTCAATGTGCAGCGTATCCCAAAAGCGTAAGCTTTGATTGTTCGATGTTATCTACAGTGGAGACTCAGTTCCCGCTGACACGAGCTCTCGATGTCTCTTTATTCTATGTGGTTCAACGTTTGCTTACATTATCTGTAATATTCAATAACTTTTATTCGAAAATTTCTCTTCTAGACAAAACTTATTCAACGTCTTGCTAATTAACCCGAGACTATCCGATTGCATGCATAATTTTTCAAATGTAACGTTTGAGAAGCAAACGGTATCAAATGTGTTCTGAATGCTATTGGTGTAATGTTTTATGTACATAATTTATTTATCGTGTGTATTTTCAGTGTGAATCCCGAGATATCAGAGAAATAAAATATTAATTCCACAGGCACAATTTCTCTGACATCTTAAATATATATGTCTGAATGTATACCTACTTGATATTTACATATATATTATATTTATTGTGCTTTCCTGAGCTTACCGGTACTTCGTTTTACTTAGGTATACTATTTTTCAGAGTTGTCGCAGCCGTCTTCTCCATTCAGCATTCCCTTAGTGTTGGTTTATCGTCAGATTCGTCTTCCAATGGTGGATTCTTTTAAACTGTTCTTAATTTCACTAGTCTTGTCTTTCAACTAATCAAGGTCGAGAAGTTAAATGTGAACGATTGTACATTGTTATGTGAAAATAATTTGTCTTTCCGTTAAATGATTATAACGTGTTCTGTTCTCAAACTGCATATTGATTTCATCAGGTCTCGCTTATAAACTTCGTAGCGGCGCTTTGTGGCGCCGGTGGCATTCAGGCGTTCAAAACGATGCGAACGCTCCGTGCACTACGCCCGCTCAGGGCCATGAGCCGTATGCAGGGCATGAGGGTACGTATGCCCTGCGCGGGCCCGGCTCACTACCCACCGTCACCACACACCGTCGCCTCACACTCGACACTGACATCAGTTTAACTTCACTCACAAACACACACATCTCAAATACGCCTCAAAATCAATAATACCCTTCTTACAAATCATTTAAACAGTAATTGGATATCATGATTGTTAATTGTTTCTTTCCAAAGTTGTATCGAATTCATGGCAGTAGTCGACTCGATTCTCAACAATTAGTGAATCATTTTGACGACTCCGGTGGCACCCTGGAATGGCTTAGTATCATCTCGATTCGTCTCATCCTATTTTAAAGCAATTCAATCGGTTTCATGTCGAAAGATTTAATTCATTTTCATCATTTGGTCCATCTTTTCTCTGAATACCGTAACTATATAGTTTTAGAATTTATTTTTCTTGTTATATAAAATCTTTATTTTAGACTTTGCACTTTAGATTATTCTTCTTGCAAGAACATCGTAGGATCTATTCGAATTCGCATGCCTTAGTACCTACTTTTGTGGCAATTGACAGGAGGTAAGATAGAATTTGTAGATTGTATCAATGGTTATTTTGCATGATATTTGTGCTTTATTATGCTTCGTGTGAATATTTGTAACAAGTTATTGAAATGCTTCAATTATTTTTAAACACTGGCATACATATTTAATTTGTAATATTCAACCATATTGTTTACTAAAATACTTATTGCAGTTGCTTTATTTCTTACAAGGCGTTCAACGAACAAGTCATTTCAAGTCTTCAGTCAGTCTCAAATAACATAAATATGACTTTTCGTTAAATGTCTATAAATTAAAATATATAAGCGTATTAATTAATGCTGCTTTGCTGACACATGATTCTAGCTATTAATAAATGCTTATGTATTTTATACAGTAACAACTACATGTTTGTCTTTCATGTACAGGTGGTAGTGAACGCGCTAGTCCAGGCTATACCATCCATCTTCAACGTACTCCTTGTATGTCTCATATTCTGGCTAATCTTTGCGATCATGGGAGTCCAATTGTTTGCTGGAAAGTATTTCAAGGTTTGTTATGAATTTAGAGTATTTGAAAATTTGCTTACCAAATAAGTTCGTAACCTTGATTCCTTAATCCGTTAGATAATTCCTTCTAACAACAAATAAAATATCATGATTTTCACAGCTTCTATAAATTAAATAAATAATACATATATTGATAGGGACATCATTACATACATTGCTCCGATCCCAATGTAAGATGCTAAAGCACTTGAGGTATGAGAGTCGGAAACAACGAAGGCACCACAAACACCCAAACCCGAGAAAATGTAGAAAAAGTGTTTTTTCTCAATGACCCGACCGGGAATCGAACCTCGAGATGGCGACACCTTGAAAACGGTATTTACGCCACTCGTCCACGGAGGGCGAAAAAATATAACTCAAATCAAAATTTGCTCCTGTGTGAGTTTCGAATGTGATTTTCAAAATCACAAACACACACATCTCAAATATCAGTTTAACTTCACTCACAAACACACACATCTCAAATACGCCTCAAAATCAATAATACCCTTCTTACAAATCATTTAAACAGTAATTGGATATCATGATTGTTAATTGTTTCTTTCCAAAGTTGTATCGAATTGATTTCAATACAACTTTGGAAAGTTCAAAGTTGTATCATTAAGTATTATTTTTATCTTCACGTAATTTTTCATACTATATCCTAGTCTGAAAAGTTACATGCGGCTGAGGTCTAGAAGAAAAAATAATTATGGAGATTTTTTTACTTACGTTTGAGCTGATTAGCTTATATATAAAAAACACAATGTTACAATTATATTTTTTCTAAAACTGTTTTACAAATTTGCAGTGCGTCGACTTAAACCATACGACCTTAAGCCACGAAATAATACCAGACAGAAATGCTTGTATTTTGGAGAATTATACTTGGGAGAACTCGCCAATGAACTTCGACCATGTGGGCAAGGCGTACTTATGTTTATTTCAAGTGGCGACTTTCAAAGGTTGGATACAGATTATGAACGACGCTATTGATTCTAGAGAGGTAAATACAAAACCTATAATCATTTCATAAACCTGTAAACATTGAAAAATAATAATGAATTATATTTAACCTACACTTCCTCTTTTAGGTGGGCCGACAACCCATAAGGGAAACTAACATTTACATGTATCTATATTTCGTGTTCTTCATTATATTTGGCTCATTCTTCACCTTGAACCTCTTCATCGGTGTGATTATTGATAACTTCAACGAACAGAAGAAGAAAGCCGGAGGAAGTCTCGAGATGTTCATGACAGAAGACCAGAAAAAGTACTACAACGCGATGAAGAAAATGGGATCCAAAAAGCCTTTAAAAGCTATTCCGAGACCAAAGGTAATTTATATAATATATTACATTTAAAAGCAAAGAAATATTGATAGACATTAAAAGTAATGATTTCTTTCAGTGGAGACCACAAGCGATTGTATTCGAGATCGTGACAGACAAAAAGTTCGACATGATCATCATGTTGTTTATCGGCTTGAACATGTTGACGATGACTCTGGACCATTACCAGCAGTCGGATACGTTCAGTGCAGTCCTCGACTACCTCAACATGATATTTATTGTGATATTCAGTTCAGAGTGCCTCTTGAAAATTTTTGCCTTACGCTACCATTACTTCGTCGAACCGTGGAACCTCTTTGATTTCGTCGTTGTAATGTTTTCTATTTTAAGTAAGTAAATAGACATTTATAACTTTATCTTTGTGTTTTATTTATTTATTATTTTGCTAAATTGTTTAAATTTACAGAAGTTTTTTTTTAATTAACAAAAATACTGTTTACAGGTTTGGTGTTGAGTGATATTATAGAGAAATACTTCGTATCTCCGACTCTACTGAGAGTCGTAAGGGTAGCGAAAGTTGGTCGAGTACTTCGACTCGTTAAAGGAGCTAAGGGTATCCGAACGCTTTTGTTCGCCTTAGCTATGTCACTGCCGGCCCTGTTCAATATCTGCTTGCTGCTTTTCCTGGTCATGTTCATTTTCGCAATATTTGGAATGTCATTTTTCATGCACGTCAAAAACAAAGGCGGACTAGATGATGTTTACAACTTTAAGACTTTCGTGCAGAGCATGATTCTACTATTTCAGGTAAATAATACATTCAATATAAATAAGATGAAGTTTTGTAGTGTATATGTTTTATTAATGATTACCAATGTAAGTATTAATATCTGCACTGAAATAATTATCAATATGACCTTCTAGATGTCCACTTCCGCCGGCTGGGACGGTGTTTTGGACGGTATCATTAATGAGGAAGAATGTGATTTACCGGATAATGAACGTGGTTCTCCTGGAAACTGTGGATCTGCTACCATAGGCATCACATATTTATTATCTTACTTAGTAATCTCTTTCCTTATCGTCATCAATATGTACATCGCTGTGATTCTCGAAAACTATTCACAGGTAAGAAATTTCTTGATGTTAATTGTTTTTTTTTAACTTTATAAAATATTATATATTATTTTTTTCTCTAACAACAGGCTACGGAAGATGTACAAGAAGGCCTAACAGACGACGACTATGACATGTACTACGAGATATGGCAACGGTTCGATCCTGACGGTACTCAATACATCCGCTACGACCAACTATCTGACTTCCTCGACGTTCTGGAGCCTCCGCTACAGATTCACAAACCCAATAAGTACAAAATAATATCTATGGACATACCAATATGCCGCGGCGATATGATGTTCTGCGTGGACATCCTCGACGCGTTGACGAAGGACTTCTTCGCGAGGAAAGGCAACCCGATAGAGGAGACCGGTGACCTCGAAGTGGGCCGGCCGGACGAGGCGGGCTACGAGCCGGTGTCGTCGACGCTCTGGCGGCAGCGGGAGGAGTACTGCGCTCGGCTCATCCAGCACGCGTGGCGACGGCACCGGCGCGCGCACGAGGAGCCGGGCGGGGAGGAGGGCGGCGGGGCGGGGGCGGCGGGCGCGGGCGGCGAGGGCGCGCCCACGGCCGTGCTGCTGGACGCTGTGACGCCCAACGGGCACCGCGTGGTGCTGCAGGGCGGCGGCGCGGCGCCGCGCCCACCCGAGCCCGCGCCGCCGCCCGCGCCCGTCTGACCCGCGCTGGCGCTCGCGCTGCTGCCCGCGCTGGTCGACGACGCGCCGCTGCCGCTGCCCGCACCGCTGCCCGAGCTCCTGAGCCCACCCAAGCGCACTTAACTCTCCCTGACGCTAGATGTCTCCTGTACATAGTGCGGTGCGATGGCAGTGCGACGGCGACTACTCTCCTCGTGGACTATTGCGCGTGTGCAGACGTTCGAGCACCGGAGTGTTTTATATCGAAGCCGAAGCTTGAGAGACCGCTTGTTTTGCGACCGATTGTCGCGCGTGTTCTGTCGTATTATATTTTTGTTGTCGCGTCGAACCTTCCCCGGATGTGGCCGGTGTACGTTTGAGAGAATAGTTTAGAAAGCACGCTATGATGTTTCGTGGTCTAGTAATTTAAGAAAACGGATAAAACTGAGAAAACTCTAAAAGCTTATTTTTGTATTTGATAAATATCTTTGTGTAAAGTTTAATTCGAAGAGCGAGCACTATTAAGAACGCTATGCACGTCACTTCTCTACTGTTAGATATCATTTTTCTTCCCCGAAATGATGTCGTACGGAAGAAAGTCAGTGCAGTCGAGAACGGGAGATCGACGCGGAGAGATCTTAGCTTGGTTAAGTTCCGCTTGCCGCTACGCCGCAGGCCGCTTTGCAGCCAAAAGTAACGCAGCGCTCAAACTTATGCAAATTATTTAAATTTGTACGAAAAAAGTAAAGTATGTCGACACTACATATTTACGTGTATCACTCATGTAACATTTTTCGACTCGTCCATCACGTTCGGACGTTATTATTAATCGTATCTAATAATACCTAAACGCTTAAGAAAAGCAATGATTACGCCGATTCATATCAATTTTGTCCGTAATAGTTTTTAATAGTTCCAATTTTTAAGCTTCTTACTGTACCGAAAAAACAAAGTCTTTCTAGTCGAGGTCGGTCGCCTCGAAATTTAAAGGAGTTTAGAAGAATTTTGCAAAGATATCTATGTAAGCTTAGCAAATCAGCAGTGAAATCGGTACCAGAATTCACTTCCGTCCTAATTCAGTACGCATCATGGGAATCGAGCCATTTTACGTAACGCGCACCTCCACGTAGTTAATGTAATTTCCTTCCCTTAAATTACATTAGCTGAAGCGAGATCCCTCGCGTCCGCTGCGAGCGGCTGGTACTGTTTCGTTCTGTAGCGACGGCCGCGGCCGTCACCACCACCAAGCGACCCATATCGGCTGTCATAAACGTCAACGTTATTAGCAATAAGATTATATTGATAATACCTAAGAGATCGAACGTCCCTTACCGAGTAAGGTAGATATTATTGAGATGTTTTTATTTTTCGATTGACATCACTATAGACGAAAGTAGCGACGTCGAGTGGTCGGACGTCCATCGCCGCGTCGGTCGGCTCCGACGAGATGCGAGCGGGAATCATGTCGGTAATGAGTTTTGTCAGTAGAGTCTTTTCTAGCACAACAATAATTAGTAATTCATAAAACTTTTGTAAATTAACTTTGGAGGAGGTCAATTTTCTACTGTGTAAATATTGAGAGCTTACCGCAGGGTCGATCCCGAATACGCACGTCGCCACCTGAACATGGTACTACTCATACGTAACAGCTTGAAGCAATAATGTAAGCGTGTGCTCGCATCATTTCGCTTTTACGTCATAAAACATGTCACCGAATAGTTGTGTGTCGGTTGTTTTTGATTCGTTTTAAAATAAAGTGAAAATTTTATGAAGTGCGAGACAATCTAAATGTTGCAAAAATATAAAGAGTCAGTGTATTGTAAACTAAAATGAGACGCTTAACGTTTTGCACATATTTTACAATAATTATTACGGTAACCGATAGTAAATATGTAGATAGTATATGGATGAGGGTACCTTTTGCAGGAAGTGTGCCAGCGAGGTTCCCCGTCGCTCGCGCACTCTCTGCTCGTACCATTCAACCCCCATTTTGGTTCCGTTGATTTCGGTTACGCAGAATGGTTAACAGATATCTCGTTTATAAGTGACGAGAACTCGACTTCACGAGACGGCTAATCTCAACGAGATCACCATTAAGTGTCTTGTTTCGTGCAAGTCAATCGCACAAATAAATTTATATTTATATAAAAATTAAAACCTACAACGATCTAATGGCGGAATTTGGTCGATGTTAGCCGTCCCGGGGGTTATAGATACTTTGTTCAATTATCATATCCGGACGTTAAAGTTGTGTTGGTTTAACCAAACGTTATATCTACTATTAGGCATATTGGCACAAAAAAGTTGTGTTTAATTAAGTTTAGACAATAAGTTACAATATCATTGTATTGTTTATTTGAATATACTTATGACAAAAAAGTGAGTTCAGTTTGCTGAATGATAGAGGTTTAATTGAGTATTTATTATATATATTGTTGAAGTTTGTACAAAATAAATTAAGTAAACTATAAATTATAGAACTTGACTGCTTTGATTTGTTGTTTAATTTGAAACAATCGAGGAGAAATTGCTTTCTCGCAAGTGGATCGTGGTGTGGTTCACAAAAAAAATCTAATCTAGTCACACCGTTTAATGCCGAGAGTATCATAAAAGTTAATGGAAATATTGAAAACATTTTTGAATTCCTAAAATAGCATTATAACAAATATGGTATAAGCTTACTTACCATCTCAAAGAATAGACCAAAATAAACAGTTGAATAATATGAGCAGCGTGCAACGTCTAATACCTATGGGTATCATCAATCGTTAGGAGACCTATGTCCAGCAATGGACTAGGTATAATAGTAAGTGAGGTAGTAAAGATATGAATGCAATTGGTCGTCATGACATGGGATTAAAATATAAGGCTGTAAGAAGCGACAAAGACTAACTTACTAACCGTTTGAATACTCACGACTGTTGTCACTTGGTGGATCTTCATCTTTATACACATTAAAATTAACTTTTACTTATTCCACATTTAACCACAATAACCCTTTCTTAAGAAACCTTTGATGATACCATAAAGGCAAAACCGGTCAGTTATTTTAATATAAATAAATGTGGAATAAATAAAAGTTAATTTTAATGTGTTTACTAATACCGTTTGATGACGGGATTACTACCTCCATAACAATACGAGAACAAAATAAGAAGACCCATGTCCTGCAGTGGACTATTACAGGCCATTATGTCAATGTAATACTCAAAACTATGATACTCGAACTCTAACAATTTTCAGTAATACCTACGATGTGTACTGCTAACATAAAGACGGCAACTTGCTCACATTGATTCAAATGTACTTTTAAGAAATTGTATTACAGGAATTGAAGTCACGATAGCCGAGTTGTTGGGTGGTCCGAATTTCGAGTCGAGTTCGATCCCCAGGTGGCAGTACCAATGAGTTTTTCAAAAACTTATGTACGAATTTCATCGTTGGCTTGGACGTAAAGACGGCGACGGGCTCACCACCTGTCACGTTGTCCCGAAAATATCTTCGGTTGAAGGTGGGTCAAAGGGACTTAATTGTCTAGACTTGACCTCTGTCTACCCCTGTATTGGGAATTGCGTGAAGATATTTATTTATTTATTTGTATTATAGGAACTAAAATGTTTAGACATCTAATCTCTACAATATTGGGTAAATGCATATTAGGTAATAACTTATTATTTAACATAACCTAAATTTATCGGGTTTGTTGAGGTGCGTTGTGAAAACGACAATTATTGACACAAAGACTTACGCAATAATATATATAATCGGACTCGAAGACATATAATTTCAATCAGCTGATGCAGTTGATTAAATCCAAACATTACCGTTATATTTTTTAAAACTAAGGCAGATTCAATGATTACGTACCATGTCCTAAATAAATAATAATAAATAAATACATGGTACCAACATCATAAACATTGCTCTGAACCCTAAGTAAGTAGCTAAAGCACTGGTTTGGATTGAGAAAAAACGATAGTATCACAAACATCAAGAGAACAACCGAGTAAATGTAGAAAGTGTTTTCTACATTGATCCCTCAGGAAATCGAACCCGGGACTTTAGAGTTGGCGACACCATGATAACCGGTGTGTCACCACTTCTCCACGGCGGTCGTCATAATAAACAAAACTTTACTTTTATTTAAAATACGGCGACGGGCTCATCACCTGTCACGTTGTCCCAAAAATGTCTTCGGTGGAAGGTGGGTGAAAAGGAATTTTTGTCTTGACCTCTGGCTACCTGCATTGGGAATGACGTGAGAATATATGAGAATTTTTATTTAATGCAATTATTTCCAGGCAACATTTTTGAGTAGTTACTGTGCCACGGAGTCATAAAAAAGACTTAGAATTAGAAGAATTAGAGCCGTATGGCATCGGCGTAACAATTATCACCCCATATTCTTACCGTGTATATCGTAAGAGGCTACTCCTTAGCCTTGCAAAGCCTGAAAGATGCTACAGAAAGATGACGCGAATCTCGAAAAGTTTCTGTTCTAGAATAACCAAAACAAAGCCGACAGAGGGCTGTCTAAGGCGCGAGGCTTCTGATAATGCGACCACCAATCCACTTTCCAAACGTGGAGGTTAAAACTTTACCGTAGAGGCCCATGCAATTGACTCTTATGAAGGCTGTTAAGTATCAGTGCCTGGGTCCATTGTTGACATTACAATAAAAGACTGCAGCACAATAATAAGTATTATTAAAACCAATTACAAATACATAAACAAACAAGATTGTCTATTTTTATTTAAGTTTTTTTTATTTATTATACAAAATTCTCCTAAAATTCCTATGTATTAATTACAGTGCAGAATGTTGAGATGTCGCCTTAATTAAATACCTTGGGGGCTTTTTTATTTATAGCACTTGTTTGATTTTTGTAATGCAGTTAGTCCAAGACGATCGCGATTAGGCACATCCCTGCAATTTAAATAGTATATGTTAGTTATGACAATTGTGTAAACGTAGATTGTGTACTAGTCTTTCTACCAAACGAACCCAACTCTATACGTATTAAAGTATCTACATAAACTACTTTTTTTAGAAACCTGTAAACTTCATGAATAGTTCACTCATTGGACCTGTTTCTATTCTTTGGGTATTTTTCATCGCCATCACTAGTCATAGAGGTAAATTCTGCCATGTAATATTAAGAAGATAATGATTAATTATAGGATTTACAACGCAGTAAGCGTAAAGTGTAGGTATACGAGTTTCTCAATCTTCCACAAAAAATATTTTTACTGATATTTCATTCTGAATTGTACCTATTCTTGGCGGTGAAGGAAAGAAAAATCTTGTAATATGATGCATTTTTACTGATTTTGAAAGCATGTAAGCTATGCTGGCCTTTTTGCTATAAAATTAATGATAAATTTTAATAATCCGACATTCAAAGTAGCGGGATTCAAAACCGTGACTGTTCTCTGCATTGTCGTTCTCAGGTCCGAGCTAAAATAATATCAGAATAAAATATTTAAAAAAAATATCTTCACGTAATTCCCAATACAGGGGTAGACAGAGGTCGAGACAATTAAGTCCCTTCGACTCACCTTCTATCGAAGATATTTTCGGGACAACGTGACAGGTGGTGAGCCCGTCGCCGTCTTTATGTCCAAGCCAACGATATTCGTACATAAGTTTTTTGAAAAACAAAACCCATTGGTACGAGCCTACCAACTGGGGATCGTCTATTGACTCGAAATTCCGACCACCCAACCACTCGGCTATCGTGACTTTTCTCGATAAAATAGTAGTCCAAAATAAGCAGACCTGTGAAGCGCAGCCGTGTCTAAGGTGTTAGGTGTCTGATACTGCAATCGCCAATCCGCTTTGCCAAACGTGGCGATTGTATCAAACCCTTTCACGGGGGAGGACTGTGTCTAGCAATGAACACCAGGCCGTTATGTGTGTATTAAAGAATATTGTATTTTTTTTTCTTTACCGACATACAAAAACTACATTTCCGAACAGATAAGTTAACAGTGAATCTTACAATTTTACTATAATACAATGTTACTCACCGTTACAATCCGATTATGTTCCTGATTAGGCTTTACTAGATCTTGTGGGTGAAGGAGCCAACGCATCCCTGTGACAATAGTTCTCTTATATAAGTTATATCTTTACTGATATAGTAAAAAAGGACATTTTGTATGTTTAAACAAAATCTAAGGCTGTGCAGGCGAGTAGACCGATGTAAAGACGCACACTCTCCTCTCACAGCTAAGCTTATAATAACGGCTTCCTGGATGTGACATGAATTCTTCCGTATCTTCGTGTCAGTGTGAGCCCTGTATGAGGTGTGTGTGTTTGGGTGTCTGTGTACATACTTTGTATCCCAATGACTATATTCTATGAAACATTCTAAATATGACCTATGCATATGGATTTTTCCAGTGGTTGTAGTTTTTATTGTATTAAATTTAATATTATTTTCTCAAATTATTAATAGTATTATTTTCATGCGGTAGCTGTGTCACCACACCGTAGCTTGATCGGATATAGTTATTTTGTAATAATAATAATAACAAATAAAAATATTAAATTTCAAAATTAAATAAGGGACAAAGGTAGTTCGGGAAAAGGATGAAAAAACAGTAAAGAAAAGAAACAACTCGCTGATGTTACTATTTTTTTTTTATTTTCGTCTCCCTTTCAAGACACTGTGTCCTCATCAAAGACACACATACAGAATGCCATAGGTACAATAAGCTAATTCAAAGGGCGGTTACAGACTGAAGACCTCTGGGTTTCTACAAATCTGCCAGAAGACCCTCGCCATCGACAGCTGCACTCACGCAAGACGCTCATCAATACCATTATAATCATGAATACGTTACTCATATACATATTTTTACAGCATCTATATGTACAGTTATGTATTTGTATATTAAATTAAACCCTCCGTATGCATCTTACTGTAGTAAAAACCACCAATATCTCGGAACGAACAAAATACGAAGGGTTACTCCCTACCCTAGCACTTAGTTCACTATGTGAACACAGAGCAAGCTTCAGAATTAATTCATACTGGCAGTGCAATCGACTTATGCACGATACGTACCAATTACTATTCATTACACATTATTATACTGACAGATATGTAGCACGAGAAATATATTACATAAAAGCGGAGATCAAGATAGTATGGTTTTTAAAATGTACCCTCGGATCGTGTAGCCTGTGTGAGTCATGAACAATTTACCAAACGCACTCTCCTATTGTGCCCAACAATGAAACAGTCCCACGTAAAATGGATAAACCGAATATTTTAAAAATACCAGTCAAGTATTCCGCACAATAAGCGTGTAAGAAAACTTGCATCAAAGAAAACTGACACATACCATTTGTCAACGTCTTTCTCTATTTAATTCGTGCCTTCAAGGCATGAAATCATAAGTCGATCACAGAATAAAAAACACTATCTCAGACCTAGCTTATTGTTTACAGTTTATACAGTTCTCTAATAATAAAAATAGGCTTTTTTTGGTAAAAATATTTTCTTGTTATAGCTTAACCGATACTCATTGTAACTTGTGCTAGAACATCCATTCTAAACATAAATTTTATCGTAATACAGCGATGTCAAGCTGAAGTTAACTTAAAATCAGTTACACAATATTACATGAACATGAAGTTTTTGCATACCAAAGATTTACAACGAAGCATTATTTAAAAGATTGAACAATTGTATTACACAAAATGAAATGGTAAATATTAATCTATTGTTAAAAAAAAAACTATGAATACAATGTTATTACTTAAAATCAACAGTATTACCACCAAAACAGCATTTATATCCCTTTTTAATATTAATATGTTATAATTCAAACTAAATTAAAAAAATGTGGTAATACTGTGAAATAATACTACCTATATGTCGTCTAACAATAATGATGTGAGATCTACAAACCAAGCGGAACATTTACATGAAATTCAACATTTATGTGATATTTGTATGAAATATGTAGCGTTAATTATAATTCAATTTAAACTCCATTTATACAAGTCTCAAAAATAAAGTCAAACACTGTTTAAGTCTATACTCTTTTCATTTCAATTCTCTAAATCAAAAGTAGTCAGGGGCCTTAGGAAAATTAAATAAAAAAATTTCAAAATAAACTAAATCGATTCTGAATATTCTTAGAAAATCAAAATATTTTAATTCTAAAGTGATTTTATTATAATAGTTCATCGTGGGGAAAAATAAAAAGAAACATAGATAGTAAAGTGTTCGATTGGTCAACGGTCAAAATAAAAGTGTATCATCAAGTAGTCTTGTAAAAATGTTCTGATTCATTACAAACTATTATCAAAAGGTCGAATCTGTACCAGTGCAGTTGCTAGAGAAAATCAGCATCCAATTAACGATAAATATATATATTTAGTTCTATTATATTCACTAGTACTAGTCGATCTATGTATCTAAATACTCAAATTATAACTCTACATACGCAAAAAAAAATTACAACAAAATGGGCGAGTATTTAAGTTGAATAGTTGCAGCCTGTAAATGTCCACTGTTGGGCAAACGCTATATCTGAAAATTTCTTTGACGTCGCAAATCTTCGAAATAATATATTTTTTTTATTATTATTATTTCTCAGATATTAAGATTTCTTCACAATGTTAAGCTTCACCGCGGAGCACGAAATAATTGCTATTAACAATTTTAGTGGCGCCCTGACCACAAAACTACCATGGCTCTAACGCATATATCATAATATTCATTTAAAAATATTTGCATATAGTGAGCAATTTTGTATGTTCGCATGTACATTACCTTATCAATAAGCACACCATCCAAAACCAACCAGTGATTCTATAGAAATTACTGATCTGATAAGGAAACCACAAAAAAAGCCCTACTTCTGAATATGCAAAATTAAATACTATCTGACAAATTTAGTCAAGAGACGAGTGGCTTAAAAATTATTGGTAATATAAGTCATGCGTTAAGTGATCATTTGATGATGAAACACCTCATAATCGAGACCTGTTTTAACAGATTCTAGCAAGCATTCTTTTTATATCTATCAAGTTCTATGCATGCCAAGGAGGCATTGGCAAATGATACCATAACATAGCCGTTACTAGAAACACAGTTATTGTTACTATATTGTTTCAGTTAATGCAAATAAATAAAATCAATGAAGCAAAAAATTGACATTTTGATGAGCCACAATACGAAAAAGTATTACAAAATTAAAGCATTCCTTCCTCTCATTGGAGAATCGTTAAATATATTACCCAATTTTTAAATATCCTTTCAAATGTCATAAACGTTAAATAAGTTGATTAGATTTGTAATATAAAACAATTCCTGAATAGCAATTTTAACTCAAAGCGATAATTTATAACGCAAAAAACATATTTAGTTTCATAAATTTCATACTTAAGACTTTCTCCTCGTTACATTGATTGCTAAGAAGCCAAATTAATTACCATCGAGACACAAAAGTATAGAGCTGGCCATCAGCTGTACAATCGTTCAATGTCAAAACATTTATCACATTTCGAAATTGTAAAATCGAGCCGCCATCCCCGCAGTAGGTGGCTGATAGAGTCTTATTCAGTTTCAAGCTGAAATAGATTCAACGTAATGGGCCTAAGACGTATTATTGTAAGATAGTTGTACCGGTCTCTGAGACATACTAGTAGAGAGATAACTACTAAATTAGAGAGGAGGGATTTACTCTGTATAGTCCCAGCAATCCTTCTCGTAGCCTTCGTGGACGTGCTCTAGAAGTACCTTACGCCGGCTGTCGCAATATCTAAAATTAAAAAGAAAAATAATAAATAAATACATACATAGAAAGGGACAACATCACATCTATGTATGTCCCTATCTATGTATGTATTTATTTATTATTGAAAAAAAAATATTTTTTTTATTTTTTTTTAAATAATAAATAAATACATACATAGATAGGGACAACATCACATACATTGATCTGATCCCAAAGTAAGCAGCTTAAACATTCGTTTTGTGGAATCAGAAACCCCCAGACCCGAGAAAATTTAGAAAAATTGTTAGCTTGGCGTTTAGCAGATCCTTATCTTCTAGTCACCCGGTATCAGGATACCGGAGTGAGGAAGTACGAGCTGTTGAGGAAGTTCATGGGCATGAGTAAGCACTTCCTGTCAAGTGAGGTAATTTTCTCTTTCGTTTCCATCATTCCATTTTACCGTAAAAATTTAAATACCTTTTCTTTAGTAACAGATATTCAGTGTAAAATGTGACTGCCAGTAACTTAGGCTCTGGTCTAGGCCTTACTTTTAGAATAAAAATAATCCAGAATAGATGTAATTACTTATTGTAAGCCGAACTTTTAGTCTGAACTCATTAAACTATATTAACAACAATAAAACGACTCTACGTAATAGTTACTACGACGTTATCTTACATGAATGCTACTTACCTGTATTTGTCCTGGACCTTCTGTTTGATGTAGGCCAGATTTTCACTAGTTATGTCCCGTTCGAGATACTCGGAGAGCGTCTCAGTGGCAGATTCCAAGTCGCGCTGATTGTCCTCGAATATAACCGACTGGTTGTTCTTGCGCAGGTAATACGCGAACACATAGGTGTACATGAGCGTTTGTCGGCACTGGCACAGGATGTCAACGGCTTTCTTCAGAAATTGAACCTGAGAAGAAGATATTGATAAGTCACTAATTCAAGGGGGTCAATTTGGAAAGATGTGAAATTTAAGTGACATCATAGTGGCGATAACATATGCCATTACTTCTCTGTAAATAAAGAAAAAGATTATATATAATGACATACTTGTCATGATATATAGATATATACATAAGGCTGTATGGTTGGGTGATCCGAATTCGATCCCCAAGAAGCAGCCTCGTTCCATAAGTTTTTTTTTAAACTTACATACATTTGGTATTGTTGGCATGGACATAAAGACGGTGACAAGCTTCACTATCTGTCACATAGCCCCAAAAATATACTCCGGTGAATTGTGTGTTAAAAGAAATTAATACTCTCTGTCCAACCCAATGTATTCGAAAATGCGTGAAGGTAACGAGGACGGTTCGTACTTCGATCCAGCTCATGTTGTGCTGCTGCATCTCCTCCATCTTCTCTTTGACGGAGGCGTAGAGTTTGGACTCGAAGCGCAGCGACTGCATGTGGTTCATGTAGCGGTTGCAGTAAAACAGGTACCGCTGCAGCGCGGAGCGGGAGCGCTCCTGCGCGTCGCGCGCTGCCTTCGCCTCGTCCTCGTCGTATCTGTACAAAACAGGTGAGACATGAGATGTGCCGCTGGAAAAGGATAGCTGCAGGTTTGGGACGGGGAGAAGGCACATGTCCTCTAACAGTGTGCCATCTGTGCACGTATATATGCTTGGAATCATAGGAACTTCGATAGTGCGATGTAGGATGTCGACGTGTTTTCTGAATTGTCCGCTACTAGCGAGCTTCTAATGTGGAGACATAGATGTCGCCACGACATTGACCAGTAAGTGTCGTGAGAATCATACCCTTTGAATTGAAACAGATGTTCATGGGCGGCGGTAATCACTTACCATCACGTGTGCCACCTGCTCGTTTGCCTCCCTCTTCTATATAAAAAAAAGATGGCCATCCATCGACCAGCTTGATAAATGCTGATATAAAGACATATGATAGGCAGCAGTATGTGCTGTGACTACTAATGTGACTAAGAAACATCTTTACATTGATGTTACACCTTATTCACTTATGCCGAGTTTTTACGACGTGATAATATACCACCCGTTTTTTCACTGGGTGTCGTAAGACGCCCATTGTAAGAAAAAGGGTGCAGTCACAATTACCTGAATAATTGGCCTGACATACGTAACGGCATGTTAAAGGCCGTTACGTATGTCAAGTTACGCAGGTGAGGGCAGGCGGTTTGGAATAATAATACATCTAGGAGTATTTAGTTTCAAAATTAGACGAAGGCTATACACACATACATACATACATACATACATACATACATACATACACACATACAAACATACACACATACACACATACACCCATACACCCATACACACATACACACATACACACATACACACACACATACACACATACACACATACACACATACACACGCACACGCACACGCACACACACACACACACACACACACACACACACACACACACACACACACACACACACACACACACACACACACACACACACACACACACACACACACACACACACACACACACACACACACATACATACATACATACATATCGGCCTCTAAAGTCCACTGCAAAGAGTCCCATAGGGAGAATTTGCCATAATCGCCACGCTTGGCAAGTGGATGGCGATCGCAATAACAGACCACTCGCACCGCAGACGCTGCTGTCCATCTTCGGTCTCATTATTTTGGTCTGATATCTATAGAGATCCCGCCACTTCTACTTAATTTGTGGCTAATTTGAAACTTCATAAAGTTATTGACTGGCATAAGTTATTTGACTATAGAGTATATAGATAGTAAACATAGAATAACATAGACCACTTTGTCTGAAAACTGAAAAAAGCGCTGAAGTTTTACTGCAGCATTACGCTGAGGCCCCATTTTGAGCACACCATTCCTATATGCGTGTGTGCGTGTGAATGTGTGTGTGTGAGTTACAAATTAAACTTTACTTTCTTTCTGAGCACTTAGCACAAATGTACAAACCTGTTACAATTGTACCAGCTGCTGCCATGTGGTTCCCAGGGCCCCAAACACACCCAGCAGAAGTCTGCTTTGCAGTTCTGATTCTTGCACACCATGTGGTTGCACCCACCGTCCTTCTCAATGGTCACGTTACACTTCGGACACTCCTTAGTGTTCGCCGCTATCCAGTTCGACGTTTCCGAGTCATCGTCACACTTCTGGGAATGTGCAAAATAACCAAATGAAATCAAATCATTTATTCATCGACATAAGAACATACATTCGTTTATTGATAGTCATTTTTAATCTACCACCGTTTCGTAATGAGGTTCCTCTAACGGAGAAGAAACGGGCGAAACTCCGTAGGTATGCTCTTTTTTGGTCAATATTTTTAACAATATAATGCATTATACAAATATAATGTGATATTTTCTAGAAATAGCTTGGGAGCGATCACCTCATTCCCAGGGGTTACTATGATTAATATATTCATTTATATTATAACAAATTTCCAATCCAATACGTCACAAGTTTCACCATACACAATCATATTTTCTTTTATCACACATACAAATGTGTTTATTATAAAAATTTATAATACATAAACAACAAAATGGAAAATAAGTCACGATAGCCGAATGGTTGAGTGACCAGAATTGGATTCAAGATACTTCAGTTTGATCCCCAAGTGGCAAGCTCTTACCAATGGATTTAAAAAAAAAACTAAAAAAAACTTATGTACGATTTATACATAAACATAAAGACGTGACGGGCTCAACACTTATCACGTCGTCCCAAACAATTTTTTTCGGTGGAAGATGTGTCGAAAGGACTAAATTGTCAAAACCCCTGACTACCTACGTAGAGGGGCCGTAAAACTAAGAAAGAAGAAGTCTACCTACCTTACTGTTAGAATAATTACTGTTAAGAATAAAAGGTTATCTTATCTAATAGATAAAATAACCTTTTATTCTTAAGTCACGATAGCCGAGTTGTTGGGTGGTCGGAATTTCGAGTCGAGAGACCCGAGTTCGATCCCCGGGTGGCAGTACCAATGAGTTTTTCAAAAACTTACGAACGAATTTCATCGTTGGCATGGACATAGAGACGACGACGGGCTCACCACCTGTCACGTTGACGACGGGCTCACCACCTGTCACGTTGTCCGGAAAACTATCTTCGGTGGAAGGTGGGTCAAAGGGACTTAACTGTCTAGACCTGACCTCTGTCTACCCCTGCATTGGGAACTCGTCGCACTCACTTTGATCCACTTCTTGAGCAGACAGCAGCGCACCGGGTCGTGCCAGTTCTCGCCGCACGCGAAGCAGAAGGTGTGCCCGCAGCGGCAGGTGACGGGCGCAGCCTCCACGTACGCGACCTTGATCGCGTTGCTGCAGTCCGGCGACGGGCACCAGCGCAGCAGCCGGTTGCACTGGGGCATAACAGAGTAGACAGTCCCACCATGTCTGGGAGTCTGGAGGGCTTTACAGTTGGCTGGTGGTCAGCACCAGCCACCGCCATACTGTAGTGTGTCACAGCGGCAACAGCCTAATGGTTTAGGGGTGCGGACTGCGAAACATGACGTCGCAGGTTCGGGGCCCCGCCATTCGAATGTTTACGTAAACCAACTCCAGACACAAGAATTGCAGCTTAATTGGAGTGGTTAATAGGAATACTAGTAACGTTATTCGTCATTGCTAGTATTCTGTTTAAAAAAAAAAATAAAAAAAAGTATACTACAATTACTGTAGTCGAGTCGGTCGAGTGGTTGGGTGATCCTCGATTTCTGGGGCTTTTTACACCTGACCACCAGCCACCTCCATACTGTAGTATACTACAATTGCAGTAGACTTGACTACTGGTCGAGTGGTTGGGTGATCGGAATTCGAGTCAAGAGATCCGAGGAGGTAGGCTCGTACTCTTACCAATAAGTTTTTTTAAAAACTTATCTACGATTTAGAATAATTGTAATAATTACATAAAAAAATCACGCGCGTCTCATCGTCACAACGATTATAGCTACAAAATTCAAAAGAACACACACTGGTGAATAATAAAAAATGTTCAAACTCACCTCTACAAAGCTATTAGTGATGATGTGTTGGTATTTAAGTTTGACGCGAGAGTCCCGGACCAGCCGCATCACCGTCGCGTCGTCTACCAAAATGTCACAAGCGTGCGCGGCGCAGGCTATCGTTTGACCCTAGAAAGTGTTTCTATCTATATATCTTGACGAACTCCGTAAACGAATGGCTTACACACAAGTTTGCATGATGGGACAACGTGACAGGTGATGAGACCGTCTTTATTAAGTGCAAACCCAAGCAGGATATTTGGTGTCAGTAATTCGCCGCTATTCACAACTCCTGCAGCTTTGGTCATCACTTACGTTGAGGTAGGCAGTTAGTCTCTCCGGTGAAAACATAAAGGAGTTGAGTAACGAGGACACATGATGACGGCGTAAGAATAATGCCACCTTCTCTCCTGTTATTGTAAACCCTCCTTATGGGAGAGGCCTATATCGCACAGTGGACATTTACAGGCTGTAGTTTGTAGTATTAGTAGTCACGAAGAAAGGTTCAGGTCGCCATGTCGTATCCTCCGCGACTCTGGCGAAGACTGCACAGGTGATACCGATGAAGTAATGCGAATAGGAAAAAAAGAGGAATTCGATGCGCCGTACTCCCGTTTTTTTATAGAAGAGGGAGGCAAACGAGCAGGTGGCTCACGTGATGGTAAGTGATTACCGCCGCCCATGAACATCTGCAATACCGGAGGAATAGCGGATGCGTTGCCGGCCTTTGAGAAAGGTGTAGGCTCTTTTCTTGAAGGTCCCTAAGTCGTATCGGTCCGGAAAAACCACTGACGGCAGCTCTCTTCACAAAGTGCAAGTGCTCCCTGCCGTCAGCTGCGGCAGAAATGTTGTTTGGCAGTGTTTTGTGACGGGTAGGCTGGTGCTTATTCAACACCTGAACCCCAATACCTCCAGGTGGACAATCCGAGGAAGTTAGGTTAGCCATGTGGCATTAGCGGTCGAGTAGGTACAACAGGGTTCGTGTTCTCTTGAGCCCCTGAGGGAGCTTCGAGAGATTGCTCGGGACTAAGCCCTTTTCCATAGTGGTTTACGCCACACATAAATATAGCTGGTCATCGGGTTTGCTGCTCGCTTTACATCTTGGTACAAGAGTCTTTATTGCAAGGCACAAAGCCAGCAAGAAGTGGGGCAGGGTACGTTGTTCCCTGAGAAGCAGCGAAAGGCATCCAGCGCTGGTGGGGTCCCAAATGCAACAAAGGCGGAACGTGGCAATATTTTAGTCGGTGCCAGCCCGACACCACTTGTCCTTGCCCCCACGGGATCGGGTATACGCCAGGTATTTGCTTACGTACTGACATAGAGACGCTTGCGCATTGTCTCCATTTTAATAAAAAATAATGATGACCCACATCATTATTTAATAAACAGAATTATATATGTGTAGAATGTGGTTTAAAATGTTGATGATATATATGAATATATATCATCAACATATATATGAAAGCTATGGGGCAGATGTATGTTCAGAGGTGGACTCTTGATAGGCTGTAAAGAAGAAGAAAAATATTTTTATAGCAGTCAAATTTATACCTATACATTCAAATACTTACTAAACCTTCTTCCATTATTTTGGTTGTCAAATATTCACACCAACATTGTGTGCAAAACCTGTGACCGCATTCCAAGCCCGTCATCATCTAAAAATAATGTTTTAATTGCAACAAGAAAAATAACGTAATAGGCTATGTTGAGTGCTATGCTAATATATAATGCTATGTGAAGCAACACAATATTCTTACACTGTTACCGTGTGGTAATGGTGAAAGAATATTGCCACTCCCTTTCTTCCCGTGGGTGTTGTGAGAGGCGACTAAGGGAAACTACCTTGAATATCATTATGGCAACTGATAGATGGTGGGATAACCATCTCAAAAAATATCAGACCAAAATAATCAGACTGGAAATGGGCAGCAGCATCTATGGTGCAAGTGGTCTGGTACTGCGATCGCCAATCCGTTTGCACAGCGAGGCGATTGTGGCAAATCTTTCCTATAGGAGAGGCCTATGTCTTGCAGTGAAATTTAACAGGCCGATATGTATGTATGTTATAGCAACAGTAAAATATTTATATAACAGCCAAATATTTTTCAATGATATTCAATTGTGTTGAATTCTTATATAATACAAGCTAAATTCAGCAATGCTTCACTGTGGGTCAGTCGGTTAATTATTAAAGTCTACTTGTCTTAGTCTATTAAATCCAATATCCTATGGAAAATGAATTCACTTAAAAAAATAAATTATTTGTTGTATAGTTGGAAAACAATACATTACACAATATAAAATTTTTAAAGTGTCACAATTTTTGAATATTTTTCCATTGGATGTTGATGGTATATTACATATGTCGCTACAAGAATAGAACTTCATTTCACTCTTTCACATCCAGTAAACATCCACTGAAGGTGGATCCACACCTCTCTCCCGTAAAGGAGAGTTTGCCATAACCACCAAACCTAGCAAGTCTATTGACGGTCACAACACTAGGCTATAATTTAATTTAAAATACTATATACAAGTTTGGCAATGAAGCAAGAAATACAATAAAGGATGTGAATTCTGCCAACCTGCTTAGGAGCAGATTTTTTACATAAAAAACTAAGAGAAACCTTTGGAAAACCGAAATGGAAGTTAAATGGAGTTAAACCTAATAGTAGGTAATAATACTAGCTTTGCTCTAATTCTATTAAAATATTGTTTTACAGATTTTCACAAACATGAGAAAATAAATAAATATATATAATGAAATTAAGTTTACTTAAGCTTAGCACTTACTGAAGTTGGAAGAATTGAAAAACATATTTCACATTCTTCAGCACCTGATGTTGATATCCGTCTGGGTATCTATGCACAAAAAAAAATTGTCATTAATATATATTAGGTTTTTTAATTTTACATACATATATATTGGTCTATAATAGTCCATGGCTGGATGTAAGCTTCTCCCATGGGAATGTTTACCTTAATCGCCATGCGCGACAAGCAGCGCTATTTGATTAAGGCATTCCCATGGATTAACGATCGCGCGCAAGGATTAACGATCACATTAACAGACATCTTGCACCTTAGGTCGCTATCTGTCTGTAGACATTGATATTGTCAATATTTGTCTCGTAGCCGCCTCTTACGACACCTATGAGCAGAAAGGGGTGGGATATTCCTCATACCAACACAACCATTTATTATTATGTTAGTGAATAGTTTTATTATATTTAGTAACAAGTGAAGCAAAGAATAGGTTATGAAGTTTGCATAACCAACTGTTAGTCCATTTTTAGTTCCATTTTAACAAAAAAGAAAAATAATCTTGCGGCTATATTCTCAAAGCTAAAATGGCTCAGAGGTCAATGTCATCCAAAGATCACAAATAAGTTTTAAAAACCATGGAATCAAGAAATTTGTTTTCAAATCAACCACCAGAATCGACCCACCTTACCGAAGATATTTCGGGACAACGTGACAGGTGGTGAGCTCGTCGCCGTCTTTATGTCCAAGCCAACGATATGAATTGTACTTAGGTTTTGAAAAAACCCATTGGTACTGCCACCTGGGGATCGTACTCGGGTCTCTCGACTCGGAATTCCGACCACCCTACCACTCGGCTATCGTGACTTTTTAACGCCTTCGAAGACGATACCGGAGTAATGGCCGCTGTTGAAGCGTTTTGGGAGGGTCAAGACAAAGATTTTTATTCAAAAGGAATCCTGGGTTTAGTTGTAGAATTTTTTTAGGCTGACGAAGTGAGTATATAAGCAACCAAAAAAATTTTTTTTTGGATTTTTATGCGGAGCTGAAGTAACCGATTATCATTACTTTTGGAGCACCCCTCGTATATATGTAGCCAATTAAAAGTCACCAAAATCCACACAAAAAAGGATCAAAAATCTTTATCTTTATGCAATAAGTACTAACTAATAATTCAGTAAAAAATAAAATGCTCTAAACATACCTTCGGCCTCTGTATAACTGGCTTTCTAAATGGATTAATAACTCTAGCTTCAGAGAATAACTGATCCTGGTCCCCATCATAAAAGCGTTCCATCAACTTCTCTTTGTCCCATTTGAAATGATTTAGTAATATCCGTGTTGTTGTGGCTGGTATCTGTAAGGAATACATTGTTATTTAGAAAATATAAGTTTTATGACTAAATAATTTTAGTTTTATATCTAATATAGTTTGTAGCCAGAGACTAACTTTCGAAGACCATGTAATCAGATTGCACAAAAAGAGGAGGGTCAAGGTGACAAATTTGAAAGAAGCCAAATTTGGCGATCTGTTTTCTCTGGCTTCCCCATAAGGGCCTATGCATGATGATATTTAACTATTTATATATATCTTCACACCATTCCCAATATAGGGGTAGACAGAGGTTTAGACAATTAAATCATTTTGACCCACTTTCCACAGAAGATAGTTTTGTGACAGCGGGACAGGTGGTGAGCCCCTTGCCATCTCAATGTCCAAGACAAGGATTTAATTTGTAACTAAGTTTTTGAAAAAACCTTTTAGTATGAGCCTGCCACTTGAAGATCGAACTCGGGTCTCTTGATTCGAAATTCCAACCACCCAACCACTAGTGAAAAATAAGTATTCAATGTCTATCAAAACTGTGTTCTTATTTTGGTATTTCACACAAATTTTATCAAGGCATATAAGTTATACTGTTTTGTTGTAAGACATTTTCTTAGGTTTCTTAGGTTTTTAGTCTTTAGTTACTGAGTTTGTGATCATATATATGTATTGTGATTGTGTAGCAATATGTTTGGTATTTATTTATAATAAGTTCATGTGAAATTACAGCAATTTTCAGAAAAATTCTATTACCGCCATGCCTGATTAAGCTAGTACATTATAATACAACACACACTTCACAAATAATAAATAAATAAATATCTTCACCCAATTCCCAATACAGGGGTATTCAGAGATCTAGTCTAGACAATTAAGTCCCTTCAGCCCACTTTCCACCGCAGATATTTTCGGGATAACAAGACAGGTGGTGAGCCCGTCGCCTTCGTTATGTCCAAGCCTACGACATAATTCATACATAAGTTTTTGGAAAACCAATTGGAACGAGCCTGCCACCTGGGGATTACACCTAAAATTTCATAAAATTAAACAAATAACCTTTGTTTATCTTTAATCTTTAGTTTAATCTTTGTTAAACTTTTTAGTGTAATAAGTCTTTCCCTAGGGAAATAAGTTAAGGTTCATGTAGGATAGAATTAAATTATTATAAATAGAATTATTAATGTTAAAAGAAAATAAACTCAGAATATTAAATCCACATATTTCATATCATTATACTTCTACTGATATTATTTCAGTAAAAGTAACTATATCAGAAGCTGTTTGCACTGTTTTGAAATGCTGACTGTCATACTGTTGACAAAGAATATTTATTTCATAATATATATTTTTACCATAAAATTAAAAAAAATAATAGAAAATATCATGAATATGAAATTGCAAGTAATATCCTTTGATAAAAGTGTAATTATTGTTAGTATAGGTTTTCCATCATTGATTTTAACTATTAACTGTTCTAAATATAACTTATCTCAACAAAACTCAACAAAGAAAAATATAATAATTAAAATATTTCACATATTTCATGAATAATTAAAGAATATAAGTAATTTATATTGCAAAATGATATGAATATGTATGTAATGTAGTATGTAGTAATGTAAAAATGTAATAAACTGATTTGTATAAAATTTCTACAATTGCAACAATATGGTACAGAATTATTGTTGTTATATTTTGTTTACTTTGTAACACACAAAAAGTCAAATAATAATTCCACCATATTTTACGGTTTTTTATATATTATTGACATACAAACCTGAAAAAGAAAGTTAAGTATGTGCTACATAAAAGACTAATGCTCTAATACACGAGTAACCTCATTCAATTATTCCATTGTTTACCACACAATACTGACCTCAACTACAGTATTAACTTCTTTAATACAATCCACCATATGCTGAACGATTTCCTCGGTAGACAATACTTCGTAAGGATATTCTTCTAAATCCGTTTGTCTTTCCCTAGTACTATGAGTCTCGTCCATGACAAAGTCGACATCGTCTCCACTCGACTCGTTACCAGAATCCACATCATCCTTTGTATCGTCCTCGGAATCCATCGTCGAAACCAAACTATTATTACTTATTTGAGAAAAAAAGAAAACAGCCAAATACTGCTAAAGATGAAATAATTACACCTAAGATTTAGGAAAGGTCAACAATGAAGAAAATAGTTCACCCACGGGCTGCCAAAACCTCTGACGTATTTGTAGACAGTGTGTCTATGTTTATGACGTCACTCACTACTTCAAAGATTGCATTAAATTATCTTTGGTTGAAGAATGAAAATAAATGAAATAAAAAAGAGAAGTAAACCATAGGTTGTAATAAAATCGAATGATTTTTCGATGTTTGCTCATAGCTCAAGAAAGTCACATATAAATAAAATAAGTGCTCGGTATCCTGTGCAGGCGTGCTCGGTATCCTGTGGCGTTCCTCAAGGCATACTTGGACCATTATTATTTATAATATATTGCGCAGATATCACAAAATGCATTAAATATAGCAAATACCATATGTTCGCTGATGATGTTCAGGTTTATACGTCCATTGACGCAAAAGACATAGATGCATCCCTCCGCTTATTAAACACCGATTTAGAACATATCGCGGGTTGGTCTCGAAATAACAGTCTTTTCCTCAATAAAACAAAATCCATGTTTATGATCCTGGGGTCACGTACACAGTGGGAAAAAATTAAGAATATGAAACCCAAAGTTGTCATTGAAGGAAACACCTTAGAGAGTGTCGACGAAGCCCGAAACATAGGTCTTCTTATGGACAACTACCTACACTTTGAGAGTCACGTGTTGGAATTAGTACGCTCCTGCTTCTATAGGCTTAAGGTCCTCTATCGGATGTAAAAGTTCTTGAGTGTTAATCTGCGGATACGGCTTTGCGAATCACTAATTTTGTCAAAATTGAACTATGGTTTGCCTGTGTACGGACCTTGTATTTTAAAACGATCCCACAGACTTATTCAGCGGATCCAAAACGCGTGTGCTCGATTTTGTTTCTTCATTCCAAGTCGCTCGCATGTTACACCTTACCTGATCAATAGCAACATGCTCAATATGCAGCACCGCATAAAATTGTTTTACTCCACTATGCTATTCGGAATCATACGGACTGGTAAACCTGAATATCTTCACAAAAAACTCACATGGCGATACTCTCAGCACCATTACACAATTAGGAGTTACTCCCAAATTTTATCTAACCCCAAACATAAGTCTGCTGCATTTAGAGGCAGTTTTCGGTTTAGTGCCTCTAAATGCTGGAATGATAGGGGGCGGTATGCCTCCTATTCGCGAAGCAAAAAGCAAATTTTTGTTCAAAAAATTACTTCGACAGCATCTGTTAGATTTGCAAAAGCTAGGTTAAGTAAACATAAGATTTTTTTTTTCCCTTTTCCAATTTATATATACAAATATAAATTCCATACTCTGTATTTCTATGTATGTACAACGACTTCATTGTTTAAATTGATCAATATGTGTATTTTATATTGTACACTTGGCAGGCTCTGTTAATTTGTATAGCGTCCTTTTTGATTAAAACTTGTAATGTAAAAATGTAATTTAATCATATTGTGGTTTCTTCACTTCTTTACGGGATACGTCGCGCAATTAGGTAGGTACTGGCTGAAAATCAGCGTTGCGGTTTATATCGCGACATTATGCTGAGACAGTACCGTTTCATTTGGCACGACACGGGTATTTGTTATTGTTAGTCGACATGCTTTCATTTTGTTTCTTTATATATATATACTTTTTTTACTATTTCTGTATTTTTGTGTCTTTGTGTCTGTGTTAATGAATAAATCTACACCATTTAAAACTTCTTCAGTTCCATCGTTTTGTATATATATATTGTATATTTTTACATGTATATATATATATATATATATATATATATATATATATATATATATATATATATATATATATATATATATATATATATATATATATATATATATATATATATATATATATATATATATATATATATATATATATATATATATATATATAGATGTAAAAATATATAATATATATATACAAAACGATGGAACTGAAGAAGTTTTAAATGGTGTAGATTTATTCATTAACACAGACACAAAGACACAAAAATAAAGATATATATTATTTACAGAAAACAAATTTGGTTAATATTTACAAGTTAATAGTCTCTAATTTTAGTTATGTATATCTCTTTCTACTACTGTATTGGGAATGGCGTGAAGGCGACGGGCTCACCACCTGTCACATTGTCCCGAAAATATCTTCAGTGGAAGGTGGGTCAAAGGAACTTAATTGTCTAGACTAGACCGCTGTCTATCCCTGTATTGGGAATTGCTTGAACATATTTATTATTATTATTTATCAGATTCAGCTGCCTCTAATGCTGCCCCGGCCCTTATCAAAATACCCTTGATGTGAGAAGCACAAGAGCTTTACCTTGTCCCAAGGGACTTATCTCAAGCCGTCGGGTCTCATACCTTTCTATTTAATTTTCCACAAGGCTCTAAAACCGGGGGTATATTAATGGAAACTTGGACGCTTATATATATATATATATATATATATATATATATATATATATATATATATATATATATATATATATATATATATATATATATATATACATATATATATATACATATATATATATATATATATATATATATATATATATATATATATATATATGTATATATATATATATATATATATATATATATATATATATATATATATATATACATATATATATATATATATATATATATATATATATATATATATATATATATATATATATATATATATATATATATATATATATATATATATATATATATATATAGATGTAAAATATATAATATATATATATACAAAACGATGGAACTGAAGAAGTTTTAAATGGTGTAGATTTATTCATTAACACAGACACAAAGACACAAAAATACAGATATATATTATTTACAGAAAACAAATTTGGTTAATATTTACAAGTTAATAGTCTCTAATTTTAGTTATGTATATCTCTTTCTACTACTGTATTGGGAATGGCGTGAAGGCGACGGGCTCACCACCTGTCACATTGTCCCGAAAATATCTTCAGTGGAAGGTGGGTCAAAGGAACTTAATTGTCTAGACTAGACCGCTGTCTATCCCTGTATTGGGAATTGCTTGAACATATTTATTATTATTATTTATCAGATTCAGCTGCCTCTAATGCTGCCCCGGCCCTTATCAAAATACCCTTGATGTGAGAAGCACAAGAGCTTTACCTTGTCCCAAGGGACTTATCTCAAGCCGTCGGGTCTCATACCTTTCTATTTAATTTTCCACAAGGCTCTAAAACCGGGGGTATATTAATGGAAACAAGAGCCCTTCGGATGACTTCATTCAAGGTCTGCCGGGATTTTTTTGACATGAATGCGTGCAATGCAATGCGTAGCGTACTATCACGTCCCAAAAATATATTCGGTGGAAGGTGGGTAGAAACGACTTAATTTTGCAGACCTCTGTCTACCCCTATTTTGGGAATGACGTGAAGATATATATTTTGAATGCAGTTTTCCCGAGATCAAATTATTGCGCCAAAGCAGTTCGAACGACACCAAAGTTAAAACCAATAATCTGTACCATTGTGAGCGCTATATTTATTTATTTGAGTATATTTGTTTCATTGAGTTTGCGGTGACCTAATGCATCAATGGGCTTATTTTGTGTCAAAGTATAATTTAAACATAGTTAAAAATATTTCAATTAGGTAATATAAGTAATAGCAGAAAATATTTCGATGTATTGCAACATTAGTGTTTTTTTATAATACCATCAAGCACTTCCTCCATACTGACAATCACAGAGGTTACAATTAAGCCTGTTTAGCCTCGCCTTTCGCCGAAGCCTATTTGGTGAACCTATCGCCGTCTTAGTGTCCAAGCTCACGATATAAAATACATGTTCAAAAAACATATCTTCACGCAATTCCCAATACAGGGGTAGACAGAGGTCAAGTCTAGACAATTAAGTCCCTTTTGACCCACCTTCCACCGAAGATATTTTCGGGACAACGTGACAGGTGGTGAGCCCGTCGCCGCCTTTATGTCCAAGCCAACGATGAAATTCGTACATAAGTTTTTGAAAAACTCATTGGTACTGCCACCTGGGGATCGAACTCGGGTTTCTCGACTCGAAATTCCGACCACCCAACAACTCGGCTATCGTGACTTTTACATGTTCAGAAAGGCAAACATACACACATACATATAAACATCCATGACTCGAGTACAAACATTCATATTTGAATGAACATTGGGGTTTTCCTGTAAAGATAGTGTACATTGGCAATAAATAAATAAATACATATTCAAAACATATATTTGACCCTAGCGGGACTTGAATTACCATTAGCTTCAACATTGCCTAACATTCGTCAGTTCCAAAAACGAATATGCATTTTAATCTATTTTAGTGAAATAATAAATAAACAACTTTACGCAATTCCCAATACAGGGGTAGACAGAGGTCTGGTCTAGACAATTAAGTCCCTTCGACCCACCTTCCACCGAAGATATTTTCGGGACAATATGACAGGTGGTAAGCCCGTCGCCGTCTTTATGTCCTAGCCACCGATATAATTCGTACATAAATTTTTGAAAAACCCATTGGTACATTTCTACATATTGCTATAGTTATATGTAAACTATCTTATGTTTATGTATCTTGTGTATGATAGGTAAGAAAAACCGTGTGGTCAGGCCTGATGGAGATAGTCAGGTCTGAGAATAACTTTTGAAAAACATCTATTTCATCTTTCTTTTTCAGTAAAATGGGGTGAATATGTAGGTTTCCTAACTTTTCTTACAAATTTTAGAATGTTTCTAAAAAGATTATTAACTTTTGAAATATGTATTCATCGAGTCTTGCTTCAAACAAATAACTTTTTTCCTTAACCATTTGGAAACGTTTATTATTATTTAAAATTTTCACAAAATATATTTGTATTTCTACTTACAACTTATTAGGAGTCAGTAAAAAATCTTCAAGGTATCTCCGTTGTACGTTTTACTAAGTATATATTAATAGTATCGCTGTGAGCAAACTAAATTCTAGTAAATTTTCTTTAAGAAAAATATTTAGTATATTCTAATTGATCGGTATTAATCATCTTTCAAATCTGCCATATTGCGAATCTCTTCGTTTCGTTTTCGGCGGGCAAAGGTGACGCTGCACATTTTACGAAAAAATCGCGTCTCCACTGCATTCAACTTCACTCAAAAAGAGATGTTGATTTTCTCATTCCTCTTTCATACACGTGAATAATACCTGCAGTTCTGTTCTAGTTATTATTTATTAGTTTTCCCTTTATTGGCGCAATAAGCACTGCATCATCAGTATACAGCAGACAATTTATTTTCATGTCACCCAGTTTCATACCCAAACAACTATCATTCAGCATTTGTACAAGAGACAGATATACATGACACAACCCTGTTTTACGCCAGTTTGGAAGCTGATCGTGGGTGACAGGTCATGCCCTACCCGCAAGAAACCCCTAAAAGACTGCACAGCCCTTAGCAGTGGGCCATCCACACCATACCCCGGCAACAGTTCCCACATTTCCTACCTTACTATCTTATTAAGTGCCTTCATAATATCCACGATAAAAAGTCATGATAGCAGTGGTTGGGTGGTCGAAATTTCGAGTCAAGAGACCAGAAGTTGATCCCCAGGTGCAGGCTCGTACCAATGGATTTTTCAAAAACTTGTGTACGAATTATATCGTTGGCTTGGACATAAAGACGGCGACGGGCTCACCACCTGTCACGATGTCCCGAAAATATCTTCGGTGAAAGGTGGGTCAAAGGGATTTTATTGTCTAGACTAGCCCTCCGTCTACCCCTGTATTGTGAATTGCGTGAAGATATTTATTTATTTCTTAATATCCACAAAAAAAACAGAAAATCTTCCGTTTAGCAGCCAGAAACTTTTCCGTGATCATGCAGGGAGAAAACATTGATCGTAACTCTTCTTCCAGGTCTAAATCCGCATTGTGCCGCCCATAAAAATTTACCCATTCCCCTTGCATCTTATGCGTCAAAACCTTCGATTAAACTTTACTTTCTAAAGTGGTCAAGCTGGTCGCTCGATAGCAGTCAAAATATGAACATTTAACTTTATATAAAGGCATAATGACCGCGGATCGCCAATCATCCAGGATATCACAAAGCCAAGAGCTTGGGGTTGCGCGACAACCTTTCGTCCGCCTCCATTCTATACCTTTCGCGCAATTCCTTAATAAATACTTTCGTGTGAACCTTCTAACCATGCTGTCTTTTCCTTTTTTTCTTTCACCATGATTTCTTTTTCGACTTTAATTCCACTATACATCACTCTTTTTACTACTACCTCTTTTCACCATTCCATACACATCTTCTGCTGTACTAACCATACCCATCCCTAAGGCACTGCCCTGTGGTTCTGGTACCGCCGTCCGGTAGCGCCAACCTGTGAATAGACTTTTTAATCCAGTAATCACAAGATTGTGATCCGTTCCCAGGTCAGCAACCCTACACACTCGCGTATCCATCACCTGTTTGCGAAGTCAGTAATCCATCATACTTCAATCATTTTTACTTACTCTAGTATATATATGGATCTTCTTGTGATTAAACAAAATGCTTACCACAAGAAGATCCTTTCCCTTCCATGCCAGCTTCGTTATCACCAAACATTCCAAGCACCGACTCTTACACTGGTTGAGCTGTACTATACCATCCATTCAAATCACCACATACAACGATTCCTTCATATCCTCTAACCAAATTTAGAACTTCTCTAACATTTTCCCAAAACTCCTCCAGCTCAGCCCTGGACGACGAAGCTACCGGCGCATAAACAGTCAAAAAGGAACAGCTTCTTCAGTCCCAATTTGAAGCAAACCCAGATAAGTCTTAAGTCCAGTCTTATGTTGCAACACCCACAGTCGCTCTGGCAGACGCACTCGAACTCCTTAGCTTTATGGTCCGGAGGGCCGACCATAAAGCTAACGCCCCACCAGGGAACTCCTCGGTTCCACTGCCTTTCCGTTTGGTCTCCGACAAACACACTTTTCAAAAACATTTTTCTGTCCTTGTTTCGATTAACTCATTCGTCTTATGTGTCCTGCTTCCTCTAAAATTCTATGTGGTGACTCTGTACTCCGTCCTCCACCTTCCGCCGTGTCGGGCTGTGCGTGACGGGTGGCCGTCTCCATTGCCGCTATATGCGCTGTATTCCACACCAACGGAAACGAGCTGGTTTGCGTTGCCTTGGGAGGACGCCCTAACCCTCGTTGGCTTGGGTGCGCAGCTGTGTAGAATTGCTGTGCAGCCCTGAAAGGGTCGGCAGGAGTAACGACGCGCATGCTTCTGCATTGACCCGCTAAATGATAAGGACGCACTTCGAAGGTTTGGGCACGTTGAGCGAATGAGTGAAGACCGAATGGTGAAGAAAATATATAGCGCGAAAGTTAACATTAGAAGGTATCGAGATAGGCCGAGACTAACTCACGAGGACCACGTGAGCAAATTGCACGAAGAGGTGATGGTCAAGAGTACTCAGATACCGGAGACGTGTATGTATGAAGAAAATGATGAATATGAAAGAAGCAAAAGAGGTATGTAAGAATCGCGACATTTGGCGATCTATTTTCTCTGGCTACTTCGTTAGGGATTGTGCGTGCAGATGAGTATCTATATTAACCAATTAGTTATATTTAAATTTAAATTAATAATAATTTAACTTTAAATTGGAAAAAAAGTCACGATAACCGAGTGGTTGAGTGACTGGACTTCAAGTCAAGAGACCCGAGTTCGACCCCAGATGGCAGGCTGGTACCAATGGCTTTTTTTCTAAAACTTATATACTTGTTATATCTTTGGCTTGGACATTGAGACGACGACGGGCTCACCACTTGTCACGCTGTTCCAAAAATATCTTCCAAAGGTAGATCGAAACGATTTTATGTCTAGAGGAAGATTGCTTTCCAATAAAAAAAAATATCTACGCCATTCCCAATACAGAAACATAGATACAGTAGACAGAGGTCTAGACAATCAAGTCCTTTCCACCCAACTTTCACCGAAGATAATTTTTGGGACAACATGCCAGGTAGTGTGCCCGTGGCCGTGTTTATGGACAAGCCAACGATAAAATTCGTAGTTAAGTTTTTTAAAAAAAGTCATTGGCACGAGCCTGCCACCTAGGGATCGAACTCGTGTCTCCAGACTTGAATCTCAATCACCTAACCACTTGGTTATAGTGGCTCCTTTTATTTACCACGATTCAAAAATTGTTTAAATAACATCATTAAAGGAGGGGTGACCCTCCTTCGTCTCTTTGCTGTCTCTATCAACCATGTCTATTATCCACATCACATCTATTTGTCCTTTTCGCGAATTTATTCACCTCCAAAGTTATAGAAAAATAAGGTTTAAAAAATAATAATTTAACATTATAGTACATGTTTTTACTTCTTTTATGCTGCAAAACATATTAAAAACATTGTAATCCACAACTTTTTGTAAGTTTGTTTTGCACTAAACTTTGACTTTGTTTTGAATTTTTTTAGCAGTAATGCGACAGATTTAATACTTTTAGAACAGGAAACAAAGTACATATTACCAGTTTGCTAATGTTACGGAATTTTTAAAGATTTCAAATTATATTAATAAACAAGTTTCAAATTAAATTAATTCTTTTTTTATTCCCTTCGTGTCTATTTAACAGGGGTGAATAGAATTCTATTCACCACTGTTTATGGTACCTATATACCTAGGACCATCTGTTAATTTTTTCATAAAGTAAAATTCTCTATTAGGCGTCATAAAAGTTTAGTTATGGTTCTTTTAAACAGCTCTCAACATGTAGGACATTATTATTTGCTATATAATAGACATAATAGTAAATTTTAATGCCTAAGTTTTCTTCTCTTCATCCTATTACAATGATTAACTGGTAGAATATATAATTTTTCATTTCAAGTACAAATAAACTTTTAACTGCTAATTTATCCTCTTAAGGAAGAATTTTTTAAAATGTGGCTATAAGAATACATTTATTTCTCCTCAATAGCAGGCATACCAAAATTCTTTGCTTTTTACTTTAGAAATGATGGATCTCGACCAACTGACCAACCAACCTCATCCTGTAAACAATAAGACTCAAAGTGGTAGCCTCCTTCTTTGTTCACCTATTTGTTTTTTTTTTTTTTGCTGTCAAATAGCAATACTGTACTGTACTGATTTTATGGGTATTGGAAGCTAATGTCATGATGGGTTATGAGATGTTTCATCTTAGTCTGTAGGTTCAAGTAAAAATCTATCTGCATCCTTGTTTGTTAGAAGTTGGTGGCAGAAGTAGTTACTGCAGTAGCCACTTACCATTAGTTAGACTGTTACTTTGTATTTTACCCTATCCTAAGAAAAATATAATCAATAATAAAAATTAAAGGCATTTATTGATTAAACTTCTAAAGCTCTATAATAAAATGACATTATCTAATTCATTCTGAATTGATTCCAGTTGCATAAATACTGTATAGAGATCTGAATGAGTTAACTCTATCTCTGTTTCTTCCTTATCTATTGAAATGTATACATAAGCATTTGGTACTTTACACTTTTTCTGTATGTCAGAACTTAACTCTGTATTTAATTTCCAAGAAAAACTTTGTTCATCTTCAGACATTTTACATGTTTTTGCAGCTAACTCATTTAATGTAGGCGCAATCTCTAATGACCACATTTTAATGATAAATTCAACTTTTTCTTTATTAAAACCAATGTCCGTCAGGTACTGTTTTAGATAAACAGGTAAAAATATAAATTTTAGAAGCCTTTTATATAAATAAATTATTGTTTTAATTGCCAACACTATTGTCTCTTCATCAACTTTGAATATGACTTGTAGCTTTCTCTTTTCATCTTCTGTAAAAATCTCTGTATCCTTCAGACGCAACTTAACAACAATTCTTTTTAAAAATTGTTCAAACTTTGAATCATCAAGTTGGTTAATAATCTCAATACCTTTTTGGACACTGAAATATAATTAAGAAGTCTGTAATAAATTTTTAAGTAGGCTTAACAACTCCAATTATTTTTTTAAACCAATTGTTACTGCATTTAATTGATCATTATTGTTGACACCTTAAATTAAGTGCTACAAAGGACTTAATGCCTACTGGTATTCCTAACAAATTATCCCAAAATGAGAAAAGTACATACATAATGACAGTTAAAAATTTAGAAGATTTTTGAGATTATTTAACCCTTGAGAAAACTGAAGGCCTGGCAGCATTCTAATGTCCAGGAAATTACAAATCTGTCATCTAAAGCAATCACAGTGTATATTCTTTATATATTTCTAAAGGTTTATTTCTTTATGTAAAATTAACTAAACACTGGGGTCATATGCCAAACCAATAACAAAAGCCAAGGGGCTTTTGTTTTTTGCCCAAAAATGGAAATATTTGTACAATTACCTCTTCAACTATATGTTGTGGTCTGAAAGAAGATGTAGTGACTAAAATTGAGAAAGGTATGCTGAGATGGTTTGGCCATGTCGAGAGAATGAATGAAGAACGATTGACGAAAAAAGCATATAAGGCGAGTGTGAATGGAAGTGTAGGAAGGGGAAGACCTAGGCGGACGTTTCAAGACCAAATCAGGGACGTCCTGAAAAAAGGCCAGGTCAAGAGTACCCTGAATCGAAGAGAATGTATGAAGGGAATAATGAAAGTGGACGAAGCGAAACAAGTATGTAAGGATCGTAGCAAGTGGAAAGAAGTGGTCTCTGCCTACCCCTACGGGAAAGAGGCGTGATGATATGTATGTATGTATGTATTATTTCACAATTTAATTGTTTTACTAACCTTGGTGTTACCTTAAACCAATTTAAATCCATCATAATATAGTTGTGTCTATAAAATTTAAAGTTGTGATTGGATAATACTTGCTTTTAGCAAGTTATTTTTTTATAACTTCAGTTGAATTCACTGTTTTATACGAAGTTTTAGATTGTTCATAATTTATAAACTATGTTAATAAACTATTAACTACATAAATAATTTAAAAAGTAACAACTATAACTCTCTGTTTACGAATTCGAGAAATCAGCCAAAGAGAATATTATCACTACGTTATAATGGAAATCAACCTTTTTTTATCAAAAGGATAGACATCTCTACATCACAGTACAGCATAGAGTAATACAGAATCCCAACACCACAGAGTACATTATTAATACTGGCATCCACACAAAAATACCATATCAATGATTTATTCCGATTAATATGAGCATATCTCTACTAGATTGTCTCTCTCTCAATTCGACGATGGCATACGTTTTATTCTTCTCTCTTAGTTTTATGGTCCATGTATTAGAATTCTGATAAATCCCATAGTTTAGTATATCCCGACCGATTTCAGCTACAGTTACTGTGCCTATCCTCTTTTTGACAACGTGTTGACAATATGTCAATGTCATTAAAAATTAGTTGGCACTTGATATCGATGTGTAGTTAGATCTGTAATTTTCATTCTTTTAGCGATTTTTACAATGTCGCTAAAAATCAGTAGAGTTCCTGAAAACATAGATTTTCCTAAAGAAGAAGAAAAGACTTTGAAATTTTGGAAGGACATAGACGCATTTCAGAATTGTCTTAAACAATCAAAAAATAAGCCCAGGTGAAATGCTCTTTCTAACCTCTTTAAAATTTAAAACTTATTTTTTTTAATCAATATCTAGTACCTTATGCTAACTGAATTATTTAAACAAATTATCATCACTTTCTAAAATACCTTCCAAATATTGAGAGGCCTTTGCTTTTCTATTGCATTTACAGCCACTCACATATGGTGTTATAAAAATAGATTTAATAACATAATTTAACATATTTAGTTAGTATTTGCAACTCGGAAACCACGCATATTTTGTGTATGTGTGTGTTTATGAATTAGACATATGCTTCTAAATGAAACTGCACGCATTCGGACAAAAATATTACAATCGCTATGCATTTCAAAACTGGGTATTTGCTGAATGTTCCACAATTAGTAGTCATAATATGTGTGTTCTACAAATTTAACAATTTTTGACATTTTCACATCACATCAAAAAATTTTCTTTGTGCAGACTAAACAAAAAGAACAAAATGTAAAATACAATCATCACTTTAGGATTATGTATATCACATCAGTAACTTTAGGATTATTAGGATTATGGGAATTAACTATATTATTTCTTGAATAAAAAGTTTAAATTATATACCTTCTGTTCAGGCTATAGGCTTCATGTCATATCTTCCTTTCAACCTACCTTCCACTGAAGACATTTTTGGTACAAAATGACTAATTCCAAGTCAACAATATAAATTGTTCATAAGTTTTGAAAAAAAAAAAAAACTATGGGTATGAGCCTACCACCTGAGTAAAATCAGGTCCCTTTATTGGAATTTCGATCATCCAAACATGTGGTTATTGTGACTTAATTTATATAGTTATTCCAAAATTCATACCATGTTTACAGTATTCAATTCCCGAAATTTTCATTAACATTTAGTTAGTCTCTAAGTTAATACTACTCTTTCACTGTCTAAATACTTATTTTTAAACACATTACTCAAAAATTCTGAATTGTCTCTGGTTTCTACTATTGGAATCATAGAAAAAAAAACATCTGTGTTGTAATCTTCAGTTTTGCAGACTATTATTTATGCGACAAAAACTGCCATTCAGCCAATTTGAGAACACCCCTACATAGAGAATACAAATATTTTTAAATCTATTGAAGAATATAGTTGTAACTTGTAGCTCAAAATACCCCTTTAATTTTAATGGAAAATGATCAGTGCAATTACAAATTTCGCTGGAGAATAGTACTGTGGTTTGCCCTTACCTTCTGTACATGTGATGTGTTATTTCTTGTGATTTTGAATTCACATGTGTCAAATTGAAAGGGTCAATAGTCTTTTTGTTCTGTTACTTCTAACAGAAGAAATAGTCGTAATAAAAAATATTTATGTAGGTGACTTTATTGTTTGGAATTTGCTTTTTAGGTACTCATTTTATGATGGACCACCTTTTGCAACTGGTCTACCTCATTATGGACACATCTTGGCAGGCACAATTAAAGATGTAGTAACACGATATGCACATCAAAAGGTTGTAATAGACTATTATGGAAATATTTGTATAATAACTTTTAGCAAATATTTACTAATGTTTTATCTATTGTAGGGTTACCATGTTGAAAGGCGATTCGGTTGGGATTGTCATGGCTTGCCTGTCGAATTTGAAATTGATAAAACATTGGGAATTAAAGGACCTGAAGATGTCGAGAAAATGGGTATAGATAAATATAATACCGAATGCAGAAAGATTGTAATGAAATATGCAACGGAATGGGAGACTATTATCACTCGAATGGGAAGGTGGATTGGTATGTTGGAAATATTTCAAAATTTCTATGTTATTTTTAAAACTTTTTTCAAAATTAACATTAGTTTTAAATGGCTTTGATTATGGTGATCTCTGCAATATTGATATTGACTTGGGTGGAGAGTCATACAAAGGCCTTATTTTTTAATTTTTGTAATAGAAATGCTTTTAATATGAGATAAGAGAAAAGGATGTGTCAGATTTTTACACCATTGCATATGTACCTACCTACCTACCTACCATACATTCATTCATACATACATACATTTATGCCAGTAAAAGCTCACTGCAGAACATAGGCTATAGAGAGGGTTTGCCATAATCAAAATAGTTTACAGTGGTAGAGCCATGCATCAGCTTTAGTTGTTGCATGAGTGGGCCGGCTCAACCGGGGAAGTACCACGACCTCACAGAATACCGGCGTGAAGTAGAAGTCTTACAAACTTCTGCTTTTCGTCTGGTGAGTTCAGGTAACCGGTGGCCCACACCCCCTCCCTCAATTCTGGGGGAGGGGGCACTCTAAGGCCGGCAACGCATCTGCTATGCCTCTGGTATTGCGGGTGTTCATGGGCGGCGGTAACCACTTACCATCACGTGAGCCACTTTTCTATAAAAAGAGATTCGAGAAAAAATCACCACAAGTGGATTGGCAATCACTGCACCAGTCGTAAAAACAAAAGAGTCCAGTCAGAAAATCAAAGTAACTTTTTAATTGGATTGATTGCATAACATACTGTGTTTCTTACTAAATATCCCTTGGATAGACAAAGATAGTGTTACTTTGCACCTTATACCCCACTGCCCATTACTGGGCTGCTGAATTTTGGTCTAGCACTTTTGAGATGGTTATGCTGTCATATGTCAGTAGCCTATAACATTTTTAAGCCTAGGCACCTACAGGAAGAAGCTAGTAAATTATAATAATACTGACACCACAGCACAAATAAAATATGTACTTTTTGTTTACTACTAACCATATTACTAATTGGCATGTAAAAGTCCAATGCTGGATATAGCCTTTTCCTAACAATCCTTCAGTGTTATAATTTTTAAATGATTGATAACAGTTAATTTTTTTTTATAGATTTCAAAAATGATTACAAGACTCTTTATCCATGGTTTATGGAGTCAATATGGTGGGTTTTTAAGGAACTGTACAACAAGGGTCTAGTTTATCAAGGAGTTAAAGTAATGCCATACTCCACAGCCTGCTCAACACCACTGTCTAATTTTGAATCGGGTCAAAACTACAAAGATGTTGTAGACCCTGCTGTGGTTGTATCATTTCCTACTGACAAAGGTTTCTCATTACTTGCATGGACTACTACACCTTGGACACTTCCAAGTAACCTAGCTCTTTGTGTTAACCCAAAATTGATTTATTTAAAAGTTCAAGAAAAATCAACAGGAAACACCTATGTCCTTCAAGAAACAAGATTTCCAGTTATTTTCAAAAACATTGATGATTTTACTGTACTTGAAAAATTCCCGGGAGCCCAATTGGCAGGCATAAAATATACACCGATATTTGATTATTTCGTCGAAAAATGCCCTAAAGGTTTTCAGGTGCTAACTGATGGTTATGTAACAGATGACTCTGGAACAGGTGTGGTACATCAAGCTCCATATTTTGGTGAAGATGATTTTAGAGTCTGTTTAGCTGCTGGTATAATTACCAGAGATCAGGAGATTATTTGCCCAGTTGACGCCAGTGGAAAATTCACCGAACCGGTCAAGGACTTTTTAGGTCAATATGTTAAAGACGCTGATAAGAACATAATAGCAAATCTAAAATCACGTAATAGACTAGTTCAGTTAGGGCAAGTTAAACATAGTTATCCGTTTTGCTGGCGATCCGAAACACCCCTTATTTATAAAGCTGTGCCGTCGTGGTTTGTGAGAGTTGAACAAATGAGTAAAGATCTTCTTAAGTCAAGTGAAGCAACTTACTGGGTGCCAGAATATGTAAAAGAGAAAAGATTCGGAAATTGGCTCAAAGAAGCACGTGATTGGGCAATAAGTCGCAATAGATATTGGGGTACTCCAATTCCATTGTGGATTTCTGGTGACAAACAAGAGGTTGTATGTGTTGGGAGCATTGCAGAGTTATGTAGTTTAACCGGAAAAGAAGTAACGGATTTACATAGAGAGAATATTGATCATTTGGAAATTCCTTCTTCGCGACCGGGTCATCCGCCACTAAAAAGAGTATCTGAAGTATTCGATTGCTGGTTCGAATCGGGTTCTATGCCTTATGCCCAATGTCATTATCCTTTTGAAAATAAGAAAGAATTTGATGATATATTCCCTGCTAATTTCATTGCTGAAGGCATAGATCAGACTAGGGGCTGGTTTTACACACTTATAGTTCTATCAACTGCTCTATTTAACAAACCGCCGTTTCAAAATTTGATTGCTAATGGCTTAGTATTAGCTCCTGATGGTCAAAAAATGTCTAAACGAAAAAAGAATTATCCTGATCCTTTGGATGTGGTAAATAAATATGGTGCCGATGCATTGCGTTTATATCTTGTGAATTCACCTGTAGTAAAAGCTGAGAATTTGCGATTTAAGGAAGAAGGTGTGAGAGACGTAATAAAAGACGTTTTTCTGCCTTGGTATAATGCTTTCCGATTTTTGATGCAAAATGTAGAAAGAATTGTACAGGAAGATAAAATTGATTATAAATTTAATGAAAATACGGTAAGAGAAAATGTTATGGATAAATGGATAACTTCATTTACACAATCACTTATCCAGTTTGTAAAGAAAGAAATGGCAGCCTACCGGTTGTATACTGTAGTTCCAAGGTTGACAAAGTTCATCGATCAGCTGACAAATTGGTATGTGCGAATGAATCGGAGAAGACTAAAGGGTGAAAGTGGTGTCAAGGACTGTAAAGTGGCACTAGACACACTTTTTGGCGTTTTGTTTGATATGGTCCGTGTAATGGCACCTTTCACACCCTTTTTGACAGAACTCATGTATAAGACCTTACGGCAAATTTTGCCAGGAGATTCCTTAGAAAGTGTTCATTTCAATATGATTCCTGAGCCAAAGCAAACTTTGGTAGATATCGACATTGAAAGAGCTGTGCAGAGGATGCAAACGGTAATTGAATTGGGTAGAGTTCTAAGAGATCGGAAAACTATACCCATAAAATATCCATTGCCAGAAATGATTGTTATACATCGCGACGAGACTTACTTGAATGACGTTAATTCTTTACTATCATATGTATTAGAGGAAATGAACGTCAAGAAAGTACAACTTACAAGTGACAAAGAGAAATACGGTATCACACTTAGAGTGGAACCAGATCATAAAGTACTTGGAGCTCGATTGAAGGGAGATTTTAAAGCAGTTACCCAAGCCTTGAAAAATCTAAACAACGAGCAGTGTGAAAAATTGATAGCTGATGGATATGTTGAATTAATAGGACAAAAAATTGATGTTTCCGAAGTAAGGATTATATTCCAAGCTACTGGAAATGCGCAGTACGAAGCACATAGCGACAACGATGTATTGATCTTATTAAACGTTACTCCAGATCAAGACATGCTTGACGAGGGTTTCGCGAGGGAAATCATTAACAGAGTTCAAAAACTTAGAAAGAAAGCACATTTAGTACCCACTGATGAGGTAGATGTTTATTTTTCAACAAGTAAAACGGGTGACATTCTTCGCATTATTAATTTGCACCGAGAACTTATTGAGAGCACAGTTAAAGCTCCCTTAAAACCTATTGACACGCTTTCGGCGTCAAAGCCGGTGATTATTGAAGAAATACAAGAACTGAAAAGCACCGAGTTAAAATTGATAATAACTTGGAGGAAAGATGTAGAAGTACCGGCAAATCCTTGGGCGAATATTGTTCTTCAAAACTTGTCACCGCGTTTTGGCGCTAAATCAAGTTCCGCTAGCATTATACTTACTGATAAAAGTAATAAATTTATAACACTAAATAAACTTTATGATGAAATAACAGTTCTATTTGGCCTATATGGAACTAAGTTTACACTTTGGTGTGACGGTGCTGAAGTCAAAGATGTTACTAGTTTAAACACAAAATGCATAGTAGTTTCGCCGAATAAACCCAAAGAAATTGAATCGAAAGCTAGTCCTTTTTGCAATTTTATTAATGTTACTGATGGGACTAAAACGGCGACAATATTTTTAGAAAACCCTCAAGGAACGGTGACTTTAAACAAGGATCAAGGGTTAACATTCGTTTCAAATTATTATGGTATCCGGAACTCATAAGCATTACGTATAATAATGATAAGAGCAAAATAAATAAGATCTCGTAATTAACTCGGTCATTTATTTATTAAACGACACGAATAGTCGTTGAAAAAAATGCTTACAATTCATTGTTTTGTAGTTCTTTGTCAATTTATTTATTTCAATAAATAATGTTCACAATTTCCAGTATTTAATTACATGTACTCCTAAGTAGCAATTGCATAATAATGGCATGCTTTAGTGCTATTTATGAGCATGTCTATCTTCATGTACCTTTACAGATCACATGTGTTTACAAAAATCCTTTGACACGCCGTTCCGCTAGTCAGTACCGGCTTTTAGTTATATTATCGTCACCGTAGTAGTCGTCACAGGTGATAGATTTTTTATTTGTGCCAGTACAACGGTATAGAGAACCAATACAGTTACCGGTTTTTAGTTTTATGGCTGGTCACCTGAGTCCTCAAGATTGATAACGATCAATGCGCTTTAGAGCAATTAATATATTCCACAATCAGATCACTTACCATAACATTAGATTGTTACATTAAAATAAAAACTAATTTCAGGATAATAGTAATCGCATCTATAAATACTAAATTCAGAAAAGCTTATCACTATATTCAGGACGGAGAGTAAGTTGCTCATTGAAATTAATCTTTAGTACCTAAAGCTCCGTACTAAAATCATAAGTTCAAGCTTTTTTATACATTAGTCAGAGGAAAGCTGACAATACATAAGTTATAAAATAATATATTTGATAAAAAATTTAATCTCATACAAGTTCAACAGAAACAAGATACCTCATACCACTTACTATTGGCGACATCTATACTGTTTCCCGATTCGATTCCAGAGTTAATTTTCTTTTTCCAGTCATCCGTATAAGATATTATCGGCCTAACCATACCAACTTACCACCAGCAGTATCTAAGGTGCGAGGCGTTTGCTACTGCGATCGCCCAACTTATGCTATTATTTCTTTTAGGGATATTCGGAAAATTCTTCGATTTTCTTTTAGGAATATTAGGGAGATACTTAGATACAAGAATGTATTATTGTAGCCCGTTGTTAAAGTAAATAAACTGGTTTTATAAAGTAAAGCTCAAGGCGTGAAATAAAACAACAATATTGAATTATGAAATTGGATTTCTAGCATTGATAAAAATTTAACAGAAAACAGTACATACTAAGGATTACAATATAAAGAGATGAAACATTCACAGAATCTAATACAATTGTTAATAATTATTTGCATTTTCAAGTTTATTATAGAAAATAACAGAATGATTATATAAGATTATGTAAAATTAAATGCAATACAAAGAAAACTAACAAAGTATTGTATTTTGCATGCACACGTTAACAAGTGCAGTAGCAGTCTGTGTTTATATAAACTTCTTAACATTTATATTCTTTGCATTGATTTAAACGCACAAAAAGTAAACAATCACAAACATTAAATAATTCGGATAAGAGTATTAAATAAAGTTTTGGTTATCTATTGAGTTTTCAGTACTAATATTCACTAAAGATTAAAATACTTGGTTATGAAGATGTGATATAAATTTTAATTATAAACATCACCATGTTAATATATTAATGTTTTGATAAACTAATGTCCGAGTTGTCTTAGTGAATGTTTTCGTTAAAGAAGTACATGTAAAATGTATCAAAATATTAACAGTAAGTTTTACAATATGGATATAATCTCTGGAATTTCAGTACAAAAATTTTATCAAACGGGCCGAAATATTGCAAAATGTCCATATCACTTTCGTCACAATTTTGTTTGAAAATCTAATACGTAATACTAACGTGCCTAATAATAATAATTGGAGCGCAAGTCAGTCTAGACATTGTCCTATCGTAAGCTAAAACACTAAATACAGCATCACACTCGCTAGAGCTACAAGCTACCATATCTAATCATAAATGTGAACGTATGTTGATTCGATGCAAATTGCGATAATGTATTAATTATTTGTAAATGCAAACATATATAGCCTGGCCACACAGCGAGGAAAACGATTTGAATGCTTCTTTCTAAATGTAGGACAGAGCTACTATAAGACCTTTGATTCATTTTCCTTTCAGTGTCAGGCCGTATCGCTTTTATTATTACCTAGTTTATTTTGGTTTTAAATATATGTTCAGTGTCGGATGGTATTGGCGTGTGCCACCCAGTGGGTCTGCCAACACCGGTATTATAAAAGGAGACCGGTATTACAACAATAAATCCGAAACATAGCGGAGTAACTGTAACGGAATGTCTGAGTAAATTTAACGCCTATAAAAGCAACTCCATATGGCTGAGCGCTGGCTGAAAGTGGCAATAATGCCAGTTAAGAATTGCTAGTTTATGTGTCTTTCTTTTATGATATTCAATGCATATTAGGAGTAAAATACAACGCAGGTCAGAAGTTTTGGAAGCAATTCTGATACATTTCAAAATGATACCTTATGAAAAAAATATAATAATGTACCTTACGGTGTACCTAGACATAAATTGAGTTCGTTTGGTAAACCTTTCGTGCGTCAACTATTCACCTATGCTTAGATTTCGGTACAGAAATGAGAAATGGGTTAAATAAAATAAGGAGAGACAATTTCTTATAACTGTGATATAGAATATAACATCGGTTTAAAACAAGAATACAACTCACAATATAAGAAGTTCCTATATCTTCACGCAATTCCCAATATAGGGGTAGACAGAGGTCTAGTCTAGACATTTAAGTCCCTTCGACCCACCTTCCACCGAAGTTATTTTCGGGACAACGTGACTGGTGGTGAGCCCGTCGCCGTCTTTATGTCCAAGCCATCGATATAATTTGTTTTTTGTTAACACAGGTTTTTAGAAAAACCCATTGGTACGGCCACTTGAGGATCGAACTCGGGTCTCTTGACTCGTAATGCCGACCACCCAACCACTCGGCTATCGTGACTTATATAAAAATTTAAAAAATGGTGAAAATACTAAAAGTGCGTGATGTAACAAAAATGTATGCGATTATTGAATATATAATAACCAATAGTACATTGAATACAGTTTACATCAATTATATTAAAGTAATTTGAATGTTTTAAATTAATTAAAAAAAAACGTTAAGTTTATACACGAAATAAAGCTAGCGATAGAATCGAAACGTAATTTTTTTATGTTACAAAAATGCAATAATTCCAAATCAAAAATTAAAAAAAAAATTAAAAACCTTAAATAAATTTTTACTGCAAAACTATATGATGTTGAAGGCACGCATAGTTATAAACAAGAAATGGAAACAGATCCAATAACTTAATATAATTAAATCATAATGTATTTAAATATGGTTATCCAAAAAGCTTAACATTAAAGTATATAAAATATTACATAATTTAATAGACAATTATCATATTATTATTTTTTAATTAACATACAAAGGAGTACATCATTTTAATAAGCACTTAAAAACGAGATACTAAGCGATATTGAACTTGGGAAGTTCTAAAATAGGGAAAATTACTTTTAATAATTAAATATACAAGTCATTTCTGTTGTTGCACACCTCAAAATATATAATGTAAAGGTAATGAATAAGATAACGTATAGTTGTAAACATAAAAGACTAGACATAAAAACCAAGCGAACCTTTAAACGCTAACGTTCTAAATAAAGAAGCGACATAATCTATAAATGTTGACGTATAAACTCGGTACAAACCTTTTTCGATGCGGTTATTTCAAACAAGGAACGTATGGTGAAAGTTGTACTTTTAAAACTACGTTTTGATAATGCAATAAGGAATGTCAACAGATAAGTACATTATAATTATATGGCACTAAAATTGTGAGCTATCAAAGCCGGGACTTGAGCAATACTTGAAGTCTTATTTCACACCGGTCATAATGGATTAAGAATGAATTACATAAACAAATAGAAATAATTTTAATAGAGTTTAATTATCACAGGAAGTACGCCAAAGCAGACATAGTATGGAAGATTTTTAACATAGAAATTCGATCAAACAGCAACTGAAATATATTTCGTATTAAATAACATGACTTTCAGTCATTTTTTAAACGTATCGAGAATTTTTTGAACATATGTATGACAATGATTTCTTTTCTTGGGCTCAAATATTTAGTAGGACTATCTTAACAGTAAACTATCTGCCAGTGTCAATTTCGTAGTGATTGAACAAATTGATTGTTCTTGAATTTTTTTAATTACTGCTTATTCAAGTTTTATATGACGGATGACAGCAAAACGAAATAACCTGCTGATAAATAATTCTGATACGTTTACCCCAGTACTATAGATATATTAATATTATGTATGCATGTGCGGCCAAAAGTATTGCTGAAAGTTACAGAAAATTTATCTGTCCTTTCGTTTATTTCGTTTCGTGCAGTGTGGTATCACCGTTATAGTTAGCGGATGGGTCAGAAATTAGTAAATACTTAAACCTCGAGTTCAAGAAACTACATTAAATGTTTGCATCAAATAAAACTTAGTAGTTAGTGACATTTTTCAACTGTTTCTAAACTTATCCATACACTGTGAGCAGTCTAAAAGATGACTGAGACATAATTATTCTCAGTGGAAAACTTTAAAAACTTGATGTACAAAGTCGGTTTGTGATGTTTCATCGCTAATTCATTATATTTAGTCTTATCTTCTTTGTTTTAAGGATTATAACAAAATGAGGAGCATTCAAAGACATTGAGATTAATAATTATTTTCTTTACCCCATAGCTTAACCTTCCAGACATTAACGATGAAGATATACATACAAAGCAGGTCTTACACTCACAGATATATTTTGGAAATAGGGTAATTACAAAATAATTTTATAAAAATGTACAGTGCGATGGAGTTAGTAATTATCATATAATACTCTACTTGTGTTATCTATATTATGCCACAGAAATAGTGAATTTTAAATCTAATGTAACCTTTTTGTATTAAATTGCCATCGTTTTGTAAATGTTGTTGCCCATGTTAATGTTGAGTTGATGACAATATACAGAAATATGACAATTGAAATGTCAATATACCTACATTATTATACAAATACTCTATGAAAAGTTATACAATAATTATCTTGACTAAATATTGAAGAACGTTAAGTCAAGCGTAAGTCTTTAGTTTCATTTTTATATAAAAAATTAATAGATTGAAAAATAAGAAAGATAAAGTTTGTATCAATCGTTAATATTAAATATTTCTTAATGTTAAATTTCTCACTTAGTTTAAGCCGCGAGGTCAAAACAAAAACACCTATACTGGTATACCACAAGAATAAATCAAGATAGAATGGTGCATTACAAGCCAATAATAAATGGTAATTTTATCTAACCAAAATTTACTCTTTCTAGTTCTTTTACGAACGTCAGTGTAAATCTACAAATACATACAGAGGTATATAGATATACAGATAGGGACAACATCACATACATTGCTCCGATCCCAATGTAAGAAGCTTGAAGGAGAAGCTAAGAAGCACTTGAGGTATGGGAATCGGAAACAACGAAGGCACCACAAACACTCCCGAGTAAATGTAGAAAAATTATTTTTTCTACATTGACCCGTCCGGGAATCGAACCCCTGACCTCGAGAAGGCGACACCTTCAAAATCGGTGTTCACGGCACTCGTCCACGGTGTCGTCGACAAAATCGGCAAAAAATGTAGAAAATTGTTTATATTCAAAAGTAATATCAATTTCGTACTTTCGAAAACACTTTGCCTTATGTCATAAACAAACAGAAGTTGAAAAACAATTATATGATTGAGCTATTTAGACTAAACTTTAAATTTTAAATTTAGAATAAGTTTGGGTGTCTGCTTATTGGTTGAAGCTTGTTTAAAGTTTACGAGAGATACCAAAGTGAGAAGTGATATTAAAAAGAAGTGCTAGAAACATGATTCTTCGTACACATTCAAAGTCCGCCTTCAGTGTCTCAAAGTTCGCGACTGACTGTGCGAAAAAAAGCACAAGAATGGCATTGAGTACGTTTGATGTTAAAGTAAGTGACAGGGTGAGAAATTTGTGAATAATGAAGAAGAAACAATAATATGAAATAAAAGAAGATGAAATGATGGTTTAGCAAGTAGAGAAGAAGGAAAGAATGAATGAATGAATATAGACATACAAGGAGAGTGAATGAAACTGTTGGATAGGGACGATCAAGATGAAGGTTTCAAGATCGCGTTAAGGGCGTTTGAATAAAGGCCTTGTTAAGGGCACTGAGTTCACGCGAACGTTCATGTAACCTAAGTTGATATATGCATGTATAAAAATGGTCAAATCTTTGTCGAGTCACTTTACTAAAAACAGACAAAATATAAGTAAAAATGATTACAACCATTCTATCTTGGCTTATTTTTGTTCCATCTAACACTAAAAAAATCTAGCAATAAATACGTCTTATAATACTAGAGAGCTAGTTTGATCGATTGCTTAATAATTTTATAAGGCAGTCAAATAAATGATTACAATAAATACATGTCACTATTTTTTATCAACAAAATTTTGAATATCCTATTTGGAAAATTATTAAAATCCAAAGAAGCCTTTAAAATCCTGCTAATAAAATATTGCAATACAAATAAAAGAAATATCTAAATATTCGTACAAAATAAATACAATCGATTACATGTTTTGGCACGAGAAAGCTCCGAGATGAGTTCCGCACGCGTCTTTCTATAACATAAGATAATCCTAATTCTAAAATGACTACACATGTACGACTAAGGAAAATCCGGATCCTATGCCGGACCGCTACCGCCGTTCGGAATCGCCCACTTTACTTTACCCTGGACAGAAAAATATTTTCATTCATATAAAAATCAAATACATGTATCATGGACACTGTACAGTTCGCTCTAGAAAAACATAATAGGATAAATATCTTATTAATATTTAAAATAGTTTATAAGTTGGGATGCTTGTTACTCAATCACGCACAAAAGGTCCAAACGGATTTGAAACATGATTTTGAGAATATGAAACATGATTTTGAGAATATGAAACATGATTGAGATGACATTTTTATGGCTTCACATAGTCGAGATTCACGGCCCGCACTTGGTGTATATATATATATTGTGATTCGTCGTCGATCCGTCTATATTAGCGGTTTATGGAAAATTATCCACAATTACACAAATAGAGAAAAAAGTATTACTCTGAAAACAACATTTTAGTATAAACTTATGAGCCATTATGAAGCTATATAGGCATTCTGTTATTAGATAAATAAGATTTTTTGACACGATGCCTCGGAGGTAATAGCGTCACCACGGCACGGTGGAAGACGCGGGTTCGAATCCCACCCAAATTTGTTAATTTATTTTTAATAATTTATGAACTAAACAATTCGCAAGATCTAAAGAGTCATGTCTACGCAGAATTTCATAGTCAGCCGCCTAGGCGAATTAGCCTGATACTATACTATGGTATTTGGAAAGACTTCACATAACAAAATAAGACGCACATTTTTTATTAAAAAAAATAATAAGCTTTAAAAAAAACCTCACCTGTGTTTAGAATCTGTTCATCCTATCTAATCATTTCTAAATACTTGTGCTTGTGTTTGGTGAGCATTTCTGTGACAGTCACCAGTTTCCGAATGGCGGGCTGCGTCTTCGCCAAGGTTTGCAATTCGCTTAGGTGCGAAACGCAAATGTGATGAAGTGTAGCCAACTCTTTAGCTGTATACAAGAAAATTAAAGGCTCAACAAAAATAAATAAAGTACACAATTACAGCAGTAAAGTAGTGAAGAAATAGAGTCGATAGTCATTTACCACCGCGTAAACCGACTGTATGTTTGCCACTTTCCACTTAGAAAAACTTATATTACAAGTTAGATGTTACAGTTGAATGAAATGAATGAATGAAATATGCTTTATTGTACACCAAAAACATTAAATGAACAAACGACATACAAAAATTAATTAAGGTACAATTGGCGGCCTTATCGCTTTAAAGCGATTTCTTCCAGGCAACCACGTTGCAGAGGATACAATTACCTGCGAGAAAAGGGTGAGGTGTACGAAGTTGTACAGTTATGAAGTTGAAACATTAACATCGTACCACAAGTTAATATTATACAAACAATTCAGCATTAACATCTCATGAAATTCTGTTTGTTTCGGTAGAAAAAACAAATTTTTGCTTAAGTTGTACCCTCAGTAAAATACTCAGTTCCCTAAAGAAATATGTCTATTAAATGAACTGTTAAAATCTGCGTTGTGGAAATCTGTAACGTATACTGAACGCAGACCGATCATTATTTTACGTCACGCTGGAGCAAAACTGCTTTAGCGTAATGTTTGTTATTAAGTTTTTTTAATAATCGATTTGAGATGCGACTAATAAATTTTCATTCTAATGAAATTCCCTTTTCTCTCTAATGAAAGTAATGTTAAAAATTACCGATATCAAAGTTGTTGTTAGAGTTTGCCGGCGTATTGCCCGGGTCCGGCACGGAACTGAGCTGGTCTAGAAATGCAATCATCCTCTCCTTGTTTTTCAGAATGAAAGGATTTACAACCTCCATGTAAGGTTCCTGAAAACGATAAAAACTATTAACACCATAAACTAATTTATGCTCTGATTATATTACATAAAAATAAAAAAATGCCTGCGGGAGAATGCATTTATATTGTGAATGAAGTTGTTATATATTATAAAATAGAAGACATGTCGGATGTAAAACTATCTATTAATATTAAACATTTTTAAAAATGATAAGTGTAAAAACTTACTTTATTTCAAAGAAAATGTTGCACTTATTGATTAAATATATCTATGCTAAGCTAATTATTATTAAAAAATATTTAATTTATTATTGTTTATAATCGGGCGATCAGCTTGACTAATTTAGCAAGTAAAGTTTACTCGAAGGTTTTGACACGTAGGATGCAAGAGAAATCGGAAAGATTTCTATGGGAGACACAATGCGGATTTAGACCTGGAAGAGGATGCACGGATCAAATGTTTTCTCTCCGCATGATCGCGGAGAAGCTTCTGGCTGCTAACCAGAAGATTTTCTGTGCTTTTGTGGATCTTGAGGAAGCATTTGATAAGGTTGTAAGGAAGAAAATGTAGGAACTGTTGAACCGGGATATGGTGTGGATGGTCGATTGCTAAGGGCTGTGCAGTCACTTTACTGTGACTGTAAAGCCTGTGTGCGGCTAGGGCATGACCTGTCACCCATGTGTAGCGTCCAAACGGGCGTAAAACAGGGTTGTGTCATGTCTTCCTGGCTGTTCATACTGTATCTCGACAGCTGTTTACAGAAGCTGAAAGATAGCTGTTTAGGTGTGAAATTGGGTGACATAAAAGTAAATTGTCTGCTGTATGCTGATGATGCAGTGCTTATTGCACCATCAGAGGCAGAACTGCAGGCATTAGTCACGTGTATGAAAGAAGAATGTGAAATTACTGGTCTCCGTTTGAATGCTAATAAAACTAAGGTTCTGGTATTTGAAAGGGACGAAGAAAGAACGAAGTGCGAAATTTGGGTAAATCAGGAATGTCTAGAACAGGTGAATGAAATTGTATACTTGGGGAGTGCGTTTAGCCGGGATGGAAGATGTGATTTAGTTGTAGACAGGCGTGTCGCTGCCGGGAACAAAGTCAATGGTGCCCTGACTGCGTTAATTAAAAGGCAAGGCGTTGTGAAAAGTGCACGCCTTGCAATACATAAAGCAGTGTTGGTACCGGCAGCGAAACCTGGGTATGCCAGAAGAAGCATAAAAGCAGGTTGAATGCAGTGGAGATGCGATCTCTTCGTAAAATGTGCGGCCTTACCATGGCCGACCGAAAGCGAAACGAAGAGATTGGCAATATGGCAGGGATTGAAAGATGACCTTGTCTCAAAAATGGATAAAGGCGTGCTTTGATGGTTTGGGCACGTTGAGCGAATGAGTGAAGACCGAATGGTGAAGAAAATATATAGCGCGAAAGTTTTATGTTATTAAATTAAAGAGAAAAAAGTTAATATTTCAACTGACACGGGCGGGATTCGAACCCGCGACCTTGGCCGATCCGTGGCGACGCTCTTACATCCGTGCCACCGTATCTTACACGCATCAGTTGAAATTTTAAATCTGTATTCTCTTATATTACTTATGCCTTGTTTATGCTGTAAAAATCAAGAAAATTGCGTAATAAAAATTAAAGTTGGCGGGCGTTATCGTATTGATAATTCCTAACTTTCAGTCAGGATTATCAAATTGTCACTTGTAAAAGGGATAACAGATAGCGCCTATGCCAATAAAGAACGTCGCCACGGATCGGCGAAGGTCGCGGGTTCAATCCCGCCCGTGTCAGTTGAAATTTTAACTTTTTCTCTTTAATTTAATAATGTATGTGATGTTGTCCTATCTATGTATGTGTTCATATCTATTAGTCGTGGTGAGCTACCACATATTCATTAAGTGGAAGCCTAAGCACGATATTTGATGTTAGTAATCAGCCGCAACTCACAAATCCTGCGGCGTTGGTCACCACTTACATTCAGGCAGGCCTATTTTTCTCCCCGATGAGAAAATTAAGAGGTTGAGAAACAAACACGTGTGATGGCGTAGGAATAATGCCACCTTCTCTCCTGTTTAGGAGATGCCTATTTTCTACAGTGTACATTTACAGGCTGCAATTAGTAGTATTAGTAGAGTCACGAAGAAGCGTTTTGGTATTGCGATTGTTCGACAGACATCACACATATTTTTTACAATTTTATTATAATAACAATTTGATAGGTAATAAATAATTAGAATTAGGTCATCGTTTCATCGTTGGCTTGGACATAAAGACGGCGACGGGCTCACCACCTGTCACGTTGTCCCGAAAATATCTTCGGTGGAAGGTGGGTCAAAGGGACTTAATTGTCTAGACTTGACCTCTGTCTATCCCTGTATTGGGATTTATTTATTTAGAATTATGTCACCTTGGCACCGAACTCGACGAGGTTGGCGAGGTTCTGCAGGCACTTGGCGACCATCACGAGCGAGCGCTGCGCGTGCGGCGGCGGCGTGCTGCCCACCAGCCCCCACGCGCGCGGCTCCACCAGCGCCGGGCAGATCAGCCGCAGGAAAATGAACCCTAAAACCCCGTACACATAGAGTCTCATATTGTGCAATTACTGTTACATACTTTTTTATATATATCAATAAATTATTTTATTTTTATGTTTTAATTCTGTTTTATGGTCCGTTCTAAAAAAAAAATATTTAACCAACTCGTGTCGCGGCAATTGAAATTAGATTTTGTCCAGTTTCGATGTTTTTATCTTCCTGATATCGTATATTTACAGCCAGTAAGTGTGTGTAAAACTTATACAGAGTGTCATTTTCATGCTTCTGGAAAAGTACTTATCACATTGCGTATACTCTACTAGAAGACAAGAAACAGTTATTATTTCACGACTTCCATGCGCGAGTTTTTAGTGTGTAGTAGTTTAGTGCATTGTATCGAATCTGAGTGCTACTTACTTTGGGATCAGAGAGCAATGTATGTGATGTTGTCCCTGTCTATGAAATCATTGTTTTTTTTTTTTGTAGATATGTATGCGTGCGAGTTCGTACCCGAGACGACCCTGGTGCGCACGAAGCGCTCGCTGGGCCACTTGGCGACGGCGGCGCGCTGCAGGCAGCCGCACACGTAGCGCACGGGCCGCGGGCACGCCTCCGGCGTCAGGAAGATCGAGTGCGTTATCTGGACACACACGCACACACATTGTTCTATCTACACGCTACATGCTCTATACTGTAGGCAGAGGTTTAGACAAATAAGTATTTTCGACGTATACCGAAGCTTATTTAGTAGAATAAGTAATCTCACTTAGGCAGACATACTTATATGTATTAATAATGCCACGCAGTTACATTAATAAGATCAGAAGAAATAGAAATACTCATATCAGTGAATTTCCCGAAACATGTGTACGGTACGTACGTAGTGTTGGCTTTAACACTGAGAAGGCGACAGACTCACCAATATCATGTTTTACAAAATAAGCTTCCATGAAATGTTGGAAAGACTTTACTGTTTACAACTCTGAATATCCCACTGTTGGGAAACCTTCACAAGAACAGAGTATTAAAATGAAAACAAGCTAATATTCCACTTTACTACGGCGATTACCGCAAAACATGGAAACTGTAACCAACTTAAAAAAATGCTTGTGTATGTGTTCTGAGATGGAATAATAATAATAATATTTTGAACACTTACACATGTCATTCGGCCCTAAAACAGGATTACCTGTGTCTTGTCAACTGGATGATAATAATCATATATAGCGAAATCAGGTCACTCGTTATATAGATATCGATCCCGACTGTTACATGACTGATACTTTTGTTATTTTAAATATAAACATAAAATCACCTGATCCAGAATCATAAGCAAAAATTCTGCATTATTGCAGGCATCTTCTGGAGAATCCATCTTCGTTGGGTTCAGTTCGGCGGATTGCTTCGAGTCGATTAACTTCTGCACCGTTTCCGCGATTGCAGCCTGCAACAAATATATGAAGACTAAAGCTATTAAGTTTTTAACACACAAACATCTTTAAAGGATTTCTCTACGGATAAAAGTCACAACAGCCAAGTTGTTGGGTGGTCAGAATTGCGAGTCAAGAGACCCGATTTCGATCCCCGGTGGCAGGCTCGTACCGATGGGTTATTTAAACACTCATGTACGAATTATATCGTTGGCTTGGACATAAAGTCACGTTGTCCCGAAAATATCTTGTGATGGAAGGTGTGTCGAAGGGACTCTATTGTCTATAGACTAGACCTCTGACCACCCCAGTATTGGGTATAGAGCGAAGATATACGTACCTGCAGGAAGGGCTTGCAGAGCGCGTGCATGAACTCGTCGATGACGGCGGTGGCGAGCGAGGCGGCGCGGAAGAGCGCGCGGTGGTCCGGCTCGCGCGCCACCTCCGCGCCCGCCAGCTCGCGCGCCAGCTCCGCGCCGCGCCCGCACTCCGCGAACGCGTGCAGCACCGCTGCGCACGCGCACGCGCACGCACGTTAGCACGCACGCACACAACGGAACGAGTAGCATATGCTAAGCGTTCACGAGGACAGGTCTAGCAATTTTTAACTTTACTCGCTGCACTTAGTTAGTACCCACCCACAGCACGCACGCACGCAACGGAACAAGTAGCATATGCTAAGCGTTCACAGAGATAGGTCTACCAAGTTTTAACTTTACCCGTTGCGATTATTTTGCACCTGCCCGCAACACGCGCACACAGACGCAACGAAACGAATAGCATACGCTAAGCGTTCACAACAAAGATTACCAAAACAATTTTTGATATTACACTTTGCGCTTCTTTGGCCCTGTCTAAATTTTATTTTTACTCGATAGTATTGATGAAAGAATATAACGCCTGCCTTTTGATAGAGATAACTAAGGGAAAACTTTAAAAATGGGAATGGGTTCAAGAGACGATGAGGTAATCATCATGAAACTAATATTTTCATCACCAAATTAAATAGACTAAAGACGAGGGGCAGCGTCTAAGCTGCATGATTTCGGATACTGCCAATCAACTCTTCAAGGGTGGCGATTATTGTTAAACAGGAGAGATCCATTTTCTGAAGTGGTCTTCTACAGGGACAAAAGTGACTAAATAAAATTTTCATCATTTAACCATGCGCCCTAATATTCATATATACTCATTTGTAGTCAAGCGGTATTATATGTTGTTGCATGAATGAGCTCTTTCGACCAGAGCAGGACCAAGGCATTGCAGTATAATTGCATAAAGTCTTGTGCTCCAGGGTTGCATGAGCAACATCCCTATCTCTCTCCCAATTCCTGCCATAAAAGAAAGCAGCTCACTTTCAGCATCGCTAGTGTTGACATTCATGATCGTAATCACTTACCATTAGGTAAACCCACTGCTTGTTTGGAAACTACTACAACAACAACTGCCATAAAAGAGGTAATAAAAAAATATGTATAAAAAAACTCACATGTCGCCAAAGGTTGTCTGTCAGTGCGGCAAAGCTCAGCCAACGCCTTCACTGCCGGAATGCCCGGTTCGAGCAACAATTGACGTAGAGGATTGTACTCCTCGCGAGGCATAACTAACTCCTGCATGTATCTGTAATTTTACAATATTAACATTTTAATTACAATAATTGCATTATATTTTACATTTCAAAAATTGCGGGAAAATTGCACGAGCCTTGACAGAGTTGATATTCTGATATCATAAGGGCTTATCATTCATTATCTACAGTAAAAAATCGAAAAGAAAGAAACAGGCTGTAATAAAATGAAAAAAAATATAAGAAAGATATATCACACATACAATACCGAATACGTATTGTAAACTGTAAGAAATTGTCCGTACAGCTATAAAAAGAAACTTTCTTAGATCTTTTGAATAATTCAAAAACTCTGGCCACTGAGCAAGATGGTATTAGAAAAATTGACGCCCGTGAATTCCGATGAGATTAAACAAATGAATTACCTTATACGCAATCTCAAAGAGCCCCATTCACCAATCGGCGTCATGCCAGCCAGAGGATACCATTCTTCAACTTCTTCTCCATTTGCAAGGTTAGCAAGCTCAATCGTCAATTCTGCTACCTGAAATTAATTTATTTTGTTCATTCAATCTTAATAGGATATAAATAAGTTTATGTGGAAAAATAATACATATATAATACTTACTTCAGATTCTTTGCCTCTTTTTCCCGTATTATGAACTGTTATGGTAAACGAAGTTACGTCTGGTGGAACGTCACTGAAAGTAAATTTATAATTTGATCATCAAACACTATATAATAATAATAAATACACATTCGCAAGATGAAGAAATTACAACAATTTTATTAGTGGGGGATTGTAAACAACATTCATATAAAATAATTAAATTAATATGATTAACACTTCTAAAATAAATAAAATGCACGTTACAGTTCAACGGGGCTCTGCAAGTTTCTATTACAGATGCGCAAATTACTTTAAGATGGTTTCTTATTCAAGAACACACTCACGCTTTGTGAGTTTATTCTTGCATCAACTTCGTCCAGGTATAAGACAGTAGCATACTCACACGAATATCCCTCCTAGGCGTAGGACAGTCTACCTCTGGCGCGTACTTATACGAACTCACCACCGTCCAAATGACAGGCGCGAACACATCAGAGGTGAGGGCAGATGTCTGAATTTTTTTTTATAGAAAAGGGAGGCAAACGAGCAGGTGTCTCACGTCTCACGTGATGGTAACTGATTACCGCCGCCTATGAACACCCGCAATACCGGAGGCATAGCAGATGCGTTGCCACCCTTACTGTGCCCCAACCATGGGGGAGGGGGTTGTGTGGGCCTCCGGTTACCTGCACTCACCAGACGAAACGCAGAAGTTTGTTAGACTTTTACTTCACGCCGGTATTCTGTGAGGTAGTGGTAGCCTCCCTTAGAGTCCCTCCCCCCCAGGACTGGGGACAGTTCAAACTCACTCGAACACGAACTCGTCGTCCCAGTGCGGGTCGGGCGAGGGCTTGGCGCGCGTGCGGGCGACGGGCGCGGCGCCCAGCGCGAGCCGCAGGTGCGGGCGCGGCGCCAGGCGCGGCGGCAGCCGGTGCGCCGTCACGCAGCGCACGCGCAGCGCGCGCAGCCACACCACGCGCGCCACCTGCACGCGCGCGTTGTATACATACGATAACAATACAGGGGTAGACAGAGGTCTAGTCTAGACAATCAAGCCCCTCCGACCCACCCTTCCACCGAAGATATTTTCGGGACGACGCGACAGGCGGTGAGCCCGTCGCCGTCTTTATGTCCAAGTCAACGATTTAATTCGTAGGGACAATATCACAAACATTGCTCTGATACCAAAGTAACTAACTTGAGCACACGTGTTATGAAATCAGAAACAACGAAGGTACCACAAACACGTGAAAGTGTTTTCTACATTGACTCACCTTCCACCGAAGATATTTTTAGGACAACGCGACAGGTGGTAAGCCCGTCGCCGTCTTTATGTCTCAGTCAACGATTTAATTCGCAGGGACAATATCACAAACATTGCTCTGATACCAAAGTAACTAACTTGAGCACACGTGTTATGAAATCAGAAACAACGAAGGTACCACAAACACCTGAAAGTGTTTTCTACATTGATTCACCTTCCACCGAAGATATTTTTAGGACAACGTGACAGGTGGTGAGCCCGTCGCCGTCTTTATGTCCAAGCCGAGGAGTTAATTCGTACACAAGTTTTGAAAAACCCATTGGTACGAGACTGCCACCTGTGGATCGAACTCGGGTCTCTAGACTCGTAATTCCGACCACCCAACCACTCGGCTATCGTGACTTTTGATATAAATCAAATAATACATCAATTAATATACATAAAATAATATACTAGAAACAACATTATATACATAAATAAAATATTAAATATTACTTTATGTACATTATGTAGCACATTATTACACTTTTCACATGAGTGTAAACGTGCAAAAGCGTGACATTACATATGAAAAGTTCAGTTCTGAGCAGGATTTAATTCGACGCGAAAAAACGAGCAATAAAAAATATAGTTTATTTCTGTAGCAATTTTTTAAAAAAAACCTCTAAGTTATTTTATGTTTATAATAATGCTTAAAGAAATTTCTAAAAAACTGCACAGTTTACGACCTGCGAATACTTATCGACATAATAAACGACAATTGCTACGAATACTTAATAGCTCTATAAACATTGGTAATAGAAGCTAGGTTGCATCGATTAACAGTATTCCTATCCATTTATAAAAAAAATCTATCCATTAACAGTAGAAGGCGAATAGTCGTGGACATTTGTTTAAATCTGACACAAGATTTACACATTAAAAAAAAAACTTGTCTGAAATACTACCGACTGCATATTAAAAAAAAAAGAAAAATAATAACTTTAGTTACCTTACACTGATGTCGCGCTTGCTGCGGCACACAAAGCGGACGCAACGCCTCCAACCACGCGCGTTCGTCTGCCGCGGAATTAGCCGCCAAAAAGGTGTGAGTTGATATACAAGGCAATGCCCTTTCCACTAGTTGGAAACAAAACTCCTTATCCCACAGAGATTCGTGTACCTGAAAGTAGCAATAAATAAAATTATACATAGTGTTATGTAATGGTTTTATATAATGATGACTTGTGCAACTGAGACGTGGTCCTACACTGCTAGGCGAATGATGACGAAAGATGATGATATATTTCTGAGTGTTATAGAATTCACAACAGAAATGCAATCATTAGAACGCTATAGTAACTTGTAGAGTTGAAAACCGCTTGAAAAGAGATATCCCCGAGTGGCAAGCTTGTACATGTAAACGTAGGGTAGGACGAAAAAGATATAGTACGATCAGCATAATATTGAGAGTCGATTGATGATGCAATACCGTTCTTTGAGACAATCTTTGGAAGAGGCTTATATAAGCCTAACTACAAACATTAGATAGAAATGAGAGATAACATTGTTACTATAATAGAATCTATGTCCATCACATTTATTTATATATTATTTAATGTACACGACAAAATAAGATGAAAATAAGTGCAAGGAACTTTGACATTGTGATATGCTTGTGTTGTAGCGTTAAATTTATTTAAATTTTATATACATTTACCATATCATCTAATCCGAATATAAAATATTTCAAAAATTACAAACCTGATACAAATAGGCACACGAAAGATGGATCAGCCCTTTCGGTTTCGTCCTCTTCGGTGAATCATAGAAACACAAATGTGTATCGGTGCCTTCTTGCAGTATAACAAAGTAAAGCGACTTCCACTTCTTTGCGGCTTTGTCGGATTTCTTATTTAAATATCCTTGGTGTTTTATTCCCTTCATTTTCTTGAGGCCTATTTGGTCTCTGCACTCCCTCAAAGTCGCGTATATCTTCTCAGCCGCGGCACCGGTTGCGTTTTGTTGAGGCTCTATCACATGCCCTTCAGCTATTAACTGTTGAAACAATAAAACGATGTAGTACACATTATTTAAAACTATGTTTCCATCTATCGTCAATAGTAAAAAAAAATAAAACTGATTGGTGATATCTAATGAGGATATTGTTATGATTTGTTATACTTCAACACATGATTGCAAGTTATTTTAGATAAAGTGCACTCAATGTAGCAAAAATTATTATATAAACTCAGATATTTTTTAAATATAATAATAAATCGTTTACGTTTTATACACTTCTATTCACAGTACATACAATTACACTCAATATAATACATAATAATATAATATAGGTAATAATTAGCAATTTAATTATCAATGAGTTTTGTCTGAAATAAATTATAAGAATCAGCATAGTTGACTTAGTATAACTATATTTATTAGCCGCTGTTGCTTATTCAGTGTCTACTTAAAAATAATAATAACTTTGAAAAACGTACGTCAAGGTCACGATAGCCGAGTGGGATTTCGGGTCAAGAGACATTAGTTCGATCCCCAAGAGATAGGAACGTACCAATGAGTCGAAACTTTGTACGACTTATAACAGCTGCGCCATTTGTTATATTGTCCCAAAATAAGCTCCAGTAAAATGTGGGGCATAAGGATTAAAATTCAATTTCCAGATAGTTGGGATTGCACCAATGAATGTATCCAAAAACTTATGTACGATTTATATCGTTGGATGGACATAAAGACGGCGACAGTTTCACCATTCGTCATATCATCCCAAAATAAGCTCCGTTAAAATCTGGATCGGAAGGATTAAATTTTCTAGAATTCTAGCTACCTGTATAGAGAATTGCTTGAAAATAAAAAAAACGTACATGAGATTTACCATTAACAAAAAAAGAAATATTAGAAGGACACGGAGATTAACCAACACGTTAAGTAAGCAATTTTTTTTTCTTCACTAAATACGAATTGCAAACATATTTCGGTGCCATACACGAGAAGGTAATGCACAAACTTCTAGGGTTTATCCACAGTACCGGCCCGTATGAAGTGATTTCGTGGCCGCGATTTTCGCCTTTCTATTATAGTCTGCCATCGAACTTGCAACATTACGTCGAATGTCGCTATGTACTGTGCATTAGTTATTTGTCTTCCAACATAACAAAAAAACTCTCCTAAAATTCGTTCAAATTAGATTTACATATCAGGTAGGACACGGTGGCGCGGAAATAAGTGCACCGCTATTACGACGGAGGTCGCGGGTTCGAATACAATCAGTATTTGTTGAATATTTCAATTTTTCTTTTTCATTACATATACACAATAACAAAGCTCAGTGTGGATTACATATTGAAAATACACAAAAATAAACGTATAATAAACACATATATACGAAATCAGTTAAGATGTTAATATTCTTTTCCATTAATAAACAAGAACTAGTAGGTTTTCATTCCTAACCCATTTTGGTTTGGTTTTTAAATTAGATAGTGTAAAGATAACTTTCAATTTTGATTAAGTCCGTAAGATAAAGAGGTTACATATAACAAATAAACAAAATCTTTTCTTTTTTTCGGTCTTATTCTGTTCTATCCTAACTATTCATTTAAATTTTATAATTTAAAGGACAATTTTAATTAACAATACATAACCAAGGTAATTAACATACTTGAATAAGAATTGATAATGATTAGGAAAAAACCAGCTTTGCAAATCCCGTAATATTTATTGTGACACTTTAGTATTTATTATTAAAACAAACATACATTACTTTCAAGTAAATTTATATTTAATTTAAATTTATATTTTTTAAAAATAACATGCCACAACAGGTATTCGACGGGATTTCTTCCGCCGTTTAAAACCTTTTTTATATTGCATCGCTTATTGGGCTAAGCTAATTATTACATAGCAAATATCAAATTAATATTTTAGTATATAATATTATCTTCAAGCAAGTCTTTCGTAGGGCGATAGAAAGTACCAGAGATTTTGATTCCATCAAACCACAAACTGCGACGAAACATAGTACGTTTGTTAAAAAAAAAAATATGTAAATACTTACAGGTTGTCCTAATGTATGTCCTTCAACAATTTGCTCCTTTCTGTACCGATTGATCACTGCGTCCAAACATTCAAACACCCTTCCTCCCATGAGATATCTCACTCCCTTCTTCTCTATCCTGAACCTCTGTATTTGATTGTTGATGTGGAAGAACAGAGAATAATCACCGGGCGAGTTGTCCGAGGGTCTGACTAGAAAGCTCCCGGGGCCCGCTTTCACTAGCATGTCTACTGCCTCGCTTTTGGTGCAATTGGGGTGGAACCACGAGAAAACTGTGTTGGGATCTATGGATGGGTCCAAATCCTCGACCAACTCCCTGAAGATCATACCTTGCTCCCCTGTTCTGTATAAGCAATAATGAAAGATTGGACAGTTTTTAAAAATAAATACTAAGACACCCTGAAAATTTTGAAAATGGTTATGTTGTTGCATAATAAAACAAAATTGAATTAATTTATATAAAATTATCATACAGTTTAGGTTGGGTTTTCTAGAATTGTAATAATAAATTTTAGAATTAGAATGATAAAATTTCATTTGTGTTATGTAAAAATCATTAGTGAGGTATAAATTAACTTAATGTATAACCGGCACGAGTCGTATATTTGCGCAGAAGTTCATATTTTTTAGATCTCTTTTAAGGCACTAGATAGATTGCGCGAACAAACCGTCGAGCAATTAGTGGTAATGGTGGTGGAAATTCTGGTCATAAACTATTTTTTTTTACGTAAAATTATCAACTAATAACTTTCCTCGGTGTCTTATATAATAAATATATATTATAATATTTAATAATAAATAAACATCTTCACGCAATTTTTCATAAATTCATCCAAAAAATTTGTGAACACCATTTTATTGCTTTTATAAATTTGGCGATATGGTTCCTATCCCAGTACGAATCACGAGTACCTATTACGTTTGTCCCAAACAGGCTTCAGTGAAAGGCGGCTCGAAAGGACAACTAGACAATTAAAGTCTAGATCTCTGTCTACCCCAATAATGGCAAAATACGTGAAGAACTTTATTTAATATTTTTCTGCTATCACCATAATAAATATTTTTTCAAGAGAAATGAAACAGAATGTTACCTTCTAATCGTATTTTTGGAAAACAAAATCTTACCATTATCTATACCATGACGAGAGAATGAATGAAGAACGATTGTCGAAAAAAGTGTATAAGGCGATTGTGAATGGAAGTGTAGGAAAGACCTAGGCGGACGTTTCGAGACCAAATTTGAGACGTCCTGAAAAAATGCCTGATCAAGAGTACCCTAAATCGAAGAGAATGTATGAAGGGAATAATGAAAGTGAACGAAGCGAAACAAGTATGTAAGGATCGTAGCAAGTGGAAAGAAGTTGTCTCTGCCTACCCCTACGGGAAAGAGGCGTGAATGTACGTATGAATGTATGCATGTAAAATCTTACCTATGCGCTGTGACCCATAACCAGCCGTCGCCCATATCGTTGTGCACAAAAAATATATCGCCCTTTTGAAATGTCAGCTCATCAGTGTCCGGCATCTTCGTGTAGGGTAATATTGCTACGACACGCTGTCGGGGAGATGAAAATTAATCGGCTTAGATAAAACATACTAAAATTATTCTGGCGCAAATACAATATTTTGTGGTAGTATTTAGTCTTTGGTCATCGCTTCGACGTAATAAATTTCTGCAGCCATATCTTCCTTTTACTGTCCATGAAAAAAATTTTATGTAATCAATAAACTTGGAAAATTAAGCTGGCCGTTGACGGGTGTCTAAAGAGGCAAGGAATCTGATACTCCGATCGCCAATCCGTTTTACAAGCGTGGCGATTATGACTAATTCTCCTTACGAGAGAGGCCTATATCCTGCAGTGGAATTTCAATGGCATTTACGTAAGAAAGTAAATATGTCAGATTATTTATAAAGATTACGTTTAATTTTTTATTTACAACATATATGATATTGATACAATAATAGAACTTACCTTTTTATCGTTCACGGGTTCAGGAGGAGGAACAGGCTCCACCAGTCGTTCACGTTTCAGAAGATCAGAACAGTGACTGTAGAAGCCCACCAACTCGGCTAACGAATCGAACTGGCGACCACCGATGTAGTAGTCACCACACACGGCCGTAATTCTAATACCAAAAGTCTTTATGAACCTTAAACTAAAAATATCTCAGGCTCTTAAAGCCAAGCAAAAGTTACAAAATATATTTTATAATAACCTTTGACTTGTTAAAAGTCACGATAGCAGATTGGTTTGTTCATCGAAATTCAAATACAGAATTAGATTCCCAGAAGAGAGGTTCATAGCAATGAATTTCTTTATTTATGTACTCCTTGTATTGTTGTTAGACGGCGACAGATTCACCTCCAGTCACAATGTCCCAAACAAGCTGGAGTGAGATGTGTGTTAGAATAGACTACTTCCTTGATTTCTTCCCACCCAAGTATTGGCTTATTTCTTTTAACTTTCATGAATCACCAAATATTTGTACAATTTTGTAAGTAAAAGGCTAGCAAACGAGTTAGCTGATGGAACACAGACCCTCAAACAGCGGGTTTTAAAACAGGGCAGGTTTCCACCTGGATTAATACTATCCAGCGTCCGCTGGATAGTATTAATCTCTTGAAAAAAAAAATATTACGTTTTATTTTCTAGTAAGTTGTCTTAATCAATATTGCCTTTTTTCTTCTACGATATAGTGAGAACGAGACTTTATTGATACCATTATTCTGTGAAATCATTG